>JAGFBZ010002373.1:792500-1004346 GCA_018398805.1 Hirundichthys speculiger | reverse complement strand
GATGAATGGGTCATCCTGGTGATTGATGGTCAAGGGGGAGCGGTCAGGAGGAACATTATGCCACACCATGTCAATATCAAGTTGTTTGCCTCTCATGCATTCTGGAAAAAGTGTGGACTAAGTACCCTCGACATGAGCGTTTTACTTTTAGTGTTGCAAGTCAACTCAAGTCACACAAAATGACTTAAGAGCAGAAAAGGACAGACAAGTGTCATCTAATCACTGCAATCCAAACAAACATTTAACATTTTTATTTTTTTATGTCAACCCAAATAGTTCACCATATTAATTTTAAACACGGGAATTGTGGCATTCATTCTAAAACCATATTGAGCACAAGAAAGCACACACATCTAGCATTAATAAATTACCCCGCTAATTAGATTTAGTTATGGGTATTCGCACTCCCATTCGACATTCTCAACACTTAATTCCATCCCTAGAGACAAGAACAGCATAACATTAGGGGAAGGTTTTATCGTGGGGAGAGAGGGCTGTAAATCAGACACCTGAAACCCCATCAGGAATGCCAGCCAGCAGGGATGCTTGTGTGATTACTGTGGGACCGGATGCTCCCTACTTGCTGATAATGACAACTAATTTACAGTGGCCTACTAAATGCATTCCATTTCCTCTCACACTCAGAATTTGTAATGAACTTTGCTCATGGTATGTTCAATATGAATTTGAAAAATAATGTCTTTCCTTAGTAGAGTTTACCGGGAAATGGGCCATACTTGCAGTTATCCCAATGCTCAGTGAAACTTCACATCAGAAACATTAAGATACAGTAAATCTGTGGTCTTTTTTAAGGAACACACACAAAAAAAACTTAAAGGTCATCTTTAAGCTCTAAGGGCCTGATTTACTAAGATCCTAAATAAAGAGTACTAAATTGCGTGTGCACTGAAAAAGTTTGCACGTGCTGTTGTTGTGTGTTTTGCGGGTGATCAACTAAGAATGCTCGCGCAAATGATAACAGGTGCAAACCGCAGTATTTAAATGAGGTGTTGCGTGTCTTACGGTTTGCGCCATGGAGAGTCTGGATGGAAAGCAGGATAGACGCAAGTGCAAAATGAAATTTGACGAGTTGGAGTTAGAGATATTAGTGGAAGAGGCAAATAAACACATTCATGAACTAAAGCAAAGAAATTTAAACATTACCAAAAGAAACGCAATATGGGAGAAAATCTGCGATAGAATAAATGCAGTTGGTAAGACAAAAAGAACGGCAGATGAGGTTAAAAGAAGGTGGCAAGATATAAGGCGAAGAACTAAAGAAAAAGTGGCCTTTAATAAAACTTCAGCAAACAAGACAGGTGGAGGGCCTGCGGAAGAGATGCCTCTAACCAGCACTGAGCAGCAGGTGCAGCTCACCTTCTGCGAGGAGCAGATAACTGGGATACTGGGGTATGACACGCTAGAGCCAACTGCAGAACAAGGTAGGCACACAATAAGAAACACTTTTTTCTCCATGAAAACACGTAATTTATTTATTATCACAAATAAAAAAATGAATGTGCCTCCTGTGGCAACCTTTTGCTGAATAATACTCGATTTAACATTCAATAAAATATTTCTCCTTTTGCATGTGCTTGTGACCGCTCCAAATCAGCCCTTAAGTTTCAACATCTGGTTTTCATTCATTCCAAACAAATTTACACGAGTCCGAAAGACTCTCTCTCTGCGTATTCTTTGATTTTGGCGATGTCGCCTCCTTGCCACAATAACAGCAGCCATCGGTGCGTAATGCTGGGCAGATTAGCACCTTCCTTTCGAACGTATTAAATACAGACGCAATCACAATCCCCGCAATTACTTTCAGGGTTGGTAAATCTCATTGCGTGTGGTAAATGAACCTATTTGCATTTTCCCCTCCCAGTATTTAGCGCTTTCTGGCGGGTACGCCCCATATTGATTATTCATCAGGGCAAAAGTACTAAATGAACAGCGTGTGCTATTTTGCTCATTTGAGAGGCGCAGTCCTCTTTGCACGCGGTTAGTAGATCAACTTGCACATTGGTTTGCGGGTGATGTCAAGTTTGCACACGTTTTTACGCACGCAAACCTTTAGTAAATCAGGCCCTAAGAGTCTTTTCATGGCATATAGATTAGGGTGGAGTGTAGGATGCTCCTGTTTTTAAGCAACAGACAATACTGCATAAATAAATCTTGCACTGTTGCCTCACAGCTAGAAGGTTCCTGGTTCGAACCTCGATTTTGCATGATTGCTTGCGTGGGTTTCCTCCGGGTACTCCGGCTTCCTCCCACAGTCCAAAGACATGCATGTAAGGTTATTTGGTGGTTCAAAATTGCCCGTAGGAGTGATTGTGAGTGTGCATGGTTGTTTGTCTGTATGTGGCCCTGCGATGGACTGGCGACCTGTCCAGGGTGTACCCCTGCCTTTCGCCTGAAGGAAGCTGGGATAGACTCCAGCAGATCCCTGTGACCCTGCAGAGGATTAAGTTGGTATAGATAATGGATGGATGGAAGTTTCACATTTTTATCTCACAAAACACTCATTTTTAAACCCCTGCCAAACATCCCACAAGAAATATTTAAAAAAAGGAAAAATAATAGTTAGAAATATGATTTGATGTATATCGGCATCGGCCTTTTTTTAATCCGACCGGCCGATATGAAGAAATCAATTTAAAACGGGGTTATTTCAGCTCAGATGCAGCCGCGACTCTCTCCTGCCTGCTGTCTCCTGCATTATTCACCCCGTCCTGATTGGTTAAGCAGCAGAGGCAGAGCCTCCAAAGAAGAAGCTGTCATCAAACACACGGGAGAGTGAGAGGAAAGGTTTTCTTGTGTGAGAAGCTCCGGACAGAAAACACGTGTCAAAAGTAAATGCAGAAAGCTCTTCCGAAATTGTAATAAACATCCCAGAACTCTGCATCTCACAACTACTACTAACGTTACAGTGAGCAGCAGAATAACTAAGAGCAGAGTAAACCTTAGCGGCAGCTTTGCTAACTCGTATTACGTCCCAACATGTCTGTGAATTATTTAAAAGAAGACTGCCGATAATATCGACATGAAAACAGTCCACGATAATAAAAAAAAAACGTGTGTGATTAAGAGAGAGTGCATAAAAAACTCACTTGTTTTAGGGAGCACTAAGGTGGAGGCTGCTTAGCTTTTATCTTAAGATTAGTTTGTCGATCTGGCTCTAACGCTCTGCAGACTATGTATTAGCAATGGGGAAAACACACCATACTTTCTGGACAGTAAGCCGTTACTTTTTCTCACGCTTCGAACCCTACAGCTTTTACAAGGATGTGGCTAATGTATAGATTTCTACAGTTTCATGCTGTCAATACGTTTATCCTCGTCAGAATGAAATTACCGAACCGGTCACAGTGGACCAATGAAACGGATCGAAATAAATCAAACGCACTCTCACTAAATTCTTCAGATCAGTCATTTTGCACTTCATGCACACACCCTCATCATGGAAAACACACAAAGGAATACATATGATTTAGCTTTTAGGCTAAAGGCAATCGATCTGTCGGTCAAAGAAGTAAACAGAGCTACTGCACGTATTTATTTTGAGATCCGAATATTCGGATCCTGATATTCAGGTGGGCTTAATAGGAAATCATGGTATGTAACGTGGAGAATAGTATGTAGTTAAAGACACGTGAAAAACTCTACAATTCATGACTACTAACGTTGCTATGAGCTTTCTGGTCCTATGATCTGAAAATGAACGGGAAGATGAGAGAGTAAAATTCAGAAATGATTTATCTGAACAAAGTGGTGGAACATTTTAAATACTGTGTGAGCTCATTAAAGCCGAAAGGCTGTTTGTGTCCTGTCAGGAGTTTAATTGCACTCATAGCAACTATTATACTTTTTTATGTAGCCTTTGTCATATTAATCATTAATAATGTAGCAACACAGTTTTGAATGACAGGGTCCTTGTTGAAACAAATTCAGGCATTTCTGTAGCTATTATTATCTATTTGTGTGATTCAATAAACATGCTTTAGGCATTTCAATGAAGTGTTTGCCTTATTCAATTTTTTTACGCCAATTTTTACACTTTTACTACAAATGAATATTGGCTCCAAATATTGGTTATTGGCCTCCTCTAACTACTAATAATCGGTATCTGTATCAGTCCTGAAAAACCCATATCGGTCGATCTCTAGTGTTATATACTATATAGTTGACTTTCTTTTCTTTTTGATCTTCGCATCATTTTGCACTTTTCTCATCCCTAATTTCTCCGTGCATCCGGCGAGCCATCGGAATCGCTGCATACCTCTTTTACCGCTTTGCAACTCTAGATCCCTGCAATTAAACATTTTGTTTTGTTTAATTTATACAACTCCTTTTAAGTTTTGAATTTTTTTCCCCTTTTTGTTTTCCTGAAGTTTTGTTTTTTTGCTCACGTCAATCTTTGATGGGCTTAATCGGAAAGTTTTTCATCGAACTTTAACTGCTGATTTCGGACGACTAGGGCTAAGCCTCTGGAGTGCAGAACCTTTTTCACCAACGCCGAGACCGGGATACCGGATCCTATCGGACCACAGACAACGCGAGACCTCCAAGGTTATGCTGGCAGAACTTTCTACAGCCTGATCGGATCCCCAGACGGCTTGCGGAGCTTCCACTGTGAACCGTTTCTTCACCGACGCAAGCTGACAACTCTCGCTTCCGACTTCACAGGGCGGTAAGGTCCCGCTTAGTTGGTTGGTGTCTCCAGTCTACAGCCTCCGGCTTAGTCAGACATTGCGCCATGGAGTTCTAGACTTCCCCTTTTATTTTTTTAATTTACTTTTATTTGTTTCTTTAGTTTATAGGCACATCCCAATCCATGATAATGAGTTCTTTTGAGCTCCCGTCAGGATCCGACATTTTGTTTGTTTTGATTTTCTTCCTTCCTTTTACTCTCTGTCATAACTTCCTCTTTGCGTGCTAGCCAGCCCTCGGAACCATTCATACTGATGCGATAACCATATAGCTGTATGTACATATATATAACTGCCTATATGTGTCTGTGTTTTATGTCTGTGTCTCAATAAATGTCCTTAACCCTTGTGTGGTGTTAGGATTTTCTGCACTCTCGGGGTGTTAAGGGGTCCTTTGGACCCCTTGGGGTTTCATACCATAACTTAGCCCCTGTGCAGGCTAGAGACATTCTGTTTTCACCGGAGGAAACTTGAGGATGTCCTTTAGGTCACTGACCTACCACTAGGTTTCTCCAACCTGAGGGGGCGGAGCCTATTTGAAACGCTTTTTCCACACCACCAGCCCCACTTCTCAGCCTCTGTGTGGGCTAGAGACACACTGTCTTCACTGGAGGATTACTGGTGCATTGCTGTGATGTCACTGACCTTCCCTGTACTGACTGTCACCTTGGGGGGTGGAGTTTTGCCATCATGCATGTGACGAATCCCACAACTTAGCCCTTGTGTGGGCCAAAGACACACTGTCTTCACCAGGGTGTTGCTTGTGGGTGGTTTCTGACCAGTCCCCAATCTACATTGGTCCAAGGGGGTGCAGTCTGACCTCCAAGCCACTATTTACAACTTAGCTATAAAGCTTGTGAAACTTTAAAATTTAAATGAAATGGTCATATGATGTTACATTGCTGCCAAAATACCCTGGAAGCGTATTCATACAGTGACAATTAATCAATTACAACAGCACAGTTTGTTAGTCGAGAGAGTGCAAAGCTCTGATCGCGGGTGCATGCTCAACCCAGCTGCCCACCGAACAAAGTTACATTGAAAAGACGTTGAAAAGATGACTTTGTCAGGCGTCTAAACAATGTCTTGATTTGGTTGAAAAGTGAAAGGTGAAAAGCCATCACTTCAGAGACGTTGAAAAGACGTCTACATGAAGCTGTCCATCGACATCTAAATTTGGTTGGAAAGTAAAAGGTGATAAAAGCTACACAAAGCTTTTATTCTTTTTGGCTAAATGGACTTACATTTCTATAGTGCTTTTCTAGTTTACTGACAACTCAAAGCGCTTTACGGCATGTACCCATTCACCCATTCACACACACATTCACACACTGATGGCCGAGGCTACCATGCAAGGTATGGTGGCCGAGGCACCTTGGCCGTGCTCACCAGGAGCAATTTGGGGGTTCAGTATCTTGCTCAGGGATACTTCGACATGTAGCTAGGGGAGCATGGGAATCAAACCGGCAACTTTCCGGTTAGCGGACAACCCATTCTACCACCTGAGCTAGCCGCCCCATAAATAATGTCCACGACAGGATGGCTAACCAGGGATGGGATTTCAACGTCCTGATTTGGCTAAAGGTGGGGCACAACAGGACGGCTAAACAGAGACGGGTTTTCAATGTCTTCTTTTGGGCTAAATAATTGTAACAACAGGACGGCTAAACCGAAGTGGGTTTTCAGCCTCTTCTTTTGGGCTAAATAATGGCCAAGACAGGATGGCTAAACAGGGATGGGTTTTCACACAACACATGGCACAGAGGGAAACACAGATGAAAACACAACACAATCCCCGGTGCACACCAAACAATCAAAACACACCTCACTGCTCCATCGCCGACCAGTCAAGAAAATAAACAAAATAATTTCACTCACCAGCACAGAATGTCAGTCTGCTTGTGTTCACGTCCAACCGCTGCGGCAGCCCTGTCCCAAGGAATCTGCGGTCAAAAAAGAGCTAAACTCCTGATCAGGACCGCAGGGAATGGAAGTAGTAGAGAAATGCAGAAAAACAAATTAAACACCAAAAGGGATGCCATTGTTATTTAGAAATTTGGGTATATCTTATTTATATGTATATACATTATGATGTGTTCTAGTAAGGCAGTCAATCGGCCGTTAAACAATGCACTAGACTACGACAGAGGTGCAGAGTGGGTTTATTTCTCCAGTTTGTATACAAAATCGATAGGTCATTAAACTCACATCACATAATGCAGGATGATTGAAAATGACAAATCCCCAGTAGGAAACAGCCATCTTTAAACATCACATGAAAACATCAGGACCTTGGAGTAAGTTCTCTAGATGCCTACGTGTCAAAACTTAGCAGACTTGGTGGAGCCGAAATGATAAACAGAAGCGATGGCGATATACAAAGGCCCCTGTTGTGCAATAGAGCATATTATGTCTTGAGCGACAGCTGCTAATAACCAGAAGGGTATTTACAAGTTAATAAATTGAAACGGGGCACCACCTGATAACTCAGGAAAAAAAGGACTAAACAGCACAATCAGTCTCAAAGTGGCTGTTGGTCTATGCGTGCCAGCCTGTGAACAGGTGTGGCGCTATAGAGCAACAGGGAAGGTGTGAGTGCAAGCACAGACCTCTTCAACCAGCAAATATTACAAAACTGTGTAAAATAACCACAAACAACTTTTCTCATTAAAATGTATCAGAATTTATTAACACAAGCATTAAATTAACGACATGTGAATCAAGATCTTGATATGTAATAACTAAAGACAACTAGACTAACTTAAGCAAATAAACATTAAATGGAAAAGGTGTCAATATGTACATACATGTATGCTGAGAAACTATGGATGTGCATGTATGTCTGTGTGTGTGAGAGATAAACTAAGCTTGCTTCTAGAGTGAGGAGGATTTCAAGATGGCGGACGAGGTCGTGTAGTGACCTCGTCCCTCACCGAGATGGCCGCTGACTCAAGGGATAGGTCATTACAAGATGGCAGATGAGATCACGTGGGGCTCTCGTCCCTTACCAAGATGGCTTCTGACTAATGGATGGTTGTTAGTAAAAGAAACAAAGGAAAGGACATAATAAAATCAACATGCTAGAATGTTTCGTAGTGGCTAGCAACAGCAACGCTGTCGTTTCCCACAGATGCAGTGATGTGAAGCCACTTCACCAAGTTGCTCTGATTTTGAACTGGGAAACAGAGAGTGGAGTTGCTGTTCACAATAAAAACACATGAACAAAATTCACTTACGGCGGAACCGATGGTCCGGTTCTAAACATGTGGAACCCACAAGGAAATGGCATTTGCAAACAAAACACTAAACTAAGCTCTGCCCAGACACAAAAGCCTCTTACGTGGATTGCTCCAGAAGTGATTGATGGCGTTGTGAAGTCCATGGAACTGGATTGATGATCCAGGATCAGTAGTATAGGGCAGGTTTGAACGTACGCTCTGCTGGTATCCAGGAGCGGCTCTCCTCCTCTCTCATTTTGCGGTCAACGTAGAGATGCGGCGTTGTGCAGCAACGGCAGCCAGGCTGTCTTCCTTCCCGGTTCGTCTGAGGCCGTCACGCGTCCGAGGCACGCAGGCGATTCCTATGCGTCGTTTCTTCCGTATGTAGCGGTTTACTCTGTAGGCTTGTCACGATCGGACAAGGCGTGATTGTCGTTGGACAACCAGAGGGATCTCCTGTAGACAGGTCGTCAGGGAAATGCAGGCCTTCAGCTATTTAACTTGCTGGAGCAGGCCAGAGAGAAAAAGTTAGGGTCACTGTCCTGCTGCACCATTCAACTTCTACTAAGCTTCAGCTGGTAGACAGACACACTGACATTGCCCTGTATTATATATTGGTAAACCTGGGAATTCATACTGTGTTTCCCATTATCATGACAAGTAGTCCAGACCCTGAGGATGCGAAACAAGTTCAAATCATGATGCTTCAATGGACATACTTCGCCACTGGGATGATGTTCTGATTTAAGTAAGCTGTCCCCTCTTTTCTCCATAGATAAAGCACACATCAATGACTTTCTTTTTTTGGACAGTAGCAGCTTCCTGCATTTCACATACCCTCGACACCTGGCTTGTTCATGACTGTGGTAGACTGATGAACAGAGATGTTTGCCAGATTCAGTGACTGCCTCTAGTCTTTAGCTGTTACTTGTGTGTTATTATTCATCTCATTTCTGTGATGTACCTTTGATGTCACCTTAGCTGGGCACCCACACAATACTAAACTCTCTTCATTTATAGTCCGTCTGTGGACAGATGAGCTGTTTGTGGATACCTAAACATTTTCAAGCCATTTGCAACCTTATGCAGCATTTTGTATTCAGAGATCTCTTCTTTGTGAAGTGTGCTTTACAGGTTACTTTCAAGGTAATAGTTTTTCTGCCAGTGTATAATAAATGTTCAGGCAAGGTGTCCAACTGATGTTTACCATTAGCCATTTAGAAAATGAGAATTAAAAACACCAGGTAAGTTTTTCCTTTGGATCCCATGGATGTCTATATAATTCTGTTGAATTAGATCATAAAATGAATTTTTGAAATGAATATTACAGTCTGTACCAAAGAATCTGAAAAATTACTGCATATATAATCGAAATAGAATGCCCACATTGTATGGGTGACCAAAACGCAACACATTGCTCAGTTAGCTTTCTGGCATCCGTTTTTTTCAAGACAGACAAGTGAATTGAGACTAGAGTTACTCATTCACTTTCCAGTCAAAAGAAGCAGATTCTTGACTAAGTTTGTTTGTGGAGCTCAAGATTGTGATGCTTCAGTGATTTCCTATGAATACAGTTGAGCTGAGGCTCAGCAGATGTAACAAATAAAACAGTGCTTTACCAAGTTAATTAAACAGGGCTCCAGATGTATATTTCACAGTGCTACCTACCTTAATCAAACAATGAAATCAATTAAACATTTTGTCACCTAACTGGTTATCAATACAAAATGTCTGACATCTTCAAGTGTTGGTCTTTCCCTTTCCTTTTCGAAAGAATACAGGAAAAGCATCTAATCACTGAAGTACAATATGACTTAAACCGAGAAAGTTAAACATTGAAATGCCTTTCTGAGTTGTAATATTTTCTACAACATGCATAAAGTTACAGCCTTACTATGGCTGTGCTGTCAGCCCTGTGACTGAGGAAGGAGGGAATGATGGCCACTGACACCACAGAAGAATAAATGTGAGGGAATGAGCTAACACAAAGAATGACAGCATCTTTCACAGTGCTCTTTGTTGCTTTGCCTTTTTCTCCCCAGTGGAACAGAGGATAAGAGACTGCCACCGAGTATACATCACAGAATGACAGGAAGTGTAATGAAAGATGGAATAATTGGGAAATGGATAGGTGGAGGAAAAAGAGAAGAAAAGCACAAATGTAGTTGATAGAGCAGGGCTAACAATGGGATCAGGCTTTTTTAAAATGACAGTTCTAAAACACTGGTTATGAAAAGTGGGTGTCAAAAATGTAAGCTTCAAAGACATGAACCATATAAAAGTTTACATTTAAAGAAAATGCTGCCACCTTAATAAGATGAGGGCACATTTTTATTTCTATATCCTATTGTTTGCTAGTCAAGAGCAGTTAAGCTGTGACTGAAAGAATCAATACATGCGCATTGCAGCAATAGCATGTGATTACAGGAGTAGCCCTCGGGCTTTCATTGAGCTGTTCTTGAGTTGTCATTGTTCTTATTCTCTCAGCATAGCGAAAATGCCATGCCAATATTCCACCAGTCAGTTAAGCCTGTGAAATTCCAGACATAGTATCATTTCAGTTCCAACAAGTTTTTCTCCAAGGAACTACAGTAATTATACATTTCCATTTTGAAAACAAATGCATCAGCAATTGTCAAGACATTTAATAGAAAATCAAATATAGATGTAATAAATTATCATTCAAGCCACCCAAGTGTCAACCATTGGTTTGAAGACTATTCTGCAACACATAGGCTGTGACATACATTGCCACAGCCCAGATCCAGTATTTAGTGTATCCCATTATGTATAATCCAATCTTCCTGACTGACTGTTTACATCATATATTGAAAGTGGTCAGATCAGATCTGCTCGTTCTTGCTGACCCTGCCTAAACCACATGGTTGCTCTGGTAACACACATGCATAGATATATAGATATAAACAAACCAAAACGGTTGGCCGTGAACTGTCTTTGCTGTTCTAGCAAATGGTTATGTGAACCCACAGTTCACATAATGGAGGATTTTTCTGTGTAGTACTTTATTTCAGGCAGCTATTGTGAGAAAAAAGGAGAACTATCCCACAATTTCCATCACTCTGGTAGATGCAGTGGTGTCACCTTCTCAATGACACCAGACTATTGATTATGTTTGACTGACCAAACCGAGATGCCTCTGAGCAAATTCAGTTTAAATCACATTTGAAACCACCTCCCTGTGTGATTTGAATTTGATCTGGAAAAAAGCACATTTCATGTGGCTTTTGACTGGGTTATTTTGTGAAATCCAGTGGACTGGAATAATAATACTAATAATAATGTTACTGTGTGACTATACCCCTTATCACCAAGGAACTACAATCAGGAACTACATACAACACTGTATTACAGCTGTTTTCTTCAGTTTAAAGCTAGCAGCTTGGATCTGTTATTAATGTTAATAGTTGCAACAACTCAGATGTTTAATGTGTAACTTTTCATTCAGAATGGTTTATTTTTTGCATTCCTCAGTCTTGTTCAGATATAGTTACTCCTGAAAGAACTAAAGCTCTAGTCACACTACCAGCCCAAATCTGATTTTTAACATATCCGATTTGTATCTTGATAGGATTTTTGACTGTGATAACAGTAAACCATCAATAATCATCAATTCAAAATGGTATAACTTGATCAGTAGCATTGTCATGAAAGCAGCCAAACTGCGTCTTGGGGACATTGAAGATTATCCAATGC
Organism: Hirundichthys speculiger; assembly: GCA_018398805.1. Classification (NCBI taxonomy): domain Eukaryota; kingdom Metazoa; phylum Chordata; class Actinopteri; order Beloniformes; family Exocoetidae; genus Hirundichthys; species Hirundichthys speculiger. The sequence goes on along the minus strand of JAGFBZ010002373.1, from coordinate 992,708 downwards.
AATCCACCAATGGTCAACACCCCACAGTTTCACCCCCTGAGAAGGGTTCTAGTGGAACACAGTGGAGGTGGATGTTCAATTCCATGTGGGATACTTGTGTTCTAAGATTAAGCTTATAAATTAGCTGTTTTTCACTAGCAGTTGAAGACCAACAAGCTGCAGTGTTAAATCCCATCACAAGCTTCTATATAAAGAAATGCTCTACGCCTGTTGCAAAAGTTAACCCCGTGTTAAAAAAAAAAAAAACCTGGATTAATTCAGTGGGTTGATTGTGGCCTAGTTGTGCCATCAGTAGGTTTACTTTAATTTCTAATAGGACATTAAACTGCCTGGCCACAAAAAGAAAACACCTTATGATATAAACTGTGACATGTACGACCTCTAGAATTATTACTCTTCAATAGCGTTCATAGCTTATTTAATTGCTCATGTTTAGAAAAAAAAACACAGATATGACACAAAATATTTTATTCTTACAGCTGAACATCCTGGTGTTTGTAAAACATACCGGAATTTTCTCTCTTTTTCAATTCAAGTGGAAGAAAACCTTATGGAATCACTTAATCATGAAATCACAAAATAAAATATCTATTTTCATTTGTTTCACCTCTGTTTTTTTATGACAGCTGGAATATTTTGAGGGATGGACTTTACTGATGAAAAACAATTTTTCTTCATCAATCATGTTGCCACATTTTCGTATAGTAGCTGACAGATCAGTTTTGCTGGATGGAGCCGCGTTGTCAACCATAATTTTTTTTCTTTTCCATCACAGATTTCTGTATGGATTGAGATATAGACTGTATGCACTAAAAACAACATTTTAGCACTCTTGCTATAGATATCCTGCCTAAACTCTTTTTAAAAGTATTTTTGGCTTATATAAAACTGTGGGTCTTTTTGTCGTTTTGCTTATTGCTTAATTTTCTCACATGATAGTAAAAAGCTTTAAGTGAAGGAGTGATACCTTTAGGAGCCTAAAGGTATATTGCTTTGAGTCTACTGTCCTCAGTGTGTTTCCCTTGTGCAACCTTCCCTTTTCACTTGCTTTAGCTTTTAGACACAGCTGAATGGGAATAAAATATTTTGCCACTGTCTGTGTTATAATACCCTGTAATTGTAATCCTTTCCATTGTTCCAACCAAAAGAGCTCATGCTGGGTCCATGTTTTCCGTAACTCAGCCAGGTGCAACACCTCATTAAGCACTCTCTTCAAACAGCAGAGTCATGTATATTTAGACTTTTTACAGGTAAGTCTTTCAGTTTCAGAAAGCTCCTCTCTACTTGGCTTAAAAAAAAGTCGAAGAAGAAAAAAAGAACTTGCAATCAACTTCAATATTTTTATTTAACCTGCTGACAGTAGCCAGCCTCTCCCAGGAGTCTTGCTAAAACTACAGACGGAGGGCTCCATGAAGTACAAAAAAAAAAAGGCTTCAGCTATTGCCTCCAAATTTCCCAAAAACAGACATGATGGCATCTGTGGGAAGAAAGGCCAAGCCACAAAGCCTCCATCCCACAGAGCCCACAGAATCTATTGTTTATTGGACATGAAATGGACAAACAGTAAACAAAAGAGATAACTGCCAAAAAAAAAACGGCATTGTTTTTAAGATTTTCTGTCACTGTTAGAAATTGAAACCTGCAGAGCTTGATAAGTTGCCAAGAGTGTCAACAACCTAGGGTTTATTCAATATCGACACTTTATGTGGTTTCTTGTTTACCACAGGCCAGTTTAGGGTTGATCGAGCTGCCAATGTTTGTGATTTGTCTGATGGGGTCAAGAGGGAGACAGTGAGATCCAAAATCTCTTCCTGGACTGATGCTGTGCCAGGGAAGGCAAACGGTGGCATTTGTCTCCTTACTGTCTTGACCCTTTGTGCCCTGGCCTCATGACTTATAATCTTGAAGCATTGTTTTTTTTTCTATCAACAAAATGTAATCTGCTCCTTTTTTCTTTATGTTCTACATACTTCAGGTGGAAATAAAGTTCAAACATTTCTTTTGTTTTTATGCTTTTTTTTGTTTTTCACCAGAGAGTATGTTCACTTTTCATTATTGTTAAAGCTAAACACACACACACACACAAATGATTTGAGATGCACTCTCTTGATATCATGAACCCTTTCTGTTGAAGAAGCATTCACAGCACAAGACAAAAAGAAATAATCAGAAATAAGTGTGAGAAAGGCTGAAGTGGATACATTCTATAATTCTAAGACAGTGAAAGATGACAAGGTCACGCAGGACAACCCTACTAACGACTTAACAGATGCAGGTGTTCTCTCTACAGTGTCCTCTGGGGAGGACCCTCACCTCCTCATAACAATGTACAGAGGATAAATCCATATTCCTTTTTGCGACTCCTTCCTTCTCTTCTGCTTACAGTGCGATAAAGCAGCTCTCTCCACAGCAGAGTGCTTGTGTAACATGACTTGCTACTTGGTCTCGAAGCTGTGTTGCATTTGCCCCAGTGACATGAATACTGTCAGGGAGTGAAATTTATTGCTTCACTTTAGTCCTTTTTGCCAGCTTTATACAGGCAATTTGCTGTTTCTTAGAGACTACAGCTGAATATGGAAAACTTTAGCTTTGCTTGTTTGTCTTCTTGTTTTTAAACACTATTTAAAGTTAACAATCAACTTTAACTGGTTACAGCCACAACAGCTCAAGATTTATGTCCAGTACAATGCAAGATGAAAATTACTGAATTTGTCTAAATGAATTTAGCATATTTTGCAAAAAATCTTTTTTAGTTTTATTAGCAAATGTGTATGCATATTTTTTAATGTAAGCATCAGGTGCTGCCCTAAGCAGCTGTCCTGAAAAGCTTGAGCAGTGCTGGAAGGATCCAAAGGCCTTAACCCATCAAGGAAGAGATGCTAGGACACTGGTGTCAGTGCAGGAGTCATGGGTTCATAGTTTGTGTCACATAGCCCCAGTGGATCAATGTATTGGCTCTGAGAGATGAGGCTTGCTGCCTCAGCCCAAAGTGCCGGGTCACCTCTTAACAAGGCTTATGAGATAGCCTCCTGGACAGGCAGTCAGAGAGGAAGAAGTTGTGTGACACCACTGATGTGACCCTTTTTATCATATATATATATATATATATATATATATATATATATATATATATATCTCATCGGCTTTTCCCTTGTTGTGTATCTTCTGTATTTAATTTGACAATGACCCACCTATCTTCCCCAGAGCATTCTTTGAAGGATTCTGCCATCATCCACTTTAGTTGTCTTCTGTGGTCTCCCAGCCTTTTTCATGTTGTTTTTTAAGAATATACTAAACTGTTGATTTGGCCACATCTGAGGTTCTTGCTGTTTTTCTTCTTGATTTAAGCTGCTTTTCATCTTAATTGTACCCCCATTTCACTGTCATTGGGATCTTCTTGGACTTCAAATTTTTAGATTTAGTCAAAGAGCTGACGAATACCAACTCAAATCAAATTAAATCAAACTTTATTTACATAGCACCTTTCATATATTAAAAATGCAACACAAAGTGCTTCACAAAATAAAACATAAAAACAGGACCACAACAAATAATAAAAACTTGTCCCTCTCACCCCCACATATAGACCTACGCACACACACACATAAAGCACACACACTCACAAAGTACAAAGTAAATACTTTAGTAACCCAAAACTTGATATCTATTTCAGACTATTTTATCTGCTTTATTTGTCTTGAGCTTACAAGGGAACTTCATGTGGCCAATTGAGTTCTTTGTTTTTATGTTGTGTTCAAATAGTTTGAAAATCTTGAAAATTAAGATGCTTAAAATGGCTGCCATTCTTTAAACATATGATGCATACCATATTTCTTTTGTGATCCAATCCATTTTAGTGGTATATAAAGAGAAAAATCATAAAATCTATGCAGCAGAAGCATCCTATGTCCTCAAAGGGTGAACCTAAACTATCTCACCAAAATAAATAGATAAATAAAAATTTAAATAGATCCACTTCAGTGAATTTCAAAGAATAAATTGCAATATTCTAAAATCGGTAAGTGTCACAACAGAGCTTTAAAGGTCCAAAATGCCTAGCTTTTTGTCATCATGTAACTACATGGTTTTTCTTTGCACATTCATGATGACCTTAGTTGATGACTTGTAGTTGTAGTGAAATGTTAGGCTGTTTTTTGGCAGACATTAGGACAATTCTCTGGAGCTAAATTGCTGCACTTACATTTTTCAGAATTATGTATGCAGCAGCTCTACTGTCAATTGTCTGAGCATGTTAATGGGGTTGCTTAATTGTCTACACTCTATCTTCCAAGAGTTTTTTTCTATCATCATCAGTTCTCTGCCATATCTAACCCTGAGAAAACTTCACCTAGTCAAAAATGTATTTCTTCTTAAGAGCTAAGCCAACACCTCTTGGTCTCGACCTGATAAGAAATATTTTTCCAACTGATGGTTTCTATAATTTTTGGTAGATATAGAATAAAATAAAAAGTTGAAATTTCAACATATTTCATCATTTTAATTTCTAAGATAAGTTTTCTTTATCTCAACTCAGTTTTTACTGTTTTTTTTAGCTGTATTTTTCTCACAAATTTGCATGGCAATGAGAAGTGATGAAAAACTGCTTATCTGTACTCACTGAATAAGCATTTGCTAAACGTTCATATCCAGAGTTCTGAAAGTGGAAAAAAAGGCTGTAAATGAAAATCTTTATGATCATACAGGCTAAAAAATAAAATAAACAACCTCATTAACATTGTTAAGATCCCCATTTATTTACAACACCAATTCCAAAAAAGTTGGGATGCTCAGTATTTGCAAATCATTGATGTGCATCACATCACACACGTTTTTTTTTCACCTTATAATCTTATCCAATTATTTATTTTACCAATTATATTACTTTAGAAGATAGCCAAATCATTTGCATATTGAAGCAGAAATTCATGCATAAATGTGAAAAGTAGATGGAAAATGTGAAAGTAGGCCAATTCTCCACGTTCTGCTTGATCTCCTCTGTGCGTAGCTGATGAGAGCAAGAGATTGGAGATGCGGGGATGCGTGTCAGCCAATCAGCGTACAGATATCTGACGGCACAGTAATATCTGTCATAGCAGCCAATCACAGGTTTGGAAATTTGTTCATGGGGCCTCCCATATCGGCTCTAGTTGTTTCCTGAGACTCCTTCTTGATGTGATGGGTTTTGTTTCAGCCTTGTGCGCTTCGTTTGAACTTTTTTCGATTTTTTTTTTTTGATTTTTTTTTTTCTATGAATATTTTTGAAACATTCTGCGCTTGCTGAGACTGCGAAGTGTGGGGAATTACTGTATTTACCAGCCTTTTTCTATTACATATTAAAACAGGGATAGAGTTCAACTTTCTGTTATTTGACAGAGCTACATTCCTCCTCCTGTCATCTAAAAGAATAATTTTAACACCTTCTAATAAGGAGGGTCCCGGCTTATTCTGGGAAAAGTCACGACTGTTGTGATCCTTGGAGCCTGAACCCTCTGCAAATCACAGCTAGACGCCGTAACTCCAGCTGCTGCAGTAGGGGCGAGGCTGGAGGTCGTGACTTGGGGTTCTCGGACGGGAGGTGTGTAGGCATGTTGTTGATAGTTAGCCCAGCGGTTAGCATGTTTTCAGGCTATGTAGCTTTGGCTGGATGCTAAGTGCTCAGACACTGCAAATCAGGCTTCAGCTGTGTGTAGACCACACACACGGAGCACTTAAGGTCACTGAAGGTTGCTGTTTCTGCTAAAAAGACCTCAGTCCCAATAATATGTGTGTCCAAAAGCTTTGTCAGGTATGATTACAGGGGGAAAAGAAAGACAAAAATAGCATAAAAAAATCAATAAAAATCAAAGTTAAAAGCGAGAGCAAGCAGCAAGTGTGTATGAGCAAGAAGCAGGAAGCAGGAAGAGTATACCCTGAACAGGTCGTTCCAGGGCTCTGGACACTGGATGATGTGTAATCACTAACTTCGTCCCCACTGATTTTTGAATCCATTTGGTTAAAGGTGATGTTCAAGAACAACACATCCTCCAAGAAGAAGAATGAATGTTTCACGATCATATCACTCCTTTCATTTATTGCAGAAGGAGAGAGCTAAGCTTTCAGCAACTCTTGGTCACTGTAGGTATACATATTCCTTGTTGGGTTTTATAATTATATGCCGTGTTGCATCACAGCTTAGATTTCTCTTTGGGTCTCATGATGAGAATGGTGTAGACTGAATAACATTCTTCATTCCCCAAAAGTGTGGTTGGAGAGGGTCCTGCTGACAGGATGAGGAAGACACGTAATTTGCTGTTCAAAAATACGTGGGAATTTTTTAAACTTGTATTTCTATGATGAAGAATACAAGGTGTAAGCCCCCTGCCGCACAGAAGCATCACTGGCTCTCACAATAAAAATGCTGTAGGCTGTGCTGTGAAAGACCAGGTAGGTTGAATGTGAATGAATGAGGTGATGTTTTATTTGTGAAATAATTGACTGACTTAAAGAACAAAGATGGTAACAGTGACTGATTAGTGACTGAGTCGGGGAGTAAGTGAGTAAACGTGTGACTAAAACTGCTTGACCTATTCATGAATTTCAGACATGCAGTTTTTCCACATATTTAAATTATTCTCAACAAAGTTTAAAAGCTATTGTGATGATTTTTGATCCCCAAACTAAATCAAACTAATGATTTCATTCATGTTAGGAATTCAAGCTAATATGTTAATAGAAAGAGAAGTCCATCTCCCTGGATTTGGCAGAAATAAAAAGCTAGTTTGAAGTACAGAATTTGTGCATTTAGATTTGTGCATTTAGATTAGAAGACTACATGGTATTCAGGTTAATGCTTCTGTCCTTGAACTTTTCCATCTAAGTTTGACTCCAAGCAGAGACGAGTCATAGTTTTTATGAAAATTCTTGGTGAATGAATCTAAACTTTTTATTGATGAGCCTGGTGTGACTGTGATTTTTCCAAGCTCAAAGTTTGCAAATCTATACAGCACTACAACAAAAGTACAAACAGATGCATACATGTCATTTTCCCCAGCACTTCTGAAAATACACTTAAACTGATTGTTTTTTTTTTTCTAAACTGTTAGGGACAGTAACTAACGGATGACTGTGAGAGGGTAAATCCTGCTCTCCTCTCTGTGCATCCAATTACCCAGTCTAGCAAAGCCCCCATTCACTGTTCTAAGCACAGTCAGTTGATTGCTAGACCTGGTATAGTGACAAGTGAAAAAATGAGGTTCCCAATAACCCAAAACTGTTCTTATATAACTGTTGCCTCACAGCTAGAAGGTTCCTGGTTCGAACTTCGGCAGGGGCCTTTATGTGTGGAGTTTGCATGTTCTCCCCATGCTTGCGTGGGTTTCCTCCGGGTACCCCGTCTTCCTTCCACAGTCCAAAGACATACATGTCAGGTTAATTGGTGGTTCTAAATTGCCAGTAGGAGTGAGTGAGTGTGAGTGGTCGTTTGTCTACATGTGGCCCTGCGATGGACTGGCGACCTGTCCAGGGTGTACCCCTGCCTTTTGCCCGTAGACGGCTGGGATAGGCTCCAGCAGACCCCTGTGACCCTTCGGAGGATGAAACAGGTATAGAAAATGGATGGATGGATGGATGGATGTTCTTATATGTTGTGACTTCTACATCGATCCTGTGTAGAAATAACCAACCAACAGATACAAACTGTATAAGAAAACTATAACCTGCATGCAGTAATTGCTTACACAACCACTGTTGCCAGGTCACATAGCTCATTAAAGTCTATCAGATACACAGAGAACTTGTTGTGTTAAGCTGTTGTTGCCATTCTTCTGCTAATAGATATGTCACTGGATTGTTTGGCCAGAAGTAATCATCATCATCATCATCATCATGTGATGGCTCACAAAGTCAGCCATGGTTAGTAATCACAAAAGCCACTGGCTAGTTGCTAGCCATGCTCTTGACGAATGTCCTGTGAGAGTTTTATCCATTAATCAATTTTAAATCCATTAATCCGTAACAGATTAGCGGCAGCATTTATGAAGAATTTGCATGTAAACTTTTCAAAAATTGTTCATTATTGTTAGGGCTGGGCAACTTAAAGGTGGGGTAGGTGTTGTTTTTTTGCATCACTTTTTACAATATTGCCTGAAAACCTTTTCACATTCCCATGGCACCCACTGAAATAAAATGTTTGCAAAAAAAAATGAAATGTTTTTGGTCCAGTCTAGAGGGTATAATCAGAGAAAAACTCTGATCAATCAAAATAGTGATCATCACTATTTTGATTGGCTGCCTAATACGTCCATCAAATATCAATGCACTCCCACCCACCCCTCCCTCCCTCCCTGCGGTTCATGTAGTCGTGAATCGTGTGAAGGCGTGGTTTCGAGGGGTGAGTTGAAGAGGAGGAGGCGGAGCCTTTGGGAGGAGGGAGGGAGTGTATATTTTCAAAATCTCACTTGAGTTGGATTGCTGGAACCGTTTTTCAAACAACACCTACACCACCTTTAACGCGTTATTATTGCATTAAAGCATTAATTTATTAACGCCAACATTTATTTTATCACACGTTAACACATGTTGCTCACGTGCTTTTGTTTTGAAAAGTCTGTTACTGGCTGCTGCTGCGGAACTGGAAGATAGTTGGCAGGTAAACATGCAGAAAGCTATAAACAGACATGGAGAGTGGAAAAAAATCAGTGTAGTTTACAGTTCAGGTAGCAATATTAACAATTATCTATCCATCCAACCATTAGCTTCCGCTTATCCGAAGTCGGGTCGCAGGGGCAGCAGCTTCAGCAGAGAGGCCCAGACCTCCCTCCCCCCGGCCGCTTCCACCAGCGCCTCTGGGAGAATCCCGTGGCGTTCCCAGGCTAGCTGAGAGATATAATCTCTCCAGCGGGTCCTGGGTCTTCCCCGTGGTCTCCTCCCAGTTGGACATGCCTGAAACACCTCTCCAGGGACGCGTCCGGGGGGCATCCTAACCAGATGCCCGAACCAACTCAACTGGCTCCTCTCGATGTGAAGGAGCAGCGGCTCTACTCTGAGTCTCTCCCGAATGACTGAACTTCTTACCCTATCTCTAAGGGAGAGTCCAGCCACCCTATGGAGAAAGCTCATTTCCGCCACTTGTATCCGCGATCTTATTCTTTCGGTCACTACCCACAGTTCATGACCATAGGTGAGGGTTGGAACAAAGATTGACCGGTAAACAGAGAGCCTTGCCTTTTGGCTCAGCTCTCTCTTCACCACAACGGACCGGTACAGAGTCCGCACCACAGCAGACGCTGCACCAATACGTCTGTCGATCTCCCGCTCCTTTCTCCCATCACTCGTGAACAAGACCCCGAGATACTTAAACTCCTCCACTTGAGGCAGAACCTCACTCCCGACCCGGAGGAGGCATTTTACCCTTTTCCGACTGAGGACCATGGTCTCAGATTTGGAGGTGCTGATTCTCATCCCTGCCGCTTCACACTCGGCTGCGAACCGCTCCAGCGAGAGCTGCAGATCCTCACTCGATGGCGCCAACAGGACCACGCCGTCTGCAAACAGCAGAGATGAGATCCCGACACCACTGAATCAGAGCCCTTCTGCTCCTTGGCTGCGCCTAGAAATTCTGTCCATAAACGTTATGAACAGAGTCGGTGACAAAGGGCAGCCCTGGTGGAGTCTAACTCTCACTGGAAACGAATCCAACTTACAATGCGGACCAAGCTCTCACTCCATTTGTACAGGGACTGGACAGCCCGTAACAATGGGCCCAGCACCCCATACTCCTGGAGTACCCCCCACAGGACACCCCGAGGGACACGGTCAAATGCCTTCTCCAAGTCCACAAAAGACATGTGGACTAGTTGGGCAAATTCCCATGTTCCCGCCAGGACCCTAGTGAGGGTATAGAGCTGGTCCAGTGTTCCACGACCAGGACAGAACCCGCATTGTTCCTCCTGAATCTGGGATATCGACAATTCGATCAAACTCTCTTCTCCAGCACCCCTGCATAGACCTTACCAGGGAGGCTGAGGAGTGTGTAATTCCCCTGTAATTGGAACACACCCTCCGGTCCCCCTTCTTAAAAGGGAGAACCACCACCCCGGTCTGCCAATCCAGAGGTACTGCCCCCGATTTCCATGCGATGTTGCAGAGACGTGTCAACCAAGACAGTCCTACAACATCCAGAGCCTTCAGGAAATCAGGGTGGATCTCGTCCACCCCCGGAGCCCGGCCACTGTGCAGCTTCTTAACTACTTCAGCGACCTCAGCCCCAGTAATGGAAAGAGTCTACCTCTACGTCCACAGGCTCAGCATCCTCCACGGATGACATGTTGATGGGATTGAGAAGGTCCTCGAAGTATTCCTTCCACCGCCGAATGACATCTCCAGTCGAGGTCAGCAGCACCCCATCCCCACCATACACATGGAGGTGCGGAACACTGCTTTCCCTTCCCCGCCTGAGCCGTCCTGACGGTTTGCCAGAATCTCATAGGAGCCGATCGAAAGTCTTTTTCCATGGCCACACCAAAACTCCTCCCACACCCAAGTTTTTCGCCTCAGAGACCACCAAAGCCGCCGCCCGCTTGGCCTGCCGATACCTGTCTGCTGATTCCGGAGTCCCACAGGCTAACCAAGCCCGGTAGGACTTCTTTTTTCAGTCTGACGGCCTCTCTCACCCGAGGTGTCCACCACCGAGTTCGAGGATTGCCGCCACGACAGGCACCGACAACCTTACGGCCACAGCTCCGGTCAGCCGCTTCAGCAAGTGGAGGTGCGGAACATGGCCCATTCGGACTCAATGTCCCCCGCCTCCCCCGGGATGTGATTGAAGCTCTGTCGGAGGTGCGAGTTGAAGATCCTTCTGACAGGTTCCTCTGCCAGACGTTCCCGGCAGACCCTCACTACACGTTTGGGCCTACCAGGTCTGACCGGCATTCTCCCCCACCATCTGATCCAACCACCACCAGGTAGTGATCAAAGGACTTCTTTGGAAAAGGAAAAACAAGGAGCTCGATGTCCCTCGCCCGGATTGGGGTTACCGGGGCCCCACCCTTGAGCCAGGCCTGGGGGAGGGGCTTCGTTCGGGAGCGCCTGGTGGCCGGGCCCAATGGGTGAAGGCCCGGCCGGTCTCAGCCCGAATGAGTTACATGGGTTCGCCTCCCCGTGGGCCCACCACCCGCAGGGAGGGCAATAGGAGTTGGGTGCTAGTGTGGTATGGTTGGCGGCCTGAAAGCGTGGGCCTTGGCGTGCCGACCCTCGGCTGACGAAACTGGCTACTGGGACATTAACAATTATGTCTGAAAAAAAAGTTTCAAACCCTTTTGTACAAGACAAGCGCGTCATTCCTCCATTTATCATCAGATCTGCTCCATATGTTCACTGTCGTGCTATTCACTAGCTGGTTACTTCAGTACGGCTCCATCGACTGGCACAGATGTGTAATGACAAAAGAAAGTCTATTCCTTGATTATAAAACAAAGCCATTTAAGGGTCACGTAAACCGGACAATTAAATATTAAAAAACAAATTCAGCCTGGTGGCCTGTTTGCTAAAATTGAAATCTAAAAAAAACAGACATTTTTTTGTTTTTTGTGTAAGATTTAAAAAAAAAAAACAGAAAAAAAATAAAAAGTCACTTTTTACATTTTTTAACTTTTGATTGACAATTGAAAATAAAAAAAAAAACAATGATACGCAGATAGTCACAGATTGATAAAGTTACAGAACTTTAACATGGACATTTTCATTTTAAAGTTTTCCCAGGGGAGGATTTAACAGAAACAAAATTATTTGTAACAACTGCCAAGTTGAACTCCCCGTTAAAAGTTTCTGCTGTTACCTCAGAAATTACCTGTTTTAATGTTCTGAATGTGGCCTCTAGATTGTTAGAATTTTGTTGGTAGACTTTTTTTTAATTTTTAATTTAAAAAAAAAAGGACGACATTAATGCCCTGGCAGTGGCAATAAGCTTTATTGTATTTATTTTTAAGATGAGATTTACACTAAATATGTGTTACTGGCAAGTAAAAGTGTTTAAACAACAAATTTCATGGGAGTTTAGTTCCTATGGCAGCAGAACATTTAAATAAAAGTGACCTTTACACTACTTTTGAATTCATTATTTGATTTTCTGTATACAATGCGATTAATGGTGATTAATCAGGGAAATCATGCGATTAATCGTGATTAAAAATTTTAATCATTGCCCAGCCCTAATTATTTTACAAGTGATCACAGCAAACAACAAAAACAGAAATGGAAGCCTTTCCCACTTCTAACATCTTTTGCATTGTTAAGAAACAGCCATCAAATTTCACAAATTTTAAGTGACAGCAACCATAATGAAGCCTAAATGTAAAGATACAAAAATAAAATTGCTTTGAGTAAAAAATGAGCACAAAATGCAAAGAGCAACATAAATATATCAAAATTTAAAGCAGAACCTTTAACATTTTTAATCTTACTTTCGTACCTTTTATTGCTATATTCATGTATCTGTTGAGACATTTTAGCATTTTTTTCTTCATAATTGCTGGCTTTTTCAGTCCTCCACATATATTACCAGCGACAAACTACATTTCAAATGCTTTTTTTTTAAAATGTCATGGTGGGACATTAGAAAACATTTCAAAGTGGACTGCAATTTCCATGTGATTCCACAGACAGACATTCCAATCTCTTTTGTGGATCTTTGCTGTCTCACAGGGAATGAGGTTTGGACCCAAACACAGACAGGAGGCAGGCAGATGATAAAAGAAACCAAATCCATTAACCAAAGGAATAAACCAAAGTCACTGCAAAGCAAATAACCCCAAAAAGGTCAAAAATAACTAACAGCACAAGCCAAGCAACAATGGTGAGGTAAGGACAAACAGATCACGCATGTGGGTATCAGCAAACCAGGAACTGCTGCAAATAAGGAACAGGATGTAAAAGTTTGCTCATCTTCATGACAGATTTGTTACAGTGCCATATTTATTCCATTTCCTAATCATGAATTTGACATGAGTACCTAGAGTGTAAAACACCTGTCTTCACACCTCCATTGGCTCCTCTTGATATGGAGGAGCAGCGACTCTACTCTGAGTCCCTCCCAAATGACAGACCTTCTCTCTCAGCCACTTCTATCCATGATCTTATTATTTTAGTCACTAACCACAATTCATGACCATAGGTGAAATCTGGAATATAAAATCGAACAATAAACTCAAATCTCTCTTCACCATAACAGACCATTACAGAGCTTTCATTACTGCAGATGCCAGCATAGCCCTAACAAATGACCTTGGTTTGCCCTCCTGTGGGCCCACCACCTGCAGAAGGGGCCATATAGGTCTGATGCTACGTAAGATGGGTAGCGGCTGAAGGCATGGGCCTCAGCATCCCAACCCTCGATCAGTGAAACTGGCTTCTGGGACAGATATATGTACTAGATACCCACAATGGAAATACCCACAAGGGACAGTCAAAAATAAACAGTCCAAAAATAAACAAGTAAATAAGTATGTTGTTTCATATAAAGGCCATATGATTAAAGGTGGAGTGGGTGTTCTTTGAAAAAACAGTTCCAGCAATCCAACTCAAGTGAGATTTCGAAAATATACACTTCCTTCCTCCTCCCAAAGGCTCTGCCTCCTCCTCTTCAGCCTCACATGATTCATGACTACATGAACCGCAGGGAGGGAGGGAGTGCATTGATATTTGATGGACGTATTAGGCTGCCAATAAATGTAAAGATGATCAGTACATTGATTGGTCAGAGTTTTTCTCTGATTATACCCTCTAGACTGGACCAAAAGGTTTTGCTTTTTTTTTTGCCAACATTTTATTTCAGTGGGTGCAATGGGAATGTGAAAAGGTTTTCAGGCAATATTGTAAAAAGTGCTGCAAAAAAAGAACACCCAACCCACCTTTAAGAAACAGTGGTAGGAGAAGCTGACTTTGTTGTGAGGGAATGAGAATCAAACCACATTTATGCAATGATTTGATATACAGTATAACAAATCATTGCATAAATGTGGTTTGATTATCTGCAGTCAGGATTATGTTGTGCAGAGAGAAAAATCTGTATAATGACATGATAATAAATTAATTTAAGAGAGTACAGTTTCACACCTGTATTTAAACCTTTTACACCCCAATCTCTTTTTTGTTTTGTTTAATTAATCTTTTGCTTTTTTTTACGTCAGTGATTGCACTTCCAAGCCCAACCTCAAGCTGTCCCTGGAACAATGCTTTTGTGGGTAGAAAATTAATGTTGTTCCTGGAATCTGCTGGAGCTGCTCTCCAGCATGGGGTCTGCCCAGTCAATACTCCAGCTACCACCTGCACCACTGTTGCTATAACTTTCCATATTCTACTTCCTCTTGCACCTCTCTAGATTCTTAAAGCTTTGCATATTCCTACTTTCTGAGTAGGAGGTGTTGTAAGGTATTGTGGCACTTACTGGAAAATAATATAAGCACAGTTAATGCGGTGCAGCTGCACAGAAGGCTCTTAAACTTCTAACTTTATTTTTAATTTCATGATTTTCTGAAACAATCATTTTATCGTTTGAAATCCATTGATCTGATATTCTGATATCATATTATTTGATAATTGAATATTAGCAGTTTAGAACAGACTTGTTGGTAAATCAGCACAAAGTATCAATGTATCCTTTCTACCTTCGTGGTTCCCATAGTAATGTGGCACATAGAAAAAAGGCCGACTCTGGATTTTCTTTTCACAGCCAATACAAAATTCAGAAATAAGAACATGTAGTTATTTGAGTTGAGTTATTGAGTAGTTATTTGATTGACAATTAAGGACTGGCTCCAAAAGTGAGGTAATTTATTGTAATACTGTGGGCAAAGGTGTTGGAGTAATTGTATATAGTTATCACACATTTGCTATTAAACTGTAAACTGCCTAGTGAAGAACTACTGAAAGAAGTTAAGTATGTGTCACCTTTAAAATGGCTTGTGTGATTGCTGGATAACATGCTGTGTAAGAGTGTGAGAGTTATCATACGAACAGAAGAGGAGCCGAATGCCATTTTCTCCCGCTAGTTCATTTACTGGAAGATCTAGTGCCAGCACTGATTTAAGGAATTCAATTTTCAGATCCTGCATCCAGCAGAGGTCCCACCTCAACACCTCTTGGCAGTTCAAAGAAGAAAGGTAAGAAAAAAGAACTCCACACTGCAGCAATATCAAAAATATACTTATGGTAATTGTATATATTTCTATAATTTATAGGTTGTGCATCCAGGTGTCGTGGGGAAAATTCTGTCTGGCATAAAGAGGCCTGAGATCCCAACAGATTCCCCTTTACTCCCTCCCCTGGACCCAGGAAAGCTGCTGCAGAGCTGGTGGTAGACCTTCCTGCAACACATGGCAAAGCAGACCAAGATCTACGCTCGTCAGTACTTGAAGCACACTATTATATCCTAGAATGATGAGGCACAAAACCATTTCACATTGCAACTTCACTTTACTTCAACTCGTGACAGCAGCTATAACAACCAGAAAAAAAAAACAGAATGAGTGGATAGGCTTAACTAACCGAACTCCGAGTCACGCACACATCACCACAAAGGGAAGGCAGAAGAGTCAAGTGCAGCACAATCGCTCATGTTAATAGGACTGCATACATAACACACACCCTGACAGTCTGCCACATAATGCGTGGTAATGCATGGAAACCAGTGTCAGTCCCAAAACTGAAGACCTTCTTTGGACTCACTTTCCTCACCGGCTATGTGAAAAAGCCAACCCTTGAGCTGTACTGAAGTGTTGATGAAGTTGATGCCAAAGAGTTGGATCAACCAGCAAGCAGAATTGAAAGCAGACAAAAAATATTAGTGTCAGTCATTGTTTTGCTTCACAAGTTTCTTTTCACAAAAAGCTTGTTTTCTATATTGTTTGGTGAGAAATGGGCATTTTAAGTGAAACTCCCCCATGTTCTACTGCTGATTACTAAAGATTGGAAGAAGGGAGAAACAAATGTTTTTCCTGATGAAAGATGAGAGTCTACCCTTTATTTTAGTAGTTTCAGTGTTCACATAGTCATAGAACACAATATTCGTTGCGTCTTGGAAAATCAGCCAGAAATGCTCCAAAATGTTGGCAGTATGAAGCTCTCTGCTCTGCAGTTGTCTGGCAGTCAATGAGTTAAGTATTTTGGGGTCTTGTTCACAAGTGATGGGAGAAAGGAGAAGAAAGGAATTAATGATCTTTATTCCTGGTTTTGGCTTGCTGCTTTCTTTTCCGGAAGTGGTTGTGTCTTCAAAAAGCTCCAAATGCAATGCATTACAACTGGTACTGACTCTCAGAGGATAAAAATAGCAGCACTCTTGCTGTACACGGGCAGACTATACTGCAGTCAGTAGCTTAGCTGAGGTTTAGAGTTTAACCCCTGATAAATGTGTGTCATGGAACATAGAATATCCAATTTTTTGGGTTAAAAAAAAAATCAATGCTTTTCCTGATTTGTTGAATTAATTTGTTTTAATTTCATGATTCTTGTTATCGCAGGATGTAGTTGATACTCAGCTACAGGAGGTAGATGTGGGGGTAGCAATTCAAGTTCTCAGCACACAACTGCAGATAAAGAAAGGGAGACTGATTGGAAGCACATACAGCTGTACAAATTGCTCTCACCTGCTCTCACCTTCCTCACTGCCCCACAACTCCATTCTGCAGTTGATCAGTGTGGTTTGGAAGACATTATGGGATACTTTAAGAAAAACATTTTGAACCTCCATATCATGGAACAACCTTGGCAAAAACGCTGATGGATTTTATTTATGTTACACAATTTTTGTCCATCAGTAATAATAGAGATCCTTTGTTTAAAATTCTCTAACTTTATGCCAGCTATATCTTTTGCTGATGCAATTCAAAAGTGTGTCTATATGCAGAAGGCTTATGTATTTCTCTAATGTCACTGTAAAAGTTGGCATACATAGTAAAAGCTTATAATATCATGTTGCTGCTAGATACATTACTATATAGGAAATAAATCATAGCAGAAGGACATTGGCAAATTACCAATTGTAAACACTGTCCTTAATGAGGAATGTCTTTGAAATATCTCACTGCACCGATGTAATATGATTTTTTATTTTTGCATGTACTGAGCATAGCAACACAACCCAACAAGCAATATGATAGTGAAGAGATACTTTATGAATCTGATAAGATGTGCAAAGTGTCATGCTCTGTCAAAGAATCTCTGTAAATCAGGGTATGAAAACAGGCAAGGTGCTCTCCATATCTGAATTTTCATTGTATTTTTGGATGAGGTAAACATTAGTGGAAAAAAAACATTTTCATATCAATGTGTGTTCGTAGTCAAAAGAAAGTTCTGCACATACTAGACAGCTGTTTACTTTCCTAAATCATCACTTTGGAAAGCCCATGAGCAACCACCATTGGTCACAGGGGTTGTTTATACCATGTACCATTCAGCAGGTGAAATTATATTGGAGCCACATCATATTACTGTTTTATTTTTAAGCCAAAAAGACACAGTAAGAGCCTCAGTGGAGGCACAGTTGGGCAGCTTTCATGTGCCTCTGGGCTTATGGAAATACTCTCTTTGGGCCGAACATTGGTAAACAGCCTTATCACTTTCCCCACCAGGTTTGAACACACAATCTGCTTCTTACTTGTGCTCAACGAATGTTAGACAGCTGACCATACTGACAGTCTGATCTAGTCTAACATGTTTTTTTCCTCTCTTTTTTTTTAAAGTACCAACTTATCATAACACAAAGTGAAATAAAAGATTGAATTATTAAATAATTTCAAATTATAACTCTAAAGGTGCATGTTTTAAAGGTTATGTCTCTCAAAGGTAAAACCATTTAGCAGTCAAAGTAGATTGAGGACTCTTCCACATCCAGAATTTGCACCTCAAATTGGATTTTTTTTTTTTTTTTTTTGCATATCTAGATTGTACCTATACAGATTTGTTTTCAGCCTTGAACAGCCTAAAACCAGATGACAGTTTTTTTTTCTTTCCTTTTTTCCCCCAAATCTTATTTAAACAACAGATGGAGGTTGTTTCAAATGCTTCTGCACTGGTATTTTCACAGATGCATCTCAGCCTGACTGGTCTGGTTGCTCAAATACTATTTAAAATGGTCTTTTTCAGCATTCACATGACACAGTTTACCGCTACATCTACCAGACTAACAGAAGTGTCGGTTCAGAGTGTAAAAATGACTCTTTTTCTCTGTTCTGACCCATGGTTTTGACATGGCAGAAAGATGACATGACGACGAGAACAACAGTTGGTGGAGGCTACTGTGTACTGTTTTATTTCAGCATCCATCCACAATCTGTGGGAATTTCTCAAAACTTGTCGAACATTTGCAGCGCAGCTCCAAATAACCATTTTGGTAACAAAGTTGCAATGCCACTTCAACAAATTCCATTTTGGTTTGTTAACATCAATATTCGGCAGGTAGGCTACTATGGTAACCATGTAGGGTATGTCAGGGAATGTCAGCAATAGTAATTTGGTTTGCACAAAGATGTTCATGTTCCTCAAAAACAAACAAAAAAACATGTTTGAAGGGAAAGTGGTTTATGGACAAAAATTGGATTAATTGTTTATGCTATTACTCTTAATGAAACAGACTTTTATGTTTTCGTTAGTGTCAGGATTCAAGGCAGAACAGGTACAAAAAAATTGAAATTTATTTTCAAAAAACAAAATCCAGACAAAATCCATAACCCACAAAAGTAATCTGGGGGGAAGGGGACCACACAGTCCAAAACAAACCAAAAAATCCAACCAATGTAATCAAAACAAGAATCCAGGGGTAAAAACCAGAAAAACACTTAGAGGGCACGAGGAGACACGGACAGGGCATGAAACAACAAACTTGTGGAGCATGAAAAGGAAACCTACTGAATATGGAAAGTGAAAAGACAGACCAGCACAAGACAGGGGAGATGACAAGACTTAAATACACAGGGAACCAAACGAGAGGCAGGTGAAGACAATCAAGATAACAAGAGGGAGGGAAGCAAAACTGAATACCACTCAGACAAGACAGACCTTCACAATAAAACAGGAAACAGGTAACACAAAAGACAGGGTTTGACGCCAACTTAAAACATAACACAGAACAACCCAAAATGGCTGTCATGGCCGCCCCAGACCATGACAGTTAGATTCATTAGATGTTTCGATTATGTAATTGCAGACTACATCCATATTAGTTTCACATCCACAGAGTTATCAGATTTTTGATATTTCTGTATATCTTTCTTTACAGTTTTGAATTACTGCAATTATTGCTCTTTGTTCAAAATCACAACCATTAATTTTAGTCTCTTCACAAACACACAGATCATCAACTGTCATATTTTCAAATCATGTGATATTTGTGTGCCTACCAAATTTTCATAATTTTTAACATTTCACATTCATTTCACAAGTCCCACTTTTTGAACTATTTTTGTACAATATTTGAAAAGAGGACATCTGTAATCAGCTTCTTGGTCCATAAAGATCTGTTAGAGGGAAGCGTGGCATTGCATGCTGTTCACCAGTGTACTGCTTTCTGGAGGTATAACGCTTAACACTGAAACTCTTATGGAATTGGAGATGTGCATCAGTAAGCTGTGTTCTGTGTTGAACCAATAATGCAGGCAACTTTCATACCTCCTCTGCATATCTCTGAAATCCTCACACTACAAAACGGCAACTGCCTGAAAGCAATTCATCAAATACAATCTCCACCTGACCAGCATCCAAACTGAATGTTGCTCTGAGTTGTTCAGCAATGCATGTTATGTGTACTTGCACGAGAGGACTTGAAATGAATGACAAACATAGCTGCAGCTGATCAAAGCCAAAATCCTTCCTCAAACTCTTGCCCAAGTCTGTTTATGAGCCGAGAGTACTTTCTTCCATCTCTGTTAAATGCCTCAGATGAAGAAACATTGTTATACAGCACTGACTGCGCAAAGAGAAAATGCATTACTTTTTTTTCTTAGTCAGTGCATAGAGAAATTGTTCATCTTAGCTTTAAATGCATTTATAACACTTATCGTACTAGTGTTACATAGTGCCTTGAAGCAGTTCAAATCACTACTCTTTCTAGTAAGGTACATTTAAAATAAATGCCCAAGTATAAATGCTGATTGGGTCTCATTTATGAAATGTGAAAAGAAAGGATTTGTGCATAAAGTGTGAGCAGAAGTAAATTTACGTGTTTCGGCATTCATGAAAATGATAGTAGCCCCAATCCAACATAAGTATTGCCGTTATTTTCGGGCTTTACAAAATGAATGCCTTATGCGGACAGCAACTTGAATGATTGTAGTGGTTTCATGTGACCAGCACTTAGAGAAGTATGTTAGAATAATTTTCAAAAGGTAAAACATGTTTCCTTGCAAAAAAGAAAAAAAAAAAAAGTAAGCTTTGTCTGCAGATTGATTTATTAGAGCTACAAAAAAAACACGTTTTGTGGCCGAAAATTTCAAAAAAAATTAATACCCTGTAGATTTTCAACCCATTCTACATCCTCAAGCTGCTACTATATAGAACAATAAATAGAATAAAATTATAACTTTACCTTTGCCATCATCTTTTTCAATATGATTCCCAATAAGGTTTCTCAGAAAATGGAGATATTGCAGTTGTCTCAGTTTTGCTATTAGAGAGAAGTGAATTCATTTATTTATTCCATGCAACAATACACCATGGTCCAATTTTGCTTCGGTCTTGCTCCAACCTCAACCCTCACCAGGAGCATTTCAAAAGCAGAGCCCTTCCAAGCACTGGTTTTTCAGCTGCGAGACTGAGTTTACCAAAGATCACATGAGAAGCACGCAGTAGCCTGCAACTTTACGCTTTCTCATATGATGGTTCTTGAATGGAGTTTATGCTTATTAATGAGCTTTGTGAAAATGCTCTTATGTGGTTAGAATTCATTCACACAGTCTTATGAATGAATACATTTTATGCAGTTTTTGTGAATACGGAGTACATTTTTGGTAAGGAGGTGATTTATGGAGTAAGACAGCTGTCATGCACAATATGCAATATGAGTAGGGATCATAAACAAAATGTCTTTATTTGTGCAAGCCACAAACTGTTTGGGGTCAGGATCTCAGTTGTAAACACTAAATTATACCTTACGTCATAAAGAACCTAAGGGCAGGAATTTTAATATAACAAAATTCAGACTCTCATAAAAAACAGCCAACATTCCTAAAAACAATAAAAGTCCTGTCCTAATATTTAAATATTCACTAAAAACTTTAAGCTAATTCAAATCCTAACAATGGCAATCATCACATGATCAAAGCACATATTAGCTGCTGGTGAATAGTGCAGTGGTAAAGACAAAATTTGAGGAAATCTGGGTCATCTTTGCAGTGTGCAATAAAGTCTCTTTTATGGTCCTTTATGACGGAGGCACCGTCTGTAGTCACCTAAGCCAACTTTTCCAATGAATTTTTATTTTACACAAAGTATCCCTTCATCAACTTCACAGATGTAAACTCCACTCAATGTTTTCCTCAGTGGAAGTAGTGTCAGAAGTTTCTCTTTAGCAGAGAAATCATTAAACACCATTTTTGACCCCTGCCTTGCACCGACAAATTCCTTGCAGTTGATGTAGTCAGGATCATTATCAATGTCTAATAAAAGATTCTGGTCTAGAATCTAAGCTTTATTATGCCATGCAGAACATGCTAGAACATGATCTTGAATTTTGTTTGTTTCATGAAAGGCTACTCAGACTGTTAGGAAGTTATTCATGAAGTACTCTACCACATTAATACATTTTGGTGCACTTTGGCAAATATCATTACTTAAGTCAGTGGTTCTCCAACTTTTAATACTGCATACCACCTAAAAAACTGTTCAGCTCCCTGAGTACCACCATGAGGACCATTTTTAAAATATAGCCATATATGCCTTCATAATTAGCTTTAAACACACAGGAGAGATGTTTAGTCCTTATTGTCTTTTTTTTTTTATTGTTACCTGAATTGTTACCTCACTAAATCAGACATTTACAACTCTGTCCAACAATTCTCACATATTCATACTCTCATACAGAGCAAAATTAATACACTCAAAAGTTGTTACATCTGCACTGCAACCGAATATGCAACAAATATTAGACACATAATATAAGACACAATCGTAATTATCTCAAGCTACACATTTCGTTTGAAATGTATTTTTAATGCATTGTATGTTTCCAATTATGATTATTTTTTTAAATGAAAATGTGGAAAGTCAGGACGCTCCCCACGTACCACCAGAGAGCACTTGCGTACCACTGGTGGTACGGGTACCACTGTTTGCACACCACTGACTTAAGTTAATCTGAGATTTAATGCGTGACCGCTGCACTCATGCAAGGATTCAACATTTCTAATTGATCATCTGCCAAGAGTTACAACATTGACACCATTAGGCAAAGCAGTAATTTATTCCATTAAAGAAGGAGTGTCATTACACATCCAGATGGTGTGACTAACAGGAAAATTAGTATTCTTGAAGTTTTAATGCCTCTCTCTACTGATCAGCAAATGTTTGCCAGTTAATACTTTGTCACTGAACATTTTAACAATGGAGTGGCGCTTTAGGCGCTTTACAGAGACCCAGAGCATGACCCCCGAGCAAATATCATTAACTAAGATTATCTTTTAAGATCTTTTAAGAAGTTTTTGTTTGATCACGATTCCATCAATATGAACGTTTATATGCAAACACATATTACCCAAACAATATGAATCTTCTTATGAAAAAACTTAGTCATCTGTCTTTTGAAACAAATCATAGATCCTCACTGCTCTAAGTTTTCATAATACAAGAATAAACACTGAAAAGTATCTATTACACTCTACTCATCTTTACCTGTTGACAGTGTGATGAAAGCATTCATGCCTCAGTCTGGCCTTGGAACAAGTGAGCATCTGGTTTATGATCCTCTTCCATTTTTCTTCCATAAATCTTTCAATCTCTAATATGATGAATTTGTATATGAGACTGTAAGAAAAATTTCAGAAGCAGACACAAGATCAACTTCAACTATTCTTTAACTGAAAAAAAAATCTTTAGTTTTAACCATTATTGCATGTGTTACTATGCACAATGTCAAGTGTCTGCCCCATGTTTTTCTCTGAACAGCTATGATATCATTGTCTAACTTTACTTGAGATTTTGTAAAAAAAAAAAAAAAAAAAAAGAAAGTCACCATATTCACAAAAAGACAAAAACAAGCAAACAAACAAAAAAAATCCCAGATATCATTCAGATCGGCTGAAGTGTACTGTCAAAACACAACATGAAAGCAAGTGCTTGTTTTAATTGGCTATGATAAAAGATCACAACTGACACAATTCAAATCAAATTTATTTATAGTCTTTTTCATACACAAGTAACACAAAGTGCTTCACATAATAAAAACAATATTTAAAAACAACAACAAGAAGAATGAACAAAAAAAACTTAAAAGCCATCACACACACCCACGGTTACAGTAGTAAAAAAACATGCACACACACACACACACTCAGTAGACATGGCCCCCCACCCTTTTTGGCCCCACTCTAAATAGACTCTAAGACATCCATCTTGGCACCAGTGAACCAGGTGAGGAAAACGATATCTTGGGGATCAGTCCACGTCGAGAACACCCCCACCCACAAACACAAAATCAGAGGTCACTGCCACAGGAACTGTCCGGACCCAGGCCGATGAGGACCCACACTGCAGACATCAGCCACAGTCTAGGGCCATGCACACCCAGAACACAGACAATCCCCATGGCAACGACCCCAGAAACCAAGCAGGTGTAGCTCTAGACATGGAGGACCCCCGTGAAGAGGGGAGATAAAGAAGATTAAATTTCAGACTTAGGGCCCTATCTTGCGCCAAACCTCCTAAACTAAGGGATTAATTAAGGGATAGCAGGTGGCAGGAGGGGCGTTCCCCCACAAAGAACGCAATCTTCCACCTCCCAAAACCCACGATCTTACCTGCACCAACCACTATATTATGCCCACATTATGCATGGGAGTGGTTAGGGCGTTCCACCTGTTTAACCAATCAGTGCGTCAGTAGCCATTGCCTTTAAGAGCAGGTTGCAGTACCTGCAAACTTTCATTGCCTTTGTACTCCAAGAAGTTCCAACAAACTGCTCAGAAAAAAATAGAGCCAGAGAGCTTCCAGGAAAACATTTCTTAACTAGAAAAGCACTCAGAGGGCACAGACCTCCGCCAAGCACAACAGTTCTCCCATACAGCGATTTACAGATTGCGCTAAAATTCTGGATCAGATCCGGATCAGCCTCTGAAATTTTATAGAGGTTTTCATTGTCAATACCTGTGTGAAATTTAATGAGTTGTGGGCAATAATTAACGGAGATGTTGAGAAACAAAAATTTCCGGCCCCATTGAGCACGTGTTACGGTCTCAATCCAGGTTGTGAACCGCAACCTTCCACCTCTGGGGCTCCTGCGCACAACCCACTGTGCCACCTTCAATCCTCTACATAGACACTCATATATGTTTCACCTTCCCATCCGACGAGCAGCCCAGGTGTGGCACTGCACACCTGTACCTATTCAGTCATCATTCAACCAGACTCGTCTCCAGATCTTCCCATGGAAATGCCTGATCCAGCCATTCACAGTGCCACCTCCTTGCATTCGTCGTCCCCTGGATTGTTGGTTTGGCTGCCAACCTTCGAATCCTCCTTTTTTACATCTGAGAGAATTAAACTCTTAAAATTCCAGAACTCCCTTCCTGTCTCCATTGTGGTTGCTTTAGGGTTTAAGACACAACTAAACAGCGCACTGTTATCAAAAATTTGAAAGTGATCGAGAATCCAGGATTTCTTCCGGATCACACCCAAAATAAAATCCGTTCTTCCTTTTCACATTTCTGACAACTCCTGAAAATGTCATCAAAATCCATCCATAACTTTTCGAGTTATCTTGAACATATCCCCTGTGCAAAGACGCACAGCTGCGCCAAGACGCATAGCCGGTGGAAGCGATGCTTTTTAAAATACTGCAGAATGGATCATTGGATGAGTCTTGAGCCAGAGGAACACATATGATGACATCTACCTTCTACCACTGAGCGCATCTCAGGTGTTTCGAGCGCAAGAAGGGGGTCAGAGGGATACGAGCACAGTGTAAGAAACTCCACAACAGAGTTCTGTGATCTCCTCGTTTTCTCCACAGCAAACATCTGAATGAGATCATGTCACAGCTGTACATACATCATCTGCCCTTAAGAGAATAATAACGTATCCAAGTAATACAGTGATCCATAATTGAGAGGTAGAGCCGGTTGTGCAGTCCACATGTGACTGGGTGGACGTGCAATGACGGGATTTGGACGCGCTCTTTTACGCGCCGACATGCCAGTTGTGCTTTCCACAAACTCGGTATCTTGCGGTACCTGTATCTCGCAGATTTTGGGTATTGGGTAATGGGTGGTCAGACCACCAAATAAATCAAATAAGAGCTGCACCATCCCGGGTGGGATGAATGCCGTCTCTTCTAATCAGACCAGGCTTTCCCCAAAAATCTGGCCTATTGTCAATAAAGGCCACGCCATTTGCTGGACACCACCACGAAAACCAGCGACGGAGCGATGACATGCGGCTACACATATCATCACTGGTCAAATTAGGAAGGGAACCAGAGAAAAAGTCCGACATGCTCTTTGCAACATTACACACCGACTCAATATTAACTTTATTGACCTCCGACTGGCGTAGCTGGGTGTCATTAGTGCCGACATGTATACCGTATTTTCACGACCATATGGCGCACCCTATTAAAGGGCGCGGTCTTAGTTTTTGTGTGCCATTACCGTAATTAACATAGAAAAGGCGCACCCAATTATAGGGCGCCTCAAGTTCTCATGGTGTCCTCTACTACGTCCACCTTACAACAACACAGACAAGCATACAAGCGTGCGCATTTAAAAATAGAGCGAGAGCAAAACTGAATTTGGTTGTGGTTTATTCAAGTATTTATTACAAAGTACTAACATTTTTTTAATCCTCAATAAGCGCAGGCATGGTAAAACACACGGATGAAACAACTTTTAAAAAAAGAGCTGCGGCAAAACTGAGCTTGGTATTCACAGTTTTTTTTTTTTGTTTTTTTGTTTTTACACAGGTAATCATTATCAGTCAAACCCATCGAAGTCCTCATCCTCTGTTTCTGATCCGAACAGCTGCGCTAAATCTCCGTGAAACATGCCAGGTTCACTTTCTTCACTGTCAGAGTCACGGCTCCTCAGAAATGATGCCGGCTTTTGCAAAAGCTCGAACAACAGTACCAGCAGACACGTTAGCCCAAGCATCAACAATCCATTCACAAATTGTGGCGTAACTCGCCCGGCGCTGCCTTCCGCTCTTGGTGAAGCTGTGGTCTCCATCGCTCATCCATCGCTCCCACGCCGCTCGGAGCCTTACTTTGAACGGCCGGTTCACACCGACATCCAGCGGTTGAAGCTCCTTTGTCAGGCCTCCCTGGAATGACCGCAAGCTCAGAGTTTGTTTGCTTCACTTGTTTTTTCACATCGGCTGTGATATGAGCACGCATAGAGTCACAGATCAGCAACGATGGGGATGCATGAAAAAAACCACCTGGTCTCCTCACATACACGTCCCTCAGCCACTCTTTCATCATCTCCTCATCCATCCAGCCCTTTTCATTTGCCTTGATGATGACTCCTGCAGGAAACTTCTCTTTAGGCAAAGTCTTTCTTTTAAAAATCACCATAGGCGGCAGTTTCTGTCCATTTGCATGGCAGCCAAGCACAACTGTAAAAGACGACTTTTCATATCCCGTTGTTCGTATCGCTACCGTGCTGGTCCCCGTCTTCTCCACCGTGTGACTCACCGGGATGTCGAAAGTCAGCGGGACCTCATCCATGTTCGTGATGCAGCTGGGCTGGATGTTTTTTTCGGTGATGTGTTTAGTGCAGTAAGAGCGGAAGATGGCCAGCTTTTCATTGTAATCCGCTGGAAGTTTCTGCGCTACCGTAGTCCTGGTCCGGATGGAAAAATGGCACCGTTTCATGAAGCGAAAGCACCAAGACGGACCTCCTTGGAAATGTTCAATTTTCATTTCTTCTGCTAGCGCCGTTGCTTTCAGTCGAATGGTGACCGTTGAAACGCTTCTCCCACTTGCTCTTTGCTGGATGATCCACTGCTCCAGTCTTTCCTCCAACTCGGGCCACCTCGCCTTATTCCCACGGAAGCTCAGCCGCGTCTTCTTCACCTGTTGGAGCTCGTTTTTCAGCTTCCTCCACTTGCGAACCATCGATTCGTTAATTTTTAATTCTCTCGCAGCTGCTCTATTTCCATGCTCCTCTGCGTAGCAGATGGCCTTCAGTTTAAACTGTGCTTCATAAGCGTGTCTCTTTGCCATTTTCAGAGTTGTTAAAACAACGATGTTCTGCATACCGCACATACCTGTTCTTTTATATACGATCCACGCCCACATTTCCCCTTTAACGTTCTCATGGTGTTTTCTACTACGTCCGCCTTACAAAGGGCGCACTGCACTACAGGGCGCGCCGCACATTTTGAAGAAAATCTAAGACTTTTACGTGCGCCCTATGGTCGTGAAAATACGGTAATAATTTTACTGTACTTACGGTTACTCTTTGCCAGCAGCTTCAAATTTGCCTCCATGTCACCCGCTCTGGCTCCCGGAATTCACCTAACTATTGTCGTAGCTGCCGGCCTCACATACCGGACTATCGAGTTGCCAATCAGCAGGGGGGGTTTCTAAGCAGGTGTGTCACTGAGTGGGGAAAAACGGTTTGATATGTGAAGCGAGTGATGGTGATCCACATGCCTTTGCTTTGGGCTACGCTACCTTCGAAGAGTTGTGAACCTTTCCTCTTTTCCTTTCAGCTGTTCCCTTTAGGGGTCGCTTTAGCAAATAACCTCTCTCCATCTAAACCTACCCTCTGCATCCTCTTGCCTCACATCAACTGACTTCATGTTCTCTTTCACTACATCCATAAATCTCTCTGGTCTCCCTCCAGGCCTCCTGGCAGTTTCAACCTCATCATCCTTCTACCGATATATTCACTGTCCCTTTTCTCTACATGGCTAAACCATGCAGGCCAGCTGATAGTCCTGCCTGTGCCCAAGACAAGATAATCTTAGATGGACCACCAACCTGCAGCATTCTGACACTAGTAGGAAAATAAATGAATACAAGTTAATTTATTATTTCCTCGTATATTATTATTTCCAGTTGATTTTTTAAATTTTTTTCTGTCCATTGTAGGATGTGGAGTTGGCCTATGTAAAATACTTTTTTGGAATTCCCTGCCCTCTGCATCTACTGGCAATTCCTTTGCCCTCTCTGAGAAAAGTGTTCATTTTGCCATCACACGTCAGAGGTTCACACTATCATATTCATGGTCATCATATCATATTCATCATATATCATGGTCATTTTAGTGGGCCATAATGCAGGATCGCTGGAATTAATTGATCAGTCTCTGATTCATCCTGGTCTGATGGAGCAGGGAGTCTCTTCTGCATTACTCTAATAAAGAACTGATTATCTCTCTCTCTCTCTCTCTCTCTCTCTCTCTCTCATTAAAACCACTACCTGAGCAACCCTCCTCAGCCAGCTCTCCTGCTCTGCTGTCACCCACAGATTTTTACCTCTCCTCTCTCTGTGTCCTCTGGTCTGACACAGTTGTCAAACTCAACTGTTTCTGTCGGAGAACATGTTGTCTTTTATACAAACTAACCAGTTAGGTAATATTACAAAGTCAGTAAACGTCAAAAGCTGCTCTGTTTCTTACCTTGCTCTATACTGACATTACTGTGCTTCCTCCACTGCAGCACTTGTTCCAGCCTCATCATCATCATCATTATCATCTTTTTTTTCAATATTTTTGTCAGAAATTCCCTCAAGTCTCTACTTCTCTCTTCTCTTTTCTTTTCTGTGGACCACACTGCTGACCAGACATTCTGACATTCTACTCGAGCGGGGTAAAATAACTAAAATAAAAAAGATCTATGGAACTCAAACATAACATTTGTTTCCCCCCACAAAAAGGCCTATTTTGAAAAATTACTCCTGCCAATAATTTAATGGTTGGAGGGCCCAGTTCTAGGCGCCCTCTCTACCATGGGCCCAGGACAACTGACCCGTTTGTCCTGGGCCCACCTGTCAGCAGGCCTGAAACCATGTCAGATGTTTTGGAGAGAAAGTCGGAGAAGCCAGACTAACATAAATTTTTCTTGAAAAATGGCACACTTCTGCTCCATTCTTCAGGAATCCTTTCACTTTCAAAGATCCTGCTGAATGTCCTAGTCAAAAACTGCCACCTTTTCTAGACCCTTCCATACCTTTTTCCACCCTTCGTCCTCTTTAATGCCCTCTTCGCTTCATCCTTACTGATCTTTGCTACCCTCTGGTCCACAACAGTCACCTTTTATACTCTTCATTCTTGTCATTCATCAATTCAAAGTACTCTTTCCATCTTCCCTCCACACTTCTGGCACCTGTCAGTACATTTCCATCTCTGTCCTTAAACACCCTAGCCTGCTGCTCATTCTTTCCATCTCTAGCTCTCTGCCTCAGTGTAATGAGGTGGGCAATACATGACAACAAAGAGAACTGGCTCCTATGATTTTTCCACATTGGGTGACAGAAAGTGATAGCAGGTGTCTGCTATCCACAATGAATTACTCACATTGCATGGGTCCCCTTCATGATCTGTTGAAAGCAAGGATGCATGATAATTGTTTTTGCACATAATCACAGGAAAGTAGGGGATCTGGGAAAAGTGTCAAAGATGAGCTTGGCACAATTTTATGAAAATGAAAGCATTCGATGTGAGGATGTTATCCAGTCAAAGTGGACATCTTTCTCTACATCATTGGATTTGAGATGAAATTTCTCCTAAAGTCAGTTCCTCTCATACTAGTTGCAGAATGGAGTTTGTGAAAGCTTTGTTCCATAGCTGACAGTGGCCATGGTAGTCTTCCTATTTCTTTAAGATCCCTCCTATTGGAACAATGAGCAGAGGAATGAGGCATGAAGGAAGGTGGCAGAGGTTGAGAGGGTAGGTTATAAATCAGAGAACAGAGACAGACCCAAACATTTCATTTCAGTTCAGTTCACTTGTCTGGTGCCAATTCACAAAGTAATCTCCAGGCATTTTACTTAAGAAAGCACACAAAGTTTACAAAGTTAAATATATCCAGTTAAATCTGAATTATACTCCAGTTCTGACATTTCATTGTAATTTATTTAATCTCGTTAATTCTGAGTCTTAATCCAGTTCATTCCATTTCAAACCAAATGAAACCCTAGGTCATGGCAAACAGTGTCCTTGTTTTATGCCTTTAACCTGTTGATCACTGTATGCAATGTGGAGTGGAAATGTTATGGTTTTACTTGATCTATATTTTTCTCTGTATGCCTAAAAGTGGAGAAGGCTTTTTTGAAATCACTGCTCAGAGTGTCAGTTGAGGTACAATGTCTTTCTGACATAACAAAAGCAGGACTGATGGAAATCAATTCCCATTTCTCCAGTCTCTCCACCAGAGGCGGCTGGCCCATAGTGGGCGCTGGGGCTCTGCCTCACCAGCTGTGGAGGGGTAAATGAAATAAAATATTTATTTTATTTTATTTTTCTTTATTTTTTTGATCAGCATCAGATTTACTTAATCGTATGTGTGTGCCTACATGTGTTTTAAATAATTTAAACAACATTTCCACCAACTGACACTCATTAAACAGTGAATTTCCACTGACCTACAGTGCATCATTCTTTCATGGGGCGCTCGGCAAAGCGCCCCTGACCTGCAGCTAAATAGCCAATCCGGTTCAGGTTGCTAGGGAAAAATTATTGATAATTGGCCTATCAACGTCACCAAATTTAACATTGATGGGGTGCTGGAAATGTAGCCCCAACTGCTACGTAAAATGCGTGAAGGTTTATGATCGCTAGAGCTACGTGAAGGGCCAGCGTTTTATTTCGTAGAGCGACTCCCTGTCCTACGTCGGGAGAAAAAAAATATGGCGACGAGTAAGAGAGATGGCGACGGCGGTGACAACTGGAGTTCAAGAGCAGCTTCCACCAAATTCGGTGAAATCATTAATAATGTACCCTTTTGTGAGACGGATGATGGAGGAAAATCTTCTCGTTAAGGAGCTGGGACACGACAAGTGTGAAATTAACATTTTCCAGTAAACAAAGGAAAAGGTAAATCGTACAGAATTTTTGTCGGAGCTGGTTCAACCGTGAGATGTGGCTGGCAGGTTGTGGAGCAGTTAATGTACTTTTCTGTTTCCCCTGTATCCTCTTCAGAAGTGACAGATGTGATTCGACTTGGACAAAGACTGGACTAACTGACTTAAAGCACCTCTTTGAACGGATCAAGAAACATGAGAGATCCAAAGTTCACATGTAAAACTGCATAAAACTAGCTGTGCTCGGAAAGATTAGCATAGCAACGCAGCCAGATGATGGGCACCACATTACTGAAAGAAGGCACTATGAAGAGGTAGATAAAAACCGTAATATTGTGTCCAAGATAATCAATTGTGTTAAATTTTGTGGTGTGGTTAAATAAGCAATGTGGGGACATAATGTCAGCTAGTCCTGGTACTGAGGTACATTGATGGACCCAACAATATACAGGAGCGGTTCTATGGATTTATCAGGCTACCCAACAGCTGTGTGGATTCAACAGCTGGAGCCTTATTGGAGAGGCTGCACAGCATCCTTCCGGAGGGACAATTTATCCCTTGATTGTATAGTATTTGATAGCATAAAGTCTAATATAGCTGTAAATTGTTACTTCTTCTGTGAAACTGGAAACTGAAGTTAAATTATTATTGTGGACCTGTAGTGATTTTCCAACTGTTCATTTGAATACTTATGCTAGATTAGGCAGGGAAAAATGTTGGCACACTAGCCCCACCAAGATTTTTTTTTCACCAGCCACCACTGCTCTCCACATATATTGCATGTTCATATATGATTTGCATTTAATGGAAAAAAAAGTCAAAATCTGTGTAAACACACACTGAACCCCTCATGTCTTGAAATGTCAAACTGCTTCTTCTGTGACTGAGAATTCCCATTTTTATGTAAGGTTATATCATCCCCAACATGACTGTTAAATTTCTCTAACTCTGGAACATGTTTACAGTCACAAAACCTTTGCCTTGCCCTAATGCAGAGGCTTAGACTGCAGTCATCTACATGGACAGATTACTGGACTGGTTTGTTTGAATGACACACTCAGATTTACCTATTTCACATCACCAATCATGTCAAATTATAGTAGGATACTGGATTGGAGATTTCATTGCATGGCACCCTTGTAATCTAAATATACCCAAGGATTTACTGTCAATCATGAATTTGAATTAATGTGTCCTGAAATTAAGGTAGTAATGACTATTCATTATATATATATATATATATATATATATATATATATATATATATATATATATATGTATGTATGTATGTGTGTGTGTGTGTGTGTGTGTGTGTGTGTGTGTGTGTGTGTGTGTGTGTGCGTGTGTGTGCATGTGTATATTTATATGTTAGTTAGGAAAATGAACCAAAACTGTGCTTCAGATTATAAAACAGGAGCAGTTTACAAGCCAGTGTCTCATGATGCAAAGGTTCAAATTTAGTCTGTCAGGCAGCCTTCTTATTGGAAACATGACTGTTTTATGGTCATTGTCTCCACCAGATAGTCAAGTGATTTAAAGATTCAAAAACCCCGATGTGATGTAAGAAATTCACTCTTAAAATTTGTCAAATCGTTTTTCAGAGCCAAGTGTTTAACGTGGAGCTGAAGATTGGGTTATTGCTATGTCCTCAAAATAAATCTATTTTCCTGAATGTTTCCATAAAACCTGATACCTGTTCATTTATAACAAGAGTTTAAGTTTGTTTGTTTAAATAAAATAGACGTGTTTCTAACCATCCATCCATCCATCCACCATCTATACCAGTTTGGTCCTATGTAGGGTCATGGGGATCTGGTAAAGCGTATCCCAGCTCCCTTCGGGCGAAAACCTGTTTGTAACTTGTAGCTTGATTCTGTTCAATATTTTTTCAGGATTACTACTGCAACAACACATTATCAGTAGTGTAAAACTAACTTGTCTCACAACTAGGGATGGGCATAATTAATCGATTAATCGATGATTGATCATTAAGAATTTGGTCGAAGAAATTAATTTTCGTCGATGAACTGAATGTTTTTTTTTTTGTTTTTTTTTTTAAACAATCCGAACGTAGGTTCTCAGTGCACGTCCTCAAACAATGCGATGCATTTCACTGTGCCACCGATAGAAATTTGGCAACAGGGGGCAACATTTCACCATCACCCTACCCTGGCTTGCCTCAGTTGTTACACGAGAGCTTCTATAGGTCCTCACCTAATCATGGAGCGGTCGTGGTGAAGTGTGGCGTGGGACCATTTTCGTTTAGAAAACGACCAAGTGTACTACAATCACTGCAATGCAAATTACAAATGCAATTAATCGACA
This sequence comes from Hirundichthys speculiger, assembly GCA_018398805.1. NCBI lineage: Eukaryota > Metazoa > Chordata > Actinopteri > Beloniformes > Exocoetidae > Hirundichthys > Hirundichthys speculiger. The sequence goes on along the minus strand of JAGFBZ010002373.1, from coordinate 959,185 downwards.
ACGACAATGGTGTATCACTTGAACAATGCGCATCCAAGCCTTGTAAAGGATGGTGGAGGATGGTTCATCATCAGCCTAGCCTAGCCTAGCCTAGCCTGAACTCGGTGTTAGCACGGACCAGAAGGAGCTGCAGCGCACATCGAGCACACAACAAGCGCATCTTTTTAAGAAACGAAAAGCCTGTAATACTGGCGCCTTGATATAAATTGTCCTTGTTACGTAGTCTCCTCGATATCTCTTGTTTTATTATCGTTGTTTTTTTAAAGAAAAGAAACAGGAAATGTCACATTATTGTTCGACCACAAACATCCGGTTCACTGAACATATCTGGGCATGCGCGGGCCATAGCAACCAGGCCAAAGGGGAAAACAAACGCCACGCCGATATCGAGAATATTTGTGATAGTTTTCAATATAAAAATGTTAATGATTAATCAATTTTTAATCATTAATTCTCCCTACTCACAACGGTCTATTTTAGCCCTTATAGTCAGAAATTACAAATACAAGCAACTGCTTTCATGTAGGCTGTAAAAACCAAAGGCTAACTCTTAAAATTAAAGCATTTTTCACAACCCTGAATTTGTTTCTAGTTGATAGCTTCTGATTTGGAAGCTATGGACTGATTCTAATTAGAAATTATAAATTGAAAGCAAACTTGTGCGAGCAACTCTTTCACCATAAGTGGAGACATGACGGGTGAAAGAACTGAAGAAGAGGTCAGCCTCCCAGTTTAACCCAACGAGTGGAAACAGCCAAACTTTAAGAAAGTAAATTTAAGTGTAGCCATATGTTAACAAAATGTGGACACCAATGCTCTGTTTGAGCTGACCTTTACAAGCAAGAATTTGACTTTGATGGAATTTGATGAAAAAAAAAAATACTTGAAAAGCAATGCAGCAGCATACAGAACAACAGAGAGACACAGGAAACCGGGATATCCATGTGTTTCATAATGGTATTCAGAAAGAGTGAATTTAATGCAAAGACAGATAGCAAAACTGTCCAGGACTCCAGGAAACCCATCCAGATGCCAACAAGAGACTGCATGTAATATGAAGACATAGCACCAATGCATAGGCCAGAGCCAAACTGTTCCAGGGACACACACCCCTGATTGAGCCAACAAAACCGCTTTGTGCTCACGAGAAGCTTTACATGAAGAAAATTAAACTGTGGTGAACAAGCTAAGATAAATTAACTGAAGGCTTAGGTCCTTTGTCTTTGCTTAGGTCCTAAGCAAACTATTAAAGAGCTTAGGTCTTAACCAAAGGCAAAGACAAAATGTTGCTGGACTGAAATAGCCCATTAAGAGAGTTGTATTGTAGTGTAGTGAGTACAGAGCAAACTGAATGAAAGAACAGTGTCACAGTTTAAAACCATGTAACCTGGGTGGTACATACTGATGATGAGGGGATTAGTGACCACACTTTACTATACATCAGCCTAATCAGTTGGGCTCAGTTTTATTTTGCACTCATTTTCCACATACAGAATATGTTTTGTTTCGGTGGGAATAATACTCATCAATTTAGTCAAGTTGTTCTTTTGTTTTTTGTTTTTTTTTTTTTTTTTTGCTGGCTGTGTATATTGTTTTATGTCTTTGGCCTGATAAAGATTAATAAATATTTGTACAAATAATGTTACTAAGTCAAGCAAATAAAGCTTATAAGTTCATATATTGAATAAGACATATTAAAAAAAAAAAAAAGGGGGGGGGATTCAAAGAAAACCAGCCAGCAGAACTGGCTGGCAGCCTGATTACTGATCTTCAGAAGCCCACAGAATATAATATTTTATGACTATGTGAACACTGAAACCATAATAAAAGGTAGAGTCTCTTCTTTCTACAGGAAAAAAAAAGTTTGTACCATTCCTTTGTAATCAGCAGTAGAATATCAAGCATTTTTTCTCACTTGCAATGGGGGGGGGCTTTATAGAGAGTGGAGGTGCTGCCATCTGGAGGATCGGCACACTAACACTGATGTTCGGAACTCTGATACAGTGGTACCTCTACTTACGAATGTCTCTACATATGAAATTTTCAGGTTACGAAACGCCTCAACGGGAAAATATTGCCTCTTGTTACCAAAGAAATTTCAGGATATGAAAGGCAAAAATACAGTACGCCCTGCTACTCGCAGCTCCAAGAATTTACCAAACGTAAACATACTTGTTGGCTCTGTATCTCGGTTTAAAAGCAGTGCGTTCGAGCTGCTCTGCTATTGGCTATTGCTAAGCATCTTCCTGGCATCCCATTGGCTAGGAGGGCCCCTTGCCTGTTGGTGGAGGACTGCGCTCTCCGAGTGCTTTTCTAGTTCTAACATGTATTTCTTACAGGTTTTTATGACATTTCATGTATTATTTATAATTTATAAAAAATGTATGTTCGAATTTTGGGGGGCTTGGAATGGCCTTAGGGCATTAACATGGAAAAAGAGTCTCTGCTTACGAAATTTTCAGGTTACGAAACTACTTCCAGAACCAATTAATTTTATAAGTAGAGGTACAACTGTATTTATTTTTACCCTCCGCCTGGCAACCCCAGTGACACATGTAAGATTCATTTGACGTCTACAGACTTCAATGGCAGTCAATGAGATAAAGAGAGATTTTACCGTGACGGAATGTAGTTGTAAGTACGGGTGGGCGTCAACCGGATACTGAGTGGGACACTCGCTCATACTGAGCATAATTAGGGCTTCCCTTTAGACCGCCCACAAGGCAGAAACAACGTCTCATTGGTCCATACTACCAAGTGACACTCTATCTTTTAGTTTGTGGTTCAAAGGCAGTAGCTCATCCATGCAGTACTACCGCACTGCTGGCAAGTGCACATCGGCAACATGACACTCAAGAAGAAAGTGAAATATGAAAGAAAACTGAAAAAAACTGTAGTGGATGCCAACTTTAGAAAAATCACAGTGTTTGTGAGCTTGTAGAAGCCAAGACCCCCAGCCCTGACAGAGGACAGAAGGTGACAGATTTAGGAGGTAGTAGCATAAATTAGGTGATCTGGCTATATTTTTTTCTCATATTACTATATTGATCCTTTTTTTTTTCACAAGCGCAACATATTACTAAAATAAAGAAAAATGATGTAAGAATCAAAAAAATATAAAAAATAAGCCTACACAGAACCTGGTCAGAGTGACATTTTTTTCCATTAGTATAATTAAATTATAATTACAGTGATGTAATAATTACAGGGTACTGCTGGATCTCCACCTTTTGTAACATGTATATGAACACATGAAATAAAGTAATCTCACTGGCACATCATGAGTTATTTGGCAATAGTTTTTAATCATCTATGTCTGAATGTTTTATCAGCATCATGTTGGTTAAGCTTTACTGAGTGACCCAAGTCTATATCTATTTCATCATCATAATAATTAAAATAATTGAATGTCTTTGACCTCGCAGCCCCCTGTAACATTTCCTACAAGCAACCTGATGATAATAACAACAGCAGGTGGAGGAGCAGACAGGGACAGAGGTAGAGTACAGTGACAAAGAGAGTCTGCAGGGTAGAGGTGAAGAAATGGTTAGAGATAATAAGGACTGACGTTATGAACAGGGTTAAGAATTCACGTTAAAGAGGAAGTGGCAAAAGCTGAAAGCTGAAAGGAGTTTCAGCGCTCTGAGAAAGGTTAAAAACCTTTCTTCGAAACAGTATGAAGCAGAAATGCCTGAACTCCCTGGTAGTTTGTCACATACACCAAGAAAAGATTGATGGCTTGGGCATGAAAAAACTGTCAATGATCGTAGAAAACGTGTGTTTGGAAGCTTTAGATGAGTGCTATGGATGCATCCATCCATTATTTATGCCCGCTTAATTCTCTGCAGGGTCACGGGGATCTGCTGGAGCCTATCCCAGCTCACTTCGGGCAAAAGGTAGGGGTACACCCTGGACAGGTCGCCAGTCCATCACAGGGCCACATATAGAAAAACAACCACGCACACTCACATTCACTCGTCCGGGCAATTTAGAACCACCTATTAACCTGACATGCATGTCTTTGGACTGTGGGAGGAAGCCGGAGTACCCGGAGGAAACCCACGCAAGCACGGGGAGAACGTCCAAACTCCACACAGAAAGGCCCCCACCGAGGTTCGAACCAGGAACCTTCTTGCTGTGTGGCAACAGTGCTGACCACCAAGCCACTGTGCTACCCGCTATGGATGCATATGGACAAAACAAAAAAATCAGAAGGAACACCATAAAGTGAAAAGTAACAATAGTAAAACTAAGTGAAAATTAACAATAGAAAACTACAAGAAAACAGTAAATTTTAGTTAGATTTTAGTTTAGGAATTTATTTACATTTTAAATATTAAATTAAATTAATGGAGTGATGCACATGGACATTTGAGTTTAAGTTTTATTTTAGACTTATAAATATATAAATAAATTATAAATTATAAATAAATTACAAATTTAAGATAAAACTGTATTTACATTTTATTTTGCATACTTGTGTCTGTGAAATTTGTTTCTGTTTAACTATTCTGTGATGTGGGAATCATGTGAGTAAATGCTATGCCTGAACACTTACTTGAACAGTTACTGAGGTATTTACCAGGCTGCTCTCATATATGGTATACTGTTGTTGAGGATAATCTCTTAAATGTAGTATTATTGATAGTATATTAATTATTAATGATTTTAATATTAATATAAAAAATGTATAGTATTGCAACAACAACTGGCCCACAAACCCTCCTGAAGCTCTCGCGCCCATGAAAGGATTGTCAGGCCAGAACTTCTGCTAAGCTGCATTTATTGGATCTGTTGTGACTTCAGGAGGCTGCTTGTGGATTAAGGAGAATATTCTGCATGTGAAGCCACTAGTTACAATTTTAATCATTCAAAGTATTTGATCTCCTCTTCACTCATGGGGGCTTTGAAGTTTTGTTTGATTACCATTAACAAAACCCTTAACGTTACACTTTGACATTGTCAATCAGCGTATAAACCTATGCTATAGTTCTATTCTAAATCTTATGCAAAGACTATTAGTTTTATTATTTCATCAGACTTATAACTTCATTGCACAGAAAGCTTTGGTTGGAAAAAAAAAAAAAAAACTCCCCGTCTCTAGTGCCCCCAAAGCACCTCTCATTATACACCTGTGAGGTTCCAGTCCATTGGGAGACATGTCGATTGACTTTGAAGCTCCCAGAGACACCTTCAAAGCTATGGGTCTTCTTTGATGATTTCTGTACCATTTCTCTCTTCAAAATGGCATTTTTTTATTCAAATTAGGAAAACATCCACATATAGCTAATCTTAGTATTAAAGTAGCTATATGAAATTACATACAGCTATCATCACTAAGGTGAATTTGATGTATTTGATGGATGAGTTGGTGCACAGTCGTGCAGTGGTTGACCCTGTTACTTCACAAAATGCAGCTGCTGGTGGAGTTTGTTTCCCACAGTCCAGAACATAAATTATAGATTAAGTGATCATAGTATATTTATCTCAGGTGGAAGCATGAGGATACATGTTTTTTTTTTCTTTTTGTACGTTGAGGTGAGGACACAGAGAACAAAAACAGGTTCAATTACTTAGATGTTGCTTATCTATATATACAGTGGAGGAAATAAGTATTTGATCGCCCGCTGATTTTGGCAGTTGTCATACTAAGAATAAATGAACAATCTCAGACTTTTATGGCAGCTTTATTTTAACAGTTATAGAAAGAATATTGAAACATTTTTTGAGAAAATTACATGAAATGAAAAATAAAAATTCAATTTGCAAGTCATTGAGGAAAATAAGTTTTTGATCCCCTAGCAAAACATGATCTAATACTTGGTGGCAAAACCCTTGTTGGCAGCACAGCTGTCAGACGTTTCTTGTAGTTGCTTACTAGGTTTGCACACACATCAGGAGTAATTTTCGTCCACTCCTCTCTGCAGATCATCTCCAAATCCTGAAGGTTTTCAGGCTTGCGCTTGGAAACTCACAGCTTCAGCTTTCTCCATAGATTTTTAATAGGATTAAGGTCAGAAGACTGGCTAGGACATTCCATGACCTTGATGTGCTTCTTATGGAGCCACTCCTTTGTTTCCTTGGCTGTATGTTTTGGGTCGTTGTCATGCTGGAAGACCCGTCCATGACCCATTTTCAATGTCCTTGCGGAGGCAAGGAGGTTATCACCCAAGATTTTGCGGTGCATGGCCCCGTTCATCTTCCCATAGATGCAGTGAAGTCGACCTGTACCCTTAGAAGAGAAACACCCCCAAAGCATAAGGCTTCCACCACCATGCTTGACAGTAGGGATGGAGTCACATTCAGCATTTCTCTTCCACCAAACACGTTGAGTTAAGCTGAGGTCAAAGAGCTCAATTTTGTTCTCATCTGACCACAGCACCTTCTCCCAGTCTCTTTCTGAGTCATTAATATGTTCGTTGGCAAACCTGAGTCGGGCCTGGACATGAGCTTTCTTGAGCAGAGGGACCTTGGACCACTGCAGGATTTTAAACCACTGCGTCTCAGTGTATTACCAATAGTTTTCTTGGTGACTGTGGTCCCAGCTGCCTTGAGATCATTACCCAGCTCCTCCTGTGTAGTTCTCTGCTGATCTCCAACCTTTCTCATGATCATTGAGACCCCACGAGGTGATATCTTCAATGGAGCCCCCAGCCTAGGTTCGATTAACAGTCATGTTGTACTTCTTCCACTTCTAAATAATTGCACCAACAGTTGTCACCGTCTCATTCAACTTCTTACTTATGGTTTTGTAGCCCATTCCAGCCTTGTGGAGTTCAACAACTTTGTCCCTGACATCTTTTGACAGCTCTTTAGTCTTGCCCATGGTGGAGATGGTGGAGTATTACTGAGTCTGTGGGCAGATGGCTTTTTATACAGGTGACTATTTGGAACAGGTGTCTCTTATGCAGGTAATAACTTCAGTGAGATTAGGAGTATGCCAATGGTCTGTGGGAGCCAACACTGGTCAAGGTTGGTCGGGGATCAAATACTTATTTCCCTCAATGACTTGCAAATTAATTTTCATTTTTCATTTCATGTAATTTTCTCTTTTTTTTCAATATTCTTTCTATCACTGTTAAAATAAAGCTGCCACAAAAATCTGGGACTGTTCATTTATTTCTTAGTATGACAACTGCAAAAATCAGCGGGGGATCAAATACTTATTTCCTCCACTGTATATATAGATAAGCAACATCTAAGTAATTGAACCTGTTCTTGTTCTCTGTGTCCTCACCTTTCAAAGGGACTCAGCATTTAACTATGAACATTGCATACAGAATGCAGACAGAATTAAATAGTCTCATTTTGCACACACTACAGTGGTACCCTTCATCTTTTGATCTCTGAAAGAAAGTACACACACAAAAAAAGATAGCAATTTCACAAACTGACAAACAGTCATTTAGTCCTTGAATTTATTGCAAGGCAATAGGTCTCATCCTATGAATGGAGGTTCTTAATAATTATTGCTTTGGTGTTTTTTTTTAATTCTTATCATGTCGGGTTTCTTTGCTGCTTATCTCTCAATAATGCTTTTGATGATAAGAAGATTAGAAACTTTTGTTTGAGCCAGTACAGAGATGGACCTTCATGAATTGGTGTTTCTTCAGCTCAGCCCCAGTACCTGTACCGATTAAAACATGCAAATCTTTAATGCAGTTTCTTGGTTACGCATTTGCAATTTTTGGGAAAGTGAACATTCACAATTTTTTTTTTTAAAATAGGGGTTAGGCTTAGGCTTCAGTGACTTTTGGAACCCACTAGCTTATGGAACAGTAATAACTTTAGATAATCTTTTAAACAATGTTTTTAGACCCTCATGTCATTGTGGGGGCATTTCAAATCAAATCAAACTTTATTTATATAGCACTTTTCATACATTAAAAATGCAACCCAAAGTGCTTCACAAAATAAAACAAAAAAGGATCATCACAGATAATAAAAACCCATCCCAAAGTAAAAATAGTTCAGTAACATGGCAGGACACTGAGGATCCAGGTAAGGAAATACCACCTCTGGGAGGCCCTCCACACTGAGAGGCACCACAGCCCGCGGCCACAGGGGGCGCCGTCCCAGAGACCACCTCAACCCAGGTAGACTAGGGTAGACTCTACACATTATGCAGACCCCCCCAGTCCTCCAGGCCTGAGGGATCTCCAAGACAACGCCCCTGCAGGCAGACCAGACACACCTCCCAGTGTGGAGGGCCCCCATGAGGAAACACTGGAGCTAAAAACTAAAAGATTAAAAGACAAATAAAAAGGATAAAAACAGACAGTAGGTGAAATAATAATAAAATGTAATGTCGGTGGAGTGATTTTAGAACTGGTGTAAACGAGAAATGGTCTTTTTGGGAAGACCAGAGAGCAGGGGATTACAGTAGTCTAAGCGACAAGGGATAAAAGCAAGCATCAGCACCTCCATGTTAGCCTGAAAGAGAAACGGGCGGACTCTGGCTATATTCTTCAGATGATAAAAACCTGTCTTTGTTACGTTTTTGATGTGAGGAATAAAATTAAGCTCAGAGTCAAAAATGACACCCAGGTTCTTGACACATTGTGCAGGTTTCAAGTCTTTTGGTTTTAGTAAAAGTTTCTCTCTCTTGCCTTCAGGACCAATAATTAAGACCTCAGTTTTGTCCTGGTTGAGCTGTAGGAAATTTCTCTGCCATCCATGTTTTGATATTTGAAATACAGTTAAAAAGGGCATCAATTGGTCTTGTGTCATCAGGAGACATGCCGATGTACAGCTGTGTATCACCTGCGTAACTGTGGAAGCTGATGCCGTGTCTCCTGATGACATCCCCAAGGGGAAGCATATATAGATTAAAAAGAATTGGACCTAAAATTGACCCTTGGGGCACCCCACACTTAATTTTATGCATTCTGGAGGAACACGTATCCATACTTAAAAAGAAACATCGATCTGTGAGATAAGAGCTGAACCAGATAAGAACAGTACCGGAGAGGCCGACCAGGATTCTGAGTCTGTTTAATAAAATGTGATGGTCTACTATCAAAGGCAGCGCTAAGATCCAGTAAAACCAAGACTGTGAGTTTTTGTGAATCTGCATTAAACCTGATGTCATTTAAAATCTTTGAAAGGGCTGTCTCTGTACTGTGGTTCATCCTAAAACCAGACTGAGATTTATCTAAAATATTATTTTTAACTAAGAAATAATTTACTTGGTTAAAAACTGTTTTTCTAAAATTTTACTTAAAAACGTTGGATAAGTTGGATACAGGTCGGTAATTATTGAAATTTTTTGGCATCTAGATTACTCTTCTTCAGAAGGGGCTTCAGCACTGCTGTTTTGAAGGCAGTGGGGAAGACACCCATCTGGAGAGAGTAATTTACTATATTTAAAATCTGTTCCTCAAAGAATCCATAAAATGTTTTTAAAAGTGATGTGGGGATTGGATCTAAAAGGCAGGTTGTTGGATTTACTTGAGGGAAAACTTGACCAAGTGTCCCTGCATCAACCAGGGCAAAACTCTCCAGTATTTCCTCAGGTAAAAGCAATGGTTCAGGTGTGTTAAAAGTAACATTCTGTTGGGGTAAAAGACTGGATCTGGTATTATCAATTTTACTTCTGAAGTGGTCTGCAAAGTCCTTGCAGAGGGCGTCTGTTGGCGTCACGGAGAATTTATTAAAATTGGTGTTGGTTAAAAGATTGAAGGTGGAGAAAAGAAATTTTGGGTTGTTTTCATTGTCTGTGATGAGTTTTGAGAAATGGGATATTCTTGCCTTCTTTACTGCATTATTGTAGGTTTTGAGTTGGTTGCGTAATATTTCATAATGAACTGTTTATTTATTTTTTCTCCACCTCCTTTCAGCTCTCCTGCAATTTCTTTTCAATTCTTTAGTGTGGTGATTTATCCACGGGGCTGTATGTTTTTTTCTTATTGTTTTAGTTAAAAGTGGAGCCACTGAGTCCAGCGTTGTCCTTAGTTTAGTATTAAAATTGTCAACAGTAAAATCATATGATGCAGGTAAAATTTCAGCAGGAGTGCTCTGTAAAATTTCAATAAAATTTGCAACCACTTCAGAAGTTAGGTAGCGTTTCCTCACTGTTCTCACCAGGGCCTCCTGGTGGCTAAAACTGGTGATGTTAAAATACACACTGTAGTGGTCAGACACAGCCAGGTCAACAACAGAGGACCACCGGTGGACAGACCGTAAGTTATAAGCAGGTCCAGGGTGTGTCCTCTGTTGTAAGTCGGCTTACAACAGACGTGCTGCTTAAAATCCATACAGGTCAAAAGGTTTAAAAATTCTATGGATAGAGGATTGGATTTAATATCAACATGCAAATTAAAATCACCAGTTATTAAAATTCTTTTGTAGGTGAAGTGTGTATTTGACGATAATTCAAATAATTCACTTATAAAAGAGGTGTAATGATGGGGTGGTCTATAAACTATAAGACACAGAATTGCGGGACTGCTAAAAACAAAGGAATGATATTCAAATGATGAATAACTGTTAAAAGAAACTTCCTTTGGGTTCAGTGATCTCAGGATGAACGATGCAGTTCCCCCTCCTCTTTTACCTCCCCTAGTCGAAAATAAAAAATTTAAATTAGGTGGGTAGGCCTCGGTGAAAACAACTGGTGCATCAGTGGCAAGCCGTGTCTCAGTTAATAATAAAATGTCAAGCTTACTGTCTAAAATCAGATCGTTTACGATGAAAGTTCTAAGAAAGAACACACGTTGAGCACAGCCAAATTAACGTCCGTGCCAAACGTGTGCTTGTTGCAGCCTCCACGGGTCCGCAACCCCGAGCAACCCTGCAAGGTCGCGCCGGGCCATGGATCCGCAGACGCAAGCCTACATTAATGGTTAAAATCAGAAGAAATTATTAAAGGGATGGGATTTGAAACTACTGATTTTTTGTTATTTTGTCAAACAGCTGGTCCTAGTCCGGTACTGACAGTGTTGCTTATGGTAGTGGGGCTAAGCAGACAGAAACTAGGACCAGGGGGACATCAAGCACTTACGGACAGAGCAGATGAGTCACGTGGTTGAGTTGACTGTGGTTGATTGTGGAATAGTCCATAAGAGATGTTGTCTGGAAGCTGACAGTTACCAGGTCTATTAAGGTGGAATCCGTCTGCATTGAAAAGATGCCCCCCGTTCCAGAAAGTGTTAAAATTATCAATGAACGCAACTCTGTGGGAGGTACAGGCTGAAACCAGTAAGGTGTTGAGGCTCAGCAGCCTACTGAAACGTCTGATTCCCGGCCACAGGTGGGGTGGGGCCAGAGATGAAGATGCTGCGGTGGAACTGTGTCACAGAGTTAAAAAGAAGGAGAAAATCCCATTTCAGAAGTTTGGACTGTTGTTTTGGGATATCATTGGTAATGCATATCAGGAATACAAAATTATTTTTGTAGCCTCAGGGTGAGCTTGAATGATATCCGGAAGTTTTTCCAAGATGTCCAAAACAGTTGCACCAGAAAAGGACAGGGTTGGACCTCCCCTAAATCTTACGTTTCTCACAATTGAGTCTCTGATTAGTAGAGTGGTTGAAGCGGACTGGATCAGTGGCTGAGAATTTACCAAAGGTGCTGAAGATGATGGGGAGGGACCGCCAGGACGGTGGGTGGAAGACCTCTGTGGAGCTGGTGTAAACTGTGGCACAGAGCGGCAAACATTGCTCCAAACGGGGCGCTCAGGCCGATGCGGCGACCGACAGGGCCGGGATCCATCACCCAAGGGGGGGAATTCCCTTGAGGCTGAGAGAGTCGAACTTGTTCTGTAGCTGGGTCTCGATCAGTGGAGGAGTGTTGGAATGACGCCCCCTTTTTCCCTCACGAGGACCAACAAGGAACCAGGAGCTCCGGCTGAGATGTGGAACTGACCGGGGCCTTGCTCCAAGCCGTGCCCAGGGACCATGGCTGGCGGCAGCCTGTGGTGGGGTCCGGGCAGGGGGACTGCAGTTGATGTCGTCGGGCTTAGGAGGAGACGCTGCTCCTACCAATCCGGCTGCAGTACATGGAGCGGCGACGTCACGCACCTGCAGGTCCGGTTGTGCTGCACCGAAGATAATGGTATCCATCAGGTTCTCGGCCTTCTGGATCTGGTGCAGCTTGGATATTTTCATTTCTAGCTTGGATATTTTCTCAGCCAGGCGAGCACAGTCGAGGCAGCCGGATGAGGAGAAAGAAGTGGAGCCATTTACACGTTCAGCAGCAGTCCGGGCCTTGTTTACCGGATACTAGCTGATCGGATTTTCCCACACTGTTAGATCGGGGTTCGTCACAATAAGTGAGTAAATCATAGTCCCGGGGAAGCAAAAGTCCCTCTTCCAGTTAAAATGAACTCAAAATAGTCACTGATAAAAAGCTGTATCATAAAACGAAGTAAAATCAGATTAAAAAAATCAAAGCTCGAGAGGACACGAGCCGATGAGAACGAATTTTGACCTCAGTTCATTAAAGTTTACAGACATTAGTTTGTACAAATTCTTCTTAAGGTTCCCCCACATCATTTTATTCAAGTTGAAACCTGAAGTTTGACTTGGTCACTGCATCACCCTGGTTCTTTTCTTTTTCAAGTATTTATTGTATATTTACTGGCATTCTTTGGATTACTGTCATGTTTACATGAGCCAAACAGCCCAAGTTTTAGCTCTTGGACAGATGGCCTCACATTTGGCTTGGAAATCCTAATGACTGCAAGGTGTTCTGGTGATGTGGAAACAAAAAAAAAGCACAAATCATCTTCATACATCACTGTGATTGAGAGTTTGTGCCAAGATGTTACATTTCTTTTTCACCAAATGCCAACGCATATGGCCAAACATTTCCATTCTGGTTTCCTCTGCCCAGAAGGACAATGATCCAGATATCTTGTGGTTTGTTCAGAAGGATCGTTTGAAAGCCTAAATTGTGCTGTCATGCCCTTTTTAGATAGAGGACACTATTTTTTTGGCAATCCTTTAAATAAGTCACGCTTTTTCAGCCTTGCGCTAATTGTTTTATCTTGAACTTTAAAAAAAAAAAAAAATTTAACATTCAAACTGAGACATGTAGACTCTGAGTTACTTACTTTTAATTTAATCTATTTTTTTTTTTATTTCTCTGAGCTCTTTGGGACATCTGCTCCTCAGAAAATAGGCAGCTGTCTTTAATAATTCCCACTTGTGAAAATTCTCAGTAACTGCAGAATAAAGGACTCCAAACTCTTTGGAAGTGGCCTTATAAACCTTTCCCAGATTAACAGGTACACACCTGATCAAGAGATTACATTTTGCACTGTTGGATCTTTAAAAGGTTTTCTAAATACTGTTTCAGAATGCAGAATTAAGAAATGGTCAGAGAAAAGTCAGAGAAAAAAAAATTGAGTAAGCAGTCTATTGCAAACAACAGTTAAACTGAAATGGACTGTTCATCAGCAGATCAAAAGTTTAAGACTACAGCCATTAAATCCCAAAATCTGCGCCGAAATGTGAATTCAATGTCATTGTCTGTCAGGCATGAACACTGTCATAAGGCCTCTCACAAGGCGCCATCGCTGCTGAGGTTGGATGCAGTAAGACAGTCATTTTGAAATTCTTAGAAGATCCTGAGGGTTATGGAACAAAAAAGATAAGTGGCAGACCCAAAAAAATTTCATCAGCTCTGAGCCAGATGATCTTATTGGCTGTCTGTCAAGACATGGGACAATCCTCGACCCAAATTAGGGCTATTACTGATGCCGACTGCAGCTCAATAACCACCAGACATCATCTGAGAGAGAAAGGCTTTAAAAACAGTAAGGGCCTGATTTACTAAGATCCTAAATAAAGAGTACTAAATTGCGTGTGCACTGAAAAAGTTTGCGCGTGCTGTTGTTGTGTGTTTTGCGGGTGATCAACTAAGAATGCTCGCGCAATTGATAACGGGTGCAAACCGCAGTATTTAAATGAGGTGTTGCGTGTCTTACGGTTTGCGCCGTGGAGAGTCTGGATGGAAAGCAGGATAGACGCAAGCGCAAAATGAAATTTGACGAGTTGGAGTTAGAGATATTAGTGGAAGAGGCAAATAAACACATTCATGAACTAAAGCAAAGAAATTTAAACATTACCAAAAGAAACGCAATATGGGAGAAAATATGCGATAGAATAAATGCAGTTGGTAAGACAAAAAGAACGGCAGATGAGGTTAAAAGAAGGTGGCAAGATATAAGGCGAGGAACTAAAGAAAAAGTGGCCTTTAATAAAACTTCGGCAAACAAGACGGGTGGTTATAAGTGGCCGTTGAGAAGTTCAAGCCTCCATAACCGCGGAGCGCTGTCATTACGGAGATGCGTCTCTGCGCGCAGCTGTGGCATCAATGAGTGGAGCTGTGGCTGGAGCCGACTCGTCCTCACACACTACTCATTCGTAAAAAAAGTATATGTTTTTTCATAAAATCCATCCATCCATCCATCCATCCATCCATTAGCTTCCGCTTATCCGAAGTCGGGTCGCGCGGCCAGCAGCTTCAGCAGAGACGTCCAGATCCCCCGGCCGCTTCCACCAGCTCCTCTGGGAGAATCCCGAGGCGTTTTTCATAAAATGATGTGGAAATAACCCATTTTATTACAACTGAAATTGTGCTTGGGAGGAGTATTTTCACCGGACATTTTGACCGGAGAGATTATAAAATCCCGGACTTCCGCATATTTTACCAGACAAAGTCCAGCAATTACCAGACAACGGAAACCCTGGTGCCTCCTGTGGCAACCTTTTGCTGAATAATACTCGATTTAACATTCAAATAAAATATTTCTCCTTTTGCATGTGCAAACAAATTTACACGAGTCCGAAAGACTCTCTCTCTGCGTATTCTTTGATTTTGGCGATGTCGCCTCCTTGCCACAATAACAGCAGCCATCGGTGCGTAATGCTGGACAGAATAGCACCTTCCTTTCGAACGTACTAAATACAGACGCAATCACAATCCCCGCAATTACTTTCAGGGTTGGTAAATCTCATTGCGTGTGGTAAATGAACGTATTTGCATTTTCCCCTCCCAGTATTTTGCGCTTTCTGGCGGGTACGCCCCATATTGATTATTCATCAGGGCAAAAGTGCTAAATGAACAGCGTGTGCTATTTTGCTGATTTGAGAGGCGCAGTCCTCTTTGCACGCTGTTAGTAAATCAGCTTGCGCATTGGTTTGCGGGTGATGTCAAGTTTGCACACGTTTTTACGCACGCAAACCTTTAGTAAATCAGGCCCTAAATGTCTTCAAAGGCCTCATCTCCTTCAATGCCAGGAAATTGCCCGTTTGGACTTTGCAAGAAAGTACCATACATGGGACATTAAAAGTTGGAAGAAAGTTTTATTCTTTGATGAGAAAAAATGTAACCTTGACTGTCCTGATGGCTTCCAATGTTACTGGCATGACAAGATCCTGCTTGAGACATTTTCTACGTGGCACAGTGAAGGGGAAGCCATCATGATCTGGGGTGCTTTTTTCTTCAATGGAACTATGGAGCTTCAGGTTGTGTAGGGGCGTCAAACGGTGTGGAGATGTTGCAGGAGGAATCCCTCATGACTGTGGCCCTCGTCTATGTGGTAATGACTTGGTTTTTCAACAGGACAATGCTGCAGTTCACAGTGTTTGCCTGACACAGGACATCTTCCACAGGAATAATGTTACATCCTTCATGTTCCCATAATCTAAATCCAGTTGAGATCCTTTGGGGATGGATGGCAAGGGAAGTGTACAAAAATGGACATTAGTTCCAGACAGTGGATGCCCTCCATGAAGCCTTCTTCACCACTTGGAGCAACGTACCCACCAGCCCTCTGGAAACACTTGCATCAGACATGTCGAAATAAATTTTTGAAGTGATCAACTAGAATGGTGGAGCTACTCATGACTGATTCCTCTTTTGAAACTTTTTTTTCTATTCTAGGGGTTTTTGTTCTACGGTCTTTTGATCTGCTGCACTCAAAGAAATTATTCAGGCCCTCTATAAATGTGGCACATATAAAATGTGTTGGCTTTGTTTAAATTATTCTTATTCAAAGGAAATGCATATATGCTGAAAGTGATACATGTAAATTGTGTTTGCTTTATTCAAATGTATGTAATTAAAATAAATGCAATTATATTCCAATGATGTAAATAAACTATTATTAATTGAGTTTTTTTTTAAATGGTTACTTTTAAAACCATTGCATTTATATTTAGTTAATGTAACTCAAATATTATTAATTGTCCTTTTATAAAATATATTCATTCAGCACTTTGAATTTATAATTAATTAACGAAACTCAAAACTTATCAGTATTGTTTGAGAAATATGAAAAAGAAATTTAATGAAGGTGAAAAAAAAACATCTTCCTCCTTGTTCTGCGCTCGAGGAAGTTTGGCAGTGTTCTGTATTAACGAGGAACATTAACTGGTAAGTTTGTCATGTTTTTCTGGTGGGTTACAATGTACTTTGTTAACAAATAATGCATAATCTGTAATATTGGCAAATATACATAAAAGCAGTGATGATTATACAAGTTAACTGGGGGTTGCAGGAGAAAGCTTCGACTATAGCTTTGGCTAACAGAAACTAGGACCAATATCAAAGAGGACTAACCGTGGGCTGATGTACGATGGCCAAAGATGGAGGAAGAAGTCCACAGATGACTCCTTAAACAGCTGCAGCTGGAAGGGGCTTATCAACAGTCCAATTATCACCCGCCTTTATTGCCCGATGCGACTTGTATATATTTTTTCCTTCTTCACAACATAGTTTTTGACAGATGCGACCAATACTCTGGTGCGACTTATAGTCCGAAAGATATACCATATAAAAATTCTTGAACTGTCGAAAATGTGTTTCAGCTCTTTCACACATTTTTCAGTGAAAAAACACATATCAGCAGGATAGCCTTGAGCACAGTCTGTGTTTTATTAGCTGAGCTGTACAGCATATACTAATGCAAGCATCCCCAGGTTATATGAATGTAGCTCCACTGCAATGGCCCACAAGCTTAAGGAGATGAATGGTAATTGATATACAATATAGGAAGACTTTGTGTAAAATAAGAATAATAATAATAAAATAAACCAGTGTGATTGTATTGAGGTTTTTATGAAATTATCTTACTCAAACAATGCATCTTATCCATTTTCTATACCTGGTTCATTCAGGTTCAAGAGAGGCCTGTACTTGTTATTGGGCAAGGTGCAAGGTACATGTTGATGGATATGGATCACCAGTCCATCTCCTGAGGTTGCCAGGGTCACAAATGAGATAAACAAGCATTCACACTATCTCCTATAGTAAATCAAGTACCTCCAATAAATCTTAAATGCATGTTTTTTGACTGTGTTAGGAAACCAGAGTACCCAGGGGGGAAAAAAACAAAACAAAACAAAACATGAAAGTAATGGTCAGAGCATGCAAATTACACAAGTCAGAAATAAAAGCAGGAACCTCCTTCCTATGATATTACAACTCCAACCACCACTGCACTACTATGCTGCCCAAATGATGTTGATTAAATGTTAATAAAATGTTAATATTATAACTCCTGACATCCTACAGCACAGGTGTCAAATTGATCTGTGAAAGAGCTGTGTAGTTGCAGGTTTTTGTTCCAACCATGCAGCAGCACAGCTGGCTTGTTTTAGTTAATCAACCAGTTGTCTTCACTAAAGGTCTGAACCAGTTCAGTTGATGAAATGAAACAAGTCAGCTGTGTTTCTGCATGGTTTGAACAAAAACCTGCAACCACATGGATCAGTTTGATCAAATGAGAAAAATGTAATCACTATTGATGTAATTATTTTATTATTAGTTATGCATCATTTAGCTAATGGCTTTGCAAAAATATATATATCAGGGATTTGTTATAAATAACTCTTGCTGCATCTTGGTGTGGCATTTGAGAAAGAGAGAAATCAGAAGACAAATAATGCTCACTCTTTAATTCTAATAGGAACATTACAAATAAGTATATGAGGGATGTCTGCGGCAACATAATGCAAAAAGCAAGCTGCAATCATAGAACAATATGTTACTTACAAGAGTGTTTATCTTATTGTTTTTCATGCTTTTAGACATAGATACATCACAGAGGAATGTCTTAAACTGGTAACAGGAGACCATCTCTTTAAGAATGAATTAAAACAACCACTCTTACATTTGCTTTAAGGTCAAATCCCAAAGCAATGCAAATAGAGGTCTAAATGTTTGGAATTTTTGTTTTTGTTTTATCTGATTTGTCTGACATAGATAGAAAGGTGCTGAACTTCGAAAGGAAAGCAAAACTCCAGTTAGTCATAATTAGAAGTTTTAGATAAAAGAGAGAGGTCATTTGAAAGGGGAATGTAGATCTGCCAGTTAAGTGTAACCAAGGCTTCATAAGGGGTAGTAGAGTTTGAAATGTAAATAAATAAATAATAAACAATTTAAAATAGGATTAGAAACCGTTTTCCAGTATTAATATATATTGTAAGATAGCTGGCAATTATAGAGTTAACTATCTGAGAGCTGGCAGAGCAGTGCGTGATGACATCATAGCCGACCGTTCAGCTGCTACGCACAGTACGCAGAGAGAGACGACAGACTGCACGGACTGACTCTGCGATAGGAGACGAGAGTGACAAAAGAGAAGAGATAAAAGCTTATAAAACTCAGCGAAACTGTGGAAATACATCCCCGGGCGAGCCCACAGAGATTGCATTAGATGTTAGATTATTGTGTACTTAACAATAAAGGAGCGACGAGTAAAAATAGGCCAGTAGCCACGAAGCTAATGGTAGTGATTGAGGTAACTTTGTGCCTCGTGTGTTAGCCGCTGAGGCTACTGAGAGTGTGCACATCGTACCGCGTGTGCAGCATTGGTGTGAATGCACCGCCACCATCACCGTGATTTCCGGTGCGCCATTAGCGGTGTGTTTTTTTTCCCGCAGCTTCTCCCGCGTTGCCAGGACAACCACGGTTGTTTTTATCCCCGTTACATTTTTCCATATTTGCGGTGTTGTGAGCCCCCTGACACATTCGACCTGCTTGCCGATCGTAGAATGCTTTCACTCCAGCCACGCTGAGATGAAGCATCTGATATACGATGTGCTGATTGTGGACTATGGTGCGCTCACTCGCCGTCACTACTAATGTCAGTTTCTGCTTCACTGGACAACTGCATGTCTTCCTCCTCAGAATCGGAGTTAGCCAGTATCTGACAACGTACTTCGTGGATGGTAAACCGGCCTCTTGACATGAAAAATACACTCTTTCGCTCTGCTCTGCTCTCACTACACTCAGCACTACTATCACTGCTGCGCCACGCATCTCTGCGCCGGAGGGTGTTTTTCAGACTTATTTTACGCTAAAACTTAGCACCACCTCCAAAAAATGGTTCTCAGATTACAGGCACACATGTCCGCCATCTCCTGGTGAAAAGTAATTACAAGATTCAGCATCACATTTATAGATACAGCCTGTTTTATTCAGCAATGTTTCTCGTCGCAATTTTGCGACTTTGGAGCTTAAAGGGTTAATGCATTTAGCACATGTAGGGAAGAAGAAGCTTGTGTGCAGGGGGACGATCCACCCTCTGCACCCCAATTCGATTTTAATGCACTTAGCTCACACACACAAAATAAATAAATACCTGAAGGAAAAAACAAACAAACAAATTAAAAAAAAGCTAGAGAAATGGAGGCTGGGTCATGGGTGGGAAATATCCCCACCTGTTGTTTTTGATGCACTTAGCAGACACATACACCACACATGTCGGGGGACACCGGATGGTGGGGGGCTGGGCTGGCCATATTGCCATATTTTTTTTTCTTTCTCCATTAATCCCTGGCCTGGGGGGTATTTAGGGTGTGGTCGTGGGTCCTGACAACTGAGGACCACTTTTGACCACTTTTTAGGGAACCAGCTACCATTTTGGGTTAAGAAGGCTGACACCATCTCCATCTTTAAAACTAAATTGAAAACATTTCTGTTTAGTAAAGCCTACAGTTAGTCTAAACTATAGTGTGTAGGGGCTAATAGTTATAGCCATAGTTGTAGGAGCTAAGACTAGAGTAGGCTCGTCTTAATCACAGCTTCGTCATAGTTATGCTGCTGTAGGCCTACGCTGCAGGGGGACGCCAACATGATCTGCTGAGTGGTGTCTACTGCTCTTCCCCTTTCCTTCCCTTTCCTCCTCCTTCAGCTCATTCATAATTAATTGGGAGCACCTTGTTACTGTAACTGTGATCCATATTCTTTGTTTCCTGTGGTTTGTTGTGCTGTTTTCCCCCCTTTTTTTTCTCTGTGTATTTGCAGGCCAGAGTTTCCTGGGTTGCATGCTGACTTGCAGTTCCATCCTTTGGCCATCCCGGGGTTTGCCTCCTTCTCTGTGTGGATGTGTTCGGGGTGCCGACTGGCATGGTGATCAGTGACCTAGTCCTCTGGCAATCTCATCTCAGTGCTGCTACCTCCATTTGTTTATGTTCATATTTATATGGTCATTATATTTAGTCATTTGTGTGCTCTCCTCTCTCTGTAATACACCCTCTCTCTGTCCTGTCTCCCCTCTTTTCCTTTTTTACCCAGCTGGCCTTTGGCAGGAAGGTCCCCCCATATGAGCCAGGTCCTGTTCAAGGTTTCTTCCTCTTAAAGTGGAGTTTTTCCTTGCCACTGTTTGGCTTAAAGGTTTTTTTTCTACCTCTGTGGGAGTTTTTTACCTGCCATTATCCTTGATTGGATTTAATATTATAATTTTAGTTAATTATAGTTGCTCGGGGGTCATGCTCTGGGTCTCTGTAAAGCGCCTAGAGACAATTGACATTGTAATAGACGCTCTACAAATAAAATTGAATTGAACTGAGGCGTTTCTCTGTTTTTGGGAGCCCTCCGCCAGTGGGGGCCTCCCTGTGCCGATGCGTGGGCCTGGGTGTGCCCCTGCTGGTATGCTGAGTGCCCGGTGTGCCCCCTGGGGGGGTGTTGGCTTGCTGCGGGTTGGCGCACTGTGGCGTGGGTTAGGGTTAGGGTTAGGGTTAGGGTGCATTGTCAGTGGTGCTGTTGCTGTGAGCTGGGACCTTGTGGGTGTGGGGGACGGGGTGTGAGCTGACCTTGTTACGGTTCTGGCCTTCTGGGTGCCCTGCCTGGCCCCCCTTTCAGTGGACGTATGCCTCAGGGGTGTTTTCCCCTGGACCTTTAGGCTCCTCTCGGGCCAGTCTGGGCCTGGGGGCTGGAGTTAGCTGGTGTTTTCTCACCCACGGGAAGATTTGAGATAGACTAAGATAAGGACGGTGGTGATGGTAATAGTGGTGACAATTTCTTTGGTACTTTGATCACTTACGTGTGAGTGTATATGGGCACAGACACATTTATATTTTACACCCCTCCCCCAACAGCCCCCCTACTGTCAACACATTTGATAATGTTTACATGAATTCTCCACACGCACAAAGGTTTATAGCTTGGTGGAAGGTGTTCATCCAGTTTTCTTGTTAGTAGTTTTGTTAGTAGCTTTCTCTGCTTCCTACATATTATCAGTGCATATTATATTATCATATTATATCATTTAATAGTCCTGTATTGGGAGCATCTTAATCACACCTTGAATCATCCCTCTTTGATAACACCACCTCCATTCTGAACTTGCGCTGGTGGGCGTATCTAAAGTAGAGATGGTAAATTAAAAATTGGAAAGTGCATAAGCATTGGCGCATAAATGTCAGCTAAAGCACTGACAGGAGAATCGAGCCCAGACAGCCTAACTTAACAAGTATTCAGTATAAATAATTACATTTTACTTTAAACTTAAAAGGATGCTTTAACTTTTTGGGAATTTGCGCAATTGCAGTCAAATCTGGCTCTGTAGAAGTTGATGCCTTCACCTTTGTCACTTTTATTTTCAGTGTGTCTTTCACAAACAAAAAAATGGTCACACAACTCACCAACTGTGAAGTGTGTAAAGAGTATATTCCTTGCCATCTAACAGGCAATTTAATCCAAGTATGAGAAGAATCCAGTTTATTAACTGCAAGTTAACTTCGGCTTCATGGTGAAACTGTGGAAATATTTTTGCTGTAGCAAAGGGGACCATGAGCTGCAATCAGTGGTAATTCTGAACATATCTGGAGAAGAAGACACTGACAAACTCTCTGTTTCACAACCACAGAAGAAAATGTAGCTATAGGAAATCTGGCATCTTGGTGTGATAAAATACTAGAAAAGAGCATGGAAATAATCAAACAATTATAACGGTCATCATAATGCAAGACTCACTAAGGCTAATATACTTTGTTATATTTAACTCCCTGATTACTCATAATAGTGTGGCTGCATGCCATCACTGCCTTCCTATAGTGGTGCTTCATCAAATGTACCTCTTCATGAGATTGCTGTGTGTCAATATAGTTGTTTCTATACAAGTCAAATGTACAAGTCACAACATGTAAATCAGAACATTTGAGTTTAATGGAAGTTTATTAGGCAGAAGGAGTCACTGGACATATATATATATATATATATATATATATATATATATATATATATATATATATATATATATATATATTACACAGTATGTGTCAGTATTGAATGCTCCGATTCCAGCAGCACAGTAAAAAGCACTAACAGATTGAACAGAAAGCTGCCATTTGGTTTGTACAAGATATAACAGAGAAGATAGATGTAAAGTTGTGAATAAACACATGTTGATGGCTATTTGAGGATCTGCCTTAATCTTTGTCAGTAATACCTACAGCCTCTTATATAGGTATCTTATATAGGTACTTAATACCCATGAGCAAGCAGACACTTAAGCAAGCCAGAGCATGGAATCACTCAACACACTAATGTGCGTTGAGTGGTTTCATGAGTTTTAAAACCTGGCTATACACTGCGAAAGAATTTGCAGAGGACATATTCAGGTCAGATTCCTCTTGACTTATGCATGATTTTTACAAGTGATGTTGCTGTGCCTCCAGCTTGGATTAACTGTGAAATGAACAAGTCTTGTTATAGGTGTCATTCAGTGCATATTACCATTGACATTATAAAGTGATGTATCATTTATGTGATGCAGTTGGAGTTGGAGCTCATCCAGTAACAAATATGAACTCTGCTATTCAGGGATGCATATCATTTGAGAAACAAGCAAGAGGGTTTTTAATATTTCAAAAGATCTTAACAAAATTTTCACTCAAATTTTTACAATCAGGCAAAAATACCTAGAAGTTTTATCTTCTGAGAATTTTTCACTTCCCCAACTCTGTCCTTTTTCGTGAATGATGCAGTATAGGAGTCATTCCATGCCAAACCACGAGAAAAACCCCAGTTCAGGTCACACATTTAGTTTCTAAATAATGGCAAAAAAAAAAAAAAAAATAGGAAAGTGTTTGGAAAACTTATTTTCTCTGCTCTTGTCTCTAAAAGACTAAGGATTCTGAGTAGGACCAAAGGATTTACCTGAAATAACAAGGCTTAGCGATGGCTGGATTTTCTGTAAATTTTTCTAAGGGTCACACCTTACAAATCAGCAGTCGATGCAGAATGACAGTTTGACAATAACAAACAGTAAGCTTTAACAGTACACCTAAGACCAAGCATTGAGATAGGACTCCTGCCTGGTGCACCCACAATGGCATCACATGGTAAAATAGAAGGATTATATCAGAAATTATGTCCATAGATGCTCTGGACGAAGAGGTCCTTGTGACCGCTAGACCCGAAGGCACCAGGTTTACCTTAACAGGTACCAAAAAACCCTGCAAATGCAGCATAGGAGTAATTCCATGCCAAACCACCAGAAAAATCCAAGTTCAGGTCACACATTTAGTTTCTAAAGGTTTATTGTACTCAAACATTTTAATTCCCTCAGTGGTTGTAGTCATTTGTCCTTACTTAAAGATAATCATGTGATAAATTATCAATATGTTGGGTGGAATTTTGCATTGAAAACCAAAAAGTTCACAAATCACATTCAGAATCAGGACTACAAGTAAATGACATACAACTGCCATCAATTAAAGTGATTCTGATTAAAACCAGATAAGTCAGCTGTTGCTGTGATATTTATCTGGATGTTTCAGGTTGCATTCTGCTGGGAGCCATGGGGTTCTAAGAGCTGCCAGAGAAAGTGCTATACTTAATTATTGAAAGGTACCAATCAGGAAAAGAATATCAAAGGCACTGAATGTACCAAGGGAACACTGTCAGAATCATCATCAATAAGTGGAGCAAATGTGGCACCACATAGACGTTGCAGAGACCCTCCAAGTTGATAAGAACACAAGTAGCCTCAGGGAGACCAACACTGAAGGAATTACAGGAATTTCTGGCAGGCACTGGTGACTACCATCTCCTGTATTCTCCACAAGTCTGGAAACCATTTCTTACAAATTACAAAATTCAAAATTTAGTCAACTCAAACTATGTGGTAAGATGTGTTTTGATCTTTTTGAGACAGGTTACAATTTTTTGGGCTTAATTCTAGAAGATATGTTTAGCACAAAGTCAATACAGAGCATCATTCAAGAAAAACCATGCCAACAGTGAAACACAGACAAAGGGCACTTTTCAACATAGATGGGGAAACGAGTCGTTTTCCACAGACCAAGATATTTTGGTACAGAACCTCAAGTTCTCTTTCACAAAGCTGAAAATTGAAGAGGAATTCACATTCCGACACAACGATGACCCAAAAGCACACACATCAAAATCACGAAAGATATGGCTTCAAAATGGGAAAATCAAAGTCTTGGACTGGCCCAGACCTCAATTCCATCAAAGATAGATTGCCCTTAAAAAAACATTGTGCACAAGGGACCCCCCTGGCAGTTTGAAGGAACTTGAGCTCATACCCAATAACTTTTTTTTTTGTCTGTCTGGATTTTTTTTTTTTTTTTGTTGGAATATTGCATCAAAAACATATCGAGTCTGACCATTATGTTGTTGTTATTTTTGCCTTAATATTTTAAAACTTGCAATTTGTATATCGGCTTACCAGATATCCACATTTAGCTGCCTTTCAGGAATGTGTATCCAGAACAATAACTATTTCTATTTCCAATTCCTTATTATTTTATACTTGAATTTAAAGTCCCCACTTTTTGAGCATCCTTAGATGATTAACGTATTATTTTCAGCCACTTATCTTGATAGGGTATTTTTTAAGATATTTTTATCAGTTTTTCAACAAACAAACAACAGCAACATTCAAAATAGACACATACAAAAAGCAAAACAAGACAAAGACAAGCTGGGAGCAAAACAAAAAAGTAAATAGTTGGATAAAAGGATGTGACAATTCCAGGTACCTTAAAAAGTACAAAATAGAGTAACAATTACAATTTATAATTTACATTGGGAGCCCATTACATGTATGGCTTGGGCCCGCCAAGCCACTTTTATATAAATGCTCTAGAGATAATAGCAGATATGTTTGCATCAGTATAGTCCAGAAAGGGTCTCCAAATTCTATAAAAGACATTGGTTTTTGTATGTAGGAGACAGGTCAGAAAGTCCAGGGGTATATATTCCACTACTGTCCTGTGCCATCCCACAACCTAGGGGGGGCTTTGTCCGAAATCCAGTGAAGTAAAATATTTTTCCTTTCACAAAATGTCAGAACATTGTACAATTTTTTCTCGTGCACATCAGTCATACGGCTGCTGGGAAGACCCAGGAGGAGAGAGACCGGGTCAAGGTAAAGCTCCATCTTCAAAATTTTTTGAATTTCAAATAGAAAATCTGTCCAATATTTTTGTATTTTTACACAAGACCAGAGACAGTGAGTAAGATCTCCAATCTCTGCTCTGCACTTAAGGCAAAACGGAGAGACATCCTTTCTAAATCTGGAAAGGCGGTTTGGAGCAACATGTACTCTGTCCAATATCTTGAGCTGTAACGCTCGTGTCCTGTTACAGACTGTGATTTTCTTCGCCCCATCCCAGATATCCTCCCACATCTCCTCAGTTATCACTACACCACCCAGTTCTCTCTCCCAGATCATACCCAGCGTCAGAGCATTTACATTTGAGCAATCCCTCAAATTGTTATAAAAGGCACTAATGGAAGCTTCCCCGTCAGCGAGAAGCACTTTTTTCTCGATTTTTGTCGCATTCAAATCAGTAAGCAGTGACGTGTCTTTCATAATAAAGTCTCTGATCTGAAAATAAAGAAAAAGATCCTTTCTAGCTATGTCATATTTCTCTACGACCTGGTTAAAAGACATGAGGACATTATTATCAAAGAGATCACCCAAAGAAGAAATTCCCTTAACTGTCCAGTGTCTGAAAGCTGTATCTAAGGTCCCTGGAAGGAAGTCAGGGTTGTCAGTGATTGGGGTGAAGACAGACGTATGCCCTGGTCTCCCTACCAGGGCATACGTCTGCTGCGTAGTCCTCCATGCTCTAACAGCGTTGACTGTAACTGGGTCGCTGCACTGCTCTTTAATAGATTTCAGTTTGGTAATAAAAAGTAAATTTTTAAGAGGACAATTAGAAAGAGACTTCTCGATGTCAAGCCACATTGAGGTGATGTCATCTTTAATCTAGTCAGCTATATATCTTAAATGGGCACTCAATTGATATTTTTAATATCTGGGAGGTCTAGTCCACCCATAGCACTTGGTAACTGCAACACTGACATCCTAATCCACGTTCTGCGTCTCTTCCATATGAAGGAACTGAGCCAACCATTTAGTTTTTTAATTATTTTATGATTGAATAAAACAGGGATCATTTGTATTGGATAGAGCAGACGTGGGAGGACATTCATCTTTAGCAGTGAGACTCGACCCAGCCATGATATGGGAAGACTGTTCCATCTCTCCAGGTCCTGTCTGATTTTATCAAAGAGTGGATTGAAGTTGGTGTGAAACATCTGATTAAATTGAGCCGTGATAAATACACCTAAGTATATAAAGCCAGTGGGGGACCATTTAAATGGGAACGGATTGGGGTTGTCCAGCAGCTGCTGTAAAATACCCAGAGGGATCGCCTCGGACTTGGAAAGATTTATTTTATATCAAGAAAATGCAGCAAACAGTGAGATAGGCTGAATTAGTCGTGGGACTGACACAGAAGGGTTTAACATAAATAATAAAACATCGTCTGCATATAATGTAATTTTATGCGATTTTCCGCCGATAACTGTTATTAAAGGGTCTCGCCTAATAGCTTCTGCCAGGGATTCGATTGCTACTGCAAACAACAGTGGAGACAGAGGACAACCCTGTCTATTGCCCCTTCGGATCACAAAATTCGTGGACCTTAGTCCATTAGTTATGCCTGCAGCCAATGGCTGGGTATATAGAACCTTCACCCACTTAGTGAAGCTATCGCCTAAGGCAAACTGACCAAGTGTAAAAAATAACTAGGGCCACTCAACACGATCAAAGGCCTTTTCCGCATCTAGGGAAACCCACTCTAAAGTACAAGGTCATGAGTTCATTAACACTAGAGATTATGTTTTGTAGTATAAAGCTGGTTTGAATAAATCTTTAAGATCACTTTATTCTGGAAACTGCATTTCGACTTTATTCTAGACATTTCAACTTTATTCTTGAAACTGCATTTCAACTTTATTCTGGAAACTGCATTTCGACTTTATTTTCGACATTTTGACTTTCTTCTGGAAACTGCATTTCAACTTTATTCTCGACATTTCGACTTTACTCTCGTAAGTGAGGAATGGAAAAAAAATAATTCCCCACCATTTTCTTTTCTCAGTGTGGCCCTAATACTCCGTCGTAGTATGTTACCTATGTAGCTTGTGAGCTGACAAACAAAATTAAAGACTGAGGTGATTCAATTTTGCTCACGACCCTAAAATAGATGAAGTTGGATAGAAAATGTGGATTGGACATATGAATTGATCCATCTCACCAGCATATCCATTCTGCCATTAGACAAGAGGTTCTGTGCAGACAGAATGCCGGTCTAGCACAGGATATTTGTTAAATCTTTATAAGAGAATGTTACTTTTTATTCCCCGTGTATAAATTGTGAAAATTATATATTATTCTTTCACTCTTAATTTGCTAAATGTCTGATTTTTGTGCTTTTCACTGGACATAAAATTACTTTCTATGGGGGTGAAAATCTCTCTTATAAAACAATGCAATATGGTTTTAGATACAGAGAGCAGAGAAAAACATGTCAGAGACGCAGGAGTAAAGACCTAAATGAAGGAGAACGGGAGGCAGAAGTAGAAAAATAAGTTTTATTATTAAAACTAAAAACACAAACAAACATGACAAGCTGGGTAGCAGGAGAAAGCCATAAAAAATATATATGCTGTTTGTGAAACTTCACTCTACAGTGTAAACAAATACTGATTTTGTCAAAATGTATCACACAGTATGCAGAATGCAAGCAACTGCACAATTTGCTGATGTGCTGCTTCTTGGAAAAGTTTGAGTGTGCTGACCAGTCTCCTTGCATACCAAATCCCACAGAGCAGTGGGCCACTACAATGGATATTGGTCATCCGATGTACTCACACAGCTGCCGGCCCAGTATGCAGAAAAGTATAGTACATTGTATAAAAATGGCCATAATCCCACCGGCTGATACAACATAGGTGTAAACAAGACACGGAGGGGCAGAATATTTAAAAATAAAGAACAAAGGTACCACAAGGGAGAAAAAAACCCTTTAACTTAAAACAATCTTAACATAAACCCAATTTCTATAGATGTGGTGTTTTATGGTTACCTTCAAATGGATATATCTAACAGTATTTTTCTTGACATTTTATACAAGCCTGTGACTCTTTCTCTGAGTTACTGTCTTGTTGGAATATTTTAAAGGGAAGAGTGAGGTAATGTGAGAGGGTTTTTACTTCCTGCCCCCCTCTAAGCAAGCTAGATTGATGTGTTTATAAAATTAACACATTTTCTGTTAATTTAGGATGTTTCCTAAGAACGGAAACGACCGGAATGTTTGATGGAACTAAAGACGGTGAAAATATAATCGTTTTTAAGAAAGTGGTCAAGTGTCTCATTTTACCCCAGCTACGGGGGTAAACTGAGACAAAGCCCAGATTTCAAGGGGTAAACCGAGCCTGCTTGTGGTAAAATGATCCACTTACTCTTTTCCACCACTCTGGAGGTGATTGAACAAACACAAATACAGCAAAGTATCATTCAAAAAATGTTTTATTCACCGTTCAAATGAGAGAAAAGAACCACTTCCACAGTAGGGGAAATCAGATTAGGACACCCCGTCACTCCATAGTGAGTCCTCTGGATTGGCTCCTCTTTTTGTTCCCTTTTTTGCATTTTACGCTGCAGTTTCTTTTGTCTTTTTTCAAAAGCGCTGCATCGGCTTCTGTTTTGATTATCTTTTTTGCACGTTCTCTCCCTGTCTGTTTCGTCTTTCTTCAAAAGCCCTTTCAAGTGCCTGCATCTCAGGAGTGTGGGTGAGGATAGCAGTTTTCACGTGCATCCGTCTGGTTTGTTTTCTGGGGGTGAACTTTGGAAGTGCGATGATTTCCTGCAGAGGAGACATGTCCAGGTCGGCTAGTTATCCATGTCAGCTGGCGCGGGAGCGGGCAAATTCGTATGGAGAGGGTGTGTTATCTGCAGCGGGAGGTTCATCTTCAGGCGGATCATTTGCAGGGTGCAAGCCTTCCATATCTCCAGACAGATGGTGCAAACGCTTAATCGGGGAAAATGTCACAATTGTATGAGAAAATCCCAGTGTACCTAAATCCAGAGGTGATCAAGCCTTCATGGCTGTCATGAAGGCTTGATTCACAAGTCCTGCAACCTGGTAGATGGTGACTGTTTTGCCAGGATTCGATCACATCCACCCATCGAGAGCTCAGCCGTACACGGCCACATCTAGAGGGTGCATGTGATGAGATGTGTGAGGTGGGAGAGTGAGCATAACAATACCATTGCTCTTGGCGATTTCTACTGCCCTGAGTGATATTGTTAGCTTTAAGATTGTCCATGATTAGCAGCATGTGGTGGTCAGGTGAACAGTAAGTGTGGTTTATCAGGTTACTAAGGAACTCGGCCCAGGTATCTTCATTCATCCGTCCTGTTCTGGTGGATGTACCCTTTGCTCCTGGAGGTGCATTGATCATGAAGCAGTCTTTAAACTTTACTCTGGGAAAGTCAAAACTTTGTAGGTGCGGCATCCCATGCAGCATTCACAGCACACACCAGAGTTACCAGTTCCCCTCTATCAGCCGATGTGATGGAACCAACTTGCCTTTTCCCTCTTTGTGTCACCACCTGAATCCAACAGAAAGTTCAGAATCAATGGCATGTTCAATCTGTAGGTTAGGCTGCTGCTGCTGCTGCTGCTGTTGCTGCTGCTTCTGCACCCAGGCCTGAGTCCAGCTGGGGGACTGGAGCAGGGATGACAGCCAGCCCAGAGGCTGCATGAAAACCAGAGCAGGGAGGAGAGCCAGGCCTGAGGCCGGCTGGGGGACTGGAGCAGGGAGCTGTTGAAGCTGTATCGTGTATCTCACCTGGTGAGGCCTTTGTTCTGTATGGAGACCTGTTTCGTCCACATTAAAAATCAGGTGTGCGTGGAATTTATGCCTGTTAAAGATAAGGAGAAAGGGAATCCAAACTACTTAATTTTAGAGAAAAAAAAACCAGAATAAAGAATTAATTCTCCCACCTGTCCATGACTACTGCCAGATTATCAAAGAACTCCCCAACAGTCGTTCTATTGAAGGCAGTGGCCCTTCTGGGGGATGTTGCTACTGGAGTTTGGACAGAAAGCCGGCGACGTGCTAGGAAGCTGCGGAAGCCACTCTTGACCTATAGACAATCCATTATTATAAGATTTAGCCTTGTGAGAAGATCAGCCTTAGTCACTAAAGGAAATCACATGCTGTCCTGCACACCCTGGCTTACCTGCACACTTCGTCTCTTTCCAATTTGCAGGCATGAGGATATGCCAGTGTGCGGCACTTAGCTGGAGAGAGGCCATGGGACTGTTCAGCAAGTTCTTTCAGGTATTTGGAAAGTTCTTCCTCCATCTTATCAGTGAAAATTCTCTTTACCTGGGCCACCGAACCTCAGGCCACGGTGAGAACGTCCCTCTGCTGCTTTTTTCTTATAAATCTTAGGAGGCTTGACTTGACAATATTTTGCTCCCTTGAAACACCTCTTAAGGACCTCTTTTGCTCCATGACCTCAGTGGCTGCACTTTCCATCTGTTCAATGGAGGTTTGGCCCCAGGTTGTCTTCCTGTTGTATTTCCTTGGCTTGATGGATTTTTCATACTGTTTAGAGACACGAAAAACAAACTTATTTTTTGTCTTACTTTGCCTCCAGGGGAAAAGTGAGACAGTGTCTTACTTTGCCCCATGGACATTTGTCTCACTTTAACCCTACACCACTTTTTTATTAAAACAACCTCTCTGCGGAATACAGGCCAATCTTTAGCTAGCAGCACCACATCATTTTAAAAGGCGATAGTTTAACAATATATGGGATATGAGTTTGTCCACTTGAATCAATTACTTTTGGCACCAGAGTTGATTATGTTGAACACCAAAAAATGTACTTTTACATCCCAAAAATGTATTTTTGTACAAAACACATGCTTACCACAACGCAACGGAGTCACGCTCTTCATGGCCAAGGTGAAATGGACGGGAGTTGACAATCAGCCACTCAAATAACCCCTGCGTCCCATTGCTTAGATACAGGGGGTGTCTCACATTACCATGTGTCTCACAATACCCCATTCTCCCCATGTATATCTTAGTAGTATCCAGTATCTCTGACTTGTGTGTTGTGATAATTTTCACTTGTGCTAGTGGTATTCCATCCAGAGATTAGAGATGCGCGGATGACGTATATTTTAACCCGCAACCGCTTCTTAAAATCTCTATCCGCCCGCTATCCATTTGCAGGAACGTTTTTTCACCAATTTTCAAAACCGAACCGACCCGCCATCCTTTTTAATAATATGTAAAATATTTTTTCTTATTATTATTATTTGAGTGCTTCAACCGCAACCCGCCCGAATTTAATAAAAGTTTTATTTTTTGACGAGTCATCCGCCCGATATGCGGATTATCCGCTCCGCCCGCGGGTGCGCGGTTCATCCGCGCATCTCTACCAGAGATACACCATGGCGTGTCACTGAGTGAGTTATCAGATGCTCTTGCTATATTTGATTGATGGTTTGAAGACTTTTGTCCAATGTTCCTTCAATCTTAAATAATCCAGATGGTTTCAAGATGTATTTGATGACATACTGTAAACCCATGTTAGCAGTGATTGTCAGACATATTATTTTTTTTCCCTTTTTTTTTTTTTTACATGAAAATAAATGATGGTAAATATATATGCTGCTTTGATCACTAGATTTAAGCTGTCCATCTGATAGGCCCGTTGCTATCGTGTTTAAACAATGTGCAGAATCCCTTCACTCAGCACAACGCAGCAGATCCATCCTTATGTTTTTCTTTCATCTTGATGCAGAGATCTTTCATTTATACTGTACTGAATCAGTACAAAAAGCTTTTTCAACTGACTTCCAAATAGGGCTATTGACTACTTTATGGTACCTCTTATTCTATCCACGGGTGTAATTAATGAGGTAATTACACTTTTTACATGAATTTGGATGGAGCATCCCTCATCATTTTCCCCTTCCGAGGTCCCACTGTGCCTTGGTATAGAAAGAGAGCCATTGTCTCCCCTCAAAATGGATGATCAAACCTACATTTGTACATAACACATTTCTATGGTTACCATAAGTGACAGTTTCCAGTTGAGAGCAAATAAACAAAATGTCTGTGATCCTCCAGTAAATGTATAGCTTTTTTGTGTAGCTTATTATCATGACTGCAATCCCCTTTTTTCCAAATCTTCTCTGAGAAAAGCATATCGATCTTTTGATTGCTGTTCAAAGATGGCAATTCTCTCGTCTGTCAACAGTAAAACCAATGATCTTACAAACTGCTTCATTTCTGTTTGTGAATTCAGATCAGGCATAACTGACCCTTTTTAAAACAAGATCAAGCCTTGTTCTGAAAAACCAACCATGGATCAATAAAGACATCCAAAGTTGCAAGGTGAAATGTTGAGTCAATGAAAATCTGAGCAAAGATGGAAGAAGACATAGAGAAAATGACTACTCCACTTAAATAATAATGTAAAAACTGACAAAACACAATATTTTTCTGGTCTTATCTTAGCTCATCAGTATGATTCTAGACTTTTATTTGAGACTGTAGATTAGCTTGGAAACCTTATTCTTTCCTAACATCCCACACTATAGTAAGGCTAACTTAAAAAAAAGGTTCTAGTTTTAATCCAGTTATTATTCTGAATCAGCCTAGGAGCTTGCTCGCCACCCACCCTGGAACAGTTTCAGTCACATTTCTCCTTTCTGGAGTTTTAAGAGAAAGTGTCAAATCTGAAAGTTTGCTTTAGTAGAATTGATGTAGTTTCAATCAAGTTTTTAACTAACATAATTCAATCAATTACTCTTACTGTACTGACAACTTGTATTATCACTTCATACTGTAATATTTGTATAAATGCTCCTAAAGAAACCTGGTCTTGATCTTTCCATTATTCAATTTTTAAAATGTGTTTAATTTCAAAGACTTTTTAAAAATATTTATCTTTGAGATTGATTTCAGTGGCTTGAACAAACAACATCCTTGAAAATCTTCTATTTCATTTATTTTCAAAAAGATCAGAGGAGTGAGACGACCCTTCTCAGAGTGACTAATGTCTTGTTACTGGCTGCTGATGAGAGGCTCTGCACAGCTTCTTCTGGACATCACTGCTGCTTTTGATAATTGTTTGATATTGTTTGGACCAGAACATTCAAGACAAAGGACAAAGGAATTGCTTGAAATGATCAGGATCAACACTAGTATGGTTCTACTCTTGTCTTTTGAAAGCTAGTTCTGCACATCTGGGAGAAATTATAGATTCTTGTTTTCTGCAATGAAATGTTGTCACTCAGTGGGTGGTTGTTGGTTTTAGATGATAAAAAGAGTTAGACAGACCCTCTGGGATGTCACCCACAGGTTTTCTGAAGAGTGGTTTTGAGGTTTTTCCCATTGCTCTGGCTGACATTATATTGGCAGGAGCTGACTCCACCCAACTCAAAAATCAGTGACAAGGTGGAACAAATGAGCCTGACAGTTGGTTTGCATACATCCACCTTAACTCAGTTATTACATTATCTATTTTAAATGAGCTCAACTCATAACATATAATCTTATCAAATATGAACTTACACTTATTCATATTCGTCATTCATTTCAGATGATGTTTCAGTGACGTTTCAGTAACTTCAGATGTCATTTCATTAACATCTGAAATGAGGATTGTGAGAGCTAAAACAAGGACAAAAAAACATACATATGACAGCATTTTTTACAAGATAAAAAATGAATATTCTCTATTTCAGCTTTATTTAAAACTCTGCAGTCAAGTTCACTGTAAATGTTAAGTAGTTCAAGTAATGACAGCTGGCTTTTTGACATGATAGACTGTGATGCAACTGTCACTCAAAATTACACCCGTAATCATACTTGTATTTTATTATGATTTAACTGATAAAATCCATAAAAATGAACCCCCTGCACATTGGCCATGGATGTGAAATCTAGCCATGGAGATCAACATAGTATTCTGTACCAGGCTATAAGTATGCTTATTTCTGCTGTTAAGTTAGATATGTTATCATTGTGGTCAATGGGAACTGAGTCACTGTTGCATCCCACCCTAAGTGGTAATTTGATGAACCGCAAATTTCTGTACTTCTGCAATGGTTTCAGCTTTGAAAAACAGATTTTTGAAATATTTAAAAAAAATATGACCATAAGACCACACCATAATAAGACCACACCGCATGAAATCATTTCATGACACCTTGCTGCAACAAAATACGTAACTCAATATTAAATCTATAATTCATCTGAGAGTCTTAACAAGCACCAGAAAATATGACCATATTACACTAATTTTTATTTCCTTACTCTGGCTTTCCTGACTCTGGATTGAATGTGACATTCGTGTGAGTTAACTTTTGTTAACAGTCAAATCTCTCCCACCTATACTTATGTATCTGATCTGAATTGTGAAATCAGCTGACTAAAGAGTTTTGGTCAGCACAATCAGTGATGGAAGCCTATTTTATCAGATAACTTTGAATGTTTTTTTTTTTTCACATTTCATAAATCTTTACGGTCCTTGGTAGTCTACATAGGTGTCTGAGGAATGAAACAAGTACATTTTGAATATTCAATGAAGGGAAGGAAAGTAATTGTCTTGTTCCCTCTCTTTATAAGGATGCAATGAATCCGTTTCAGCAGCCTGTATCAAAGACTGTGTTATTGTTTTCAGCAGGATAAAAGTAAGAAATCCAGAAAAAGATATATTTATTTGGCTAAGATGAGCCGGTGTAAGATTTATGCAACACTGACTTCCTCTGAGATCTTCAGACTGTCAGAAACCACATGCATCAGACTAAAACCACATATGAATATGGTTTCAAATGCATGTCCAGTTGCCGGTGAACAGAGTCATTTTAATCTGATCAATAAATTAGGATTTCACATTGTCTTTTTCGTCATTCTCAGTCCAACGCAAACAACTACATTTACCAGAGTGACAGAAGTGATGGGGGATTCCTCCGTTAGTCAGTCTTAGCTGTCTGGTAGCTGATAGCCTATCTACTATGGACCCTGCTGCTCTACCGCATGCAAATGTTGGATGGGTTGGATAGCACCTGTCGGGTATGCACTGATGGAGGTCTGCTGCATGACACTGGCCCAACACTCCAGCACCGACTGTGGTCCAGCCAGTAGTTGTGGTCACTGGTTCGTGCTGAAGAGGCGTTGGAGGCCAACATCACAGCTTACTGTCCTGGGTCCAGGCTGCTGGTCTGCTTTAACTTTGGGGAGGATACTGGAGACAAACACTTTCACAACACTATCACAACTCAAACCACCACACATTCATCTATATGCACCACACCACACAATTTACACATATTACACTACACAACACTACACATATTACACACACCACACCATCACGGTCTGCTGTATGTCTTCTTGATTAGTGTCTTCATCTGTTCTTTTGTTTTCACTGTCGGTGTTTTAAGTCCAAGGTTTTAGGAGTTAATAAAGCACTAACTCACTATCACTCACACTTGTGCATTTATTTAGAAAAAAAACTGCCAGAGAGAACTGGTGAAAGGCATGTCCACTTTTCACATTAGCACAAAAAAATTTCTGCTAAAAAAACGAAAAAAAAAAAAGATAAAGAAAAAAAAATACAGGAGACTGTGAGTCAGCGTTTGACATTTTGCTGGCAGCTGCGGCCTCTCGTCTGCTGTGGGGTGGATTTTTGCAGAATTTCCATGATTTTTTTCTTGATATTTTATATATATTATATATTTCTAAAAAATCTGCGTATAACTAAAACCACAGAACTTAAAGCGCCAATAGGCAAGGGTTCAGTGTATAATCACTAGCTCTTCACCTACAGACAGAGGTCCGTCCTTGAAAAGTTCCTTTTCAACTAAACCAGTGGTTCTCAAACTTTTAATACTGCGTACCACCTGAGAAACTGTTCAGCTCTCTGAGTACCACCATGATGACCTATTTTAAAATACAGCCATATATGCCTTCTCAATTGCTTTAAACATACAGGAGATGTTTATTCCTTATTGTGGTTATTTATTTGTTATGTTTGAATCATATTTATAATTCATTGTATGTTTCTGATTAAAAAAAAGAAAAAAGTGACAATTGTGGAAAAAATGTGGAAAGTCATGACGTTGCCCTGCGTACCACGAGAAAGCACCACTGAACTAAACTGAAGTAATGAGCAAAGAATTTAATCATGTACTCTGTGTTGCATACAGCTGTGGAAATGATCCTTCAAGACTGCCCCAGAAAGGAGCCCACACCTCCCTTGCATCCCATCTAAAATATTTTACAAAAGGTTCAGATTACATTAAAGTGCTTCTACTTCCCTTTTCCTACATGCTGATAGAGATAAGATGTGTCAGAGCGATCCTCCACACCCTCCTCTGGCAGAAATAGCATTAGCATAATGGGTTTTTTAACACTGCACCTTCGTTGCCATAAGGCCATTTGGAAGCTAACTGACAGCCATTAGTGGTTAACTGGCAGTGAGCCAAAGCTCACAAATCAATTCAAAGCAAAGGACAGCAGAGGGGGCAGCATACAGAAAAAAGTCATCAATTGTTCATGCTTATTGAATTCATCAAAGTGAAAAAAAAAAAAAATAGAAAAACATAAACACTATATTTTATATAGTGTTTTATATTAACCCATCAATTTAATTGTTTGCTGTTTACTCATATGCTTTAGGCAGCACTATGATGAAGTGGTGACTTTTGCAGGATGGAGCCCACCTTTAGGACATTTAGACAGTGAATGTTTTGAATCCCTTAAGATAGGGAAATCATGTGAAATTGCTATGTAAATAAAGTCATTTATAACAAAAAGTCATTTAGAAAAGCAGTGACATTTTACTAAAATATAGTTGGTAATATTTAGTTTCCCTTATTTATTTTTCCAGTGCTTTAGAATTTAATATCTGAGGTGCACACATTATGTTGCAAGATCAAGATTAACTGCACAGTTGTAAAATTTTAAAAGGAAGACTATGAATTCCCTCCTCGCGCAAGAGTCTCCTGCACACTCCAGCGTAGCATTTTCCCTCTGCTCTGATTTGCACACATGCTCATTTCTCGGCAGTTATGTATCATTAAACAAACACAAATCTAAACCTATTACATGGTTGCACGTTATATTTTAAAATTGTGTGCTGGCAGCACAGAATTAATTTCAACACAAAGTAATTTAGTAGATTTGTTGTGGCGGATGCACATATTCCTTAACTCAACTGAAAAAGAAAAAAAACCCACATTAGTCAGCCTGGTGAAGATACAGCGACGGTGCAGAGACAGTTTGGATTCCTCAGGGGAAACACTGCTCACTGTTATCTCCTTCTTCATTGCTTTCTTTTTAGGATATTCATATTTTACTTTTTTAAATCATTGTCTTCATATACATAAGCACAACTACAGTGGCAATAAAAGTATCCCAATCACTTTAAAATCACAGATTTCTGTATCATTTGCTATAAATTGAGGTCTCATCTTAACAGCTGATTAAACTTCCTATGGCAGCAATGAGTTCAAGTGAGAACTTTTGCTAAGTATGAGCTCTGACTGCCGTTCCCAAAAGGATTTTCTTTCACTGAAGCCATTCTGCAGTGGATTTACTTTGAAGTTTAAGATCATTGTCCTGCTGCATCAGTCAACTACTACGACACTTCTGTTGGCAGCCAGCCACCCAGGTATTAATCCATGAAATTGTATTTAAAAAAACCTGAATATTCAATTTCTCCTTAATGATGGTAAGGCCCCAAGGCAGCAAAGCAAACCCAAATGATGATGCTCCCTCCACCACACTTCACTGCTGGGATGACGTTAAGATGTGTTCATTTTATGCTCTACATAGTGCTGGGTTCACTTACTTCTTGTAGAAGATGAAGATCAGGGTTAGAAACTCCTTCAAATCTGCTGAGTCACAGACCAGAGATCCTTCATGCTCACAGAAATAACTTTGTACAATGAATCTTTGAAGAGATTAAAATAACAGCCACTTCAAATATTAATTTCATTTTGGGGATTAATAAAGTTTTATTTAAATGAACTGAAGACAAGGGTTATGATCTAATTTTTATTAGAAGGGTCTCTATGAATCATAATGGGTTAAAGACGTGCACGCACCATTTTTGTTGTTTTGCTTTGTTTAAAAAACAAATTAACATTAATTATTTTAAGTTAAAGTGAACACTTTGTCTAACTGTTGTACACGCAAAGCAACAAAGCAGGAAAAATATGCATTATAGTCACCTCTGCATAGAGCAAAGATGGCAAATGTTAACCAGGCACAAGCTTTTGTTCAACTCTTTCCTTTCAAAATCAAATCAAATTTATTTATAAAGCCCTTTTCATACCAACGTAACAGAAAGTGCTTTACATAATAAAAACAGTCATTAAAAGAACAAAAAAAATAAAACAACTAAAAGCCATCACACACCCGGCTTTAAATCAGCACCCAGTCACCCCACCCCCCCACCCCCCCACCCCACACACACACACACACACACCCACACACACACACACACACACACTCTAAATAGACTCTAAAACATCCATCTTGGCACCAATAAACCAGGAGAGGAAAACGATATCGTAAGGATCATTCCCCGTCGAGAGCACCCCCACCCACAAATACAGAGGATGCCGCCACAGGTTCTGTCCGGACCCAGGCCGACCTGGACCCACACTACGAACATCAGCCACAATGTAGGGCCCTGCCCACCCAGAACACAGATAGTCCCCATGGCAGCGACCCCAGAGACCAGGCAGGTGTAGCTCCTGATGTGGAGGACCATGACGAGAACACTGGAGTTAAAAGAAGATAAGATTTCAAAACAGACTTAAAATCAATAAGAGGGGGGTCCTCATTTGAGTTTTGAAGGAAACAACTGCCAGGTGCAGTAATTTGCGGATCAGCAACATTAGTCTCTTGTCACATGGTAAAATACCGCTTTCTAGGTCAAAACCTTCAGGAATTTCTCTTCCATTTTTAATGGCTTGAATATAGCAGACAGCAGTTTAGTTGATGCAATAACATTTGGTGGTCTAGAAATATATCAAGTTGTAGCAGGTAAAAACTGGAAAAAGGCTTCACCTTGTAAAAAGCTGCTCTGTGTTTCTGTTCCATGTCGTTTGTTGCTGTGTGTTTGTGAGAGTGGACATGTGCTTTTACCATACTTTGTTAATAAAAAGCTCATGCTGTGCAGTGGGAGTGGTGTGCTGGGAATGCGTATCATTAAATTCTTCCTGACAGCAGTTGTGGCTTCACCTTCCTTTGACCCGTCCCTTCTTTTAGTATTTCTATACTTTTTTCAAAAGACAACGTTTCCACAAGGCTCTGCTCATGACACCAGCTCCACTATGTTTTCATCTCATAACATATGGACTGTGAAAGTTAACATTTATTTTTCACAGTTTTTTTTTTTTTTAGAATTGCCAGTCCCAATACATAATGGGAGCCTAGCGCTCATTACCATTGCTGGAAAAAAGTAAACTGTCATACGATGACACAAATGTGGAGTTATTTTGGTAGCCCCCAACTGTCTCCCAAATGATAATAATTACATTCCAGAGCCCCCTCACCTTGGCCTCATTACTCTTTGGGTGCAAGGTGTCATGAAGAAATGAACACCAGACATTTTAAATTAAAAGGGCACTGCACTACAGACAGGACTGATACTTTCTTTCATCTCTCAGTTTACGAAAGTTTAAAGTAAGTATTTTTTCTTTTTTAAGTTAGTTTATGAATATATTCATACTGTAGTGAACTGCAGTCTTCACAAGATGACAAGGATTCAGCTCAACCAACAAGGAACTCATAACCAACTTTCTGTATCTATGAGGAAACCAGAAATGACTTAGAATTTCACACGCTTTCTTAAATTAACTCACAGTGTACTCATTAAAACACACACAGACTTAACTTAAGGTGACACAAATGTACACGTCAAGTCAAACCACCAACAGCCATCATATGGCAACACTAAATCAAATTGCTAACGCACAGATAAACACCTCAACAACTATTTAACAACTATTTGCATAGTGAGTGATAACCTCACACATTATCACCAAACCTGTTGAGTTCATTGTATCACCTTGTGTTCTGCTAATAAAGTGTTACAGATCAGCTTTTTAAAGAATATCAGAAAAGCAGTCTTGTCTATAGGTCGAGTGGTTTCACAGCTTCCTAGCACGTTGCCGGCTTTCTGTCCAAACTCCAGTAGCAACATCCCCCGGAAGGGCCACTGCCTTCAATAGAACAACTGTTGGGGAGTTCTTTGATAATCTGGCAGTAGTCATGGACATGTGGGAGAATTAATTCTTCCAATGCATGTGTTTTATTCTCTAAAATTAAGTAGTTTAAATTGAATTGAATTGAATTGAAAATACTTTATTAATCCCTTGCGGGAAATTCTTTCGTTGCAGTGCTCCATCCTATAAAAACAATACTCTACATATGAAATAAGTAAATTAACACTTTAAATACTACACCTTACCAAGAATTAAATATATAAGAATAAGATTCCCTTTCTCCTTATCTTTAACAGGCATAAATTTCCCTCACACATGATTTTTAATGTGGACAAAACAGGTCTTCATACAGTACAAAGGCCTCACCAGGTGATATAAATGACACACACACACAAGGCTGACATGTGTAGCTTGTAATAATGTAAAAAACAGGCCGGCAGGACCTCCGAGCCAGCAAGGCTGAGAATGGCAATCCGAAATCAGATAGGCGATGGAGCCTCCGATCCCCCTCTCGGAGCATCTGATCCACATCCTGGAGCCACCGGTCCACATCCAGGACCCTGCTGGAGCTCATTCTCCAGTCTGGGTGCCTCTAAACCCCTGCGGCAGCCACGGATCCGCATCGTGGAAGCTCTGATCCACATCCAGTACCCTGCTGGAGCTCTGGTTCCAGTCTGGGTGCCTCTGGCCACCTCCTGGAGCCTCTGATCCACATCCAGGACCCTGCTGGAGCTCTGCAGGCCTCTGATCCACCTGCAGTGACCTCTGACACCCTCCAGCAGGCCTCTCCACCACCTGCAGTACCCTGCCGGAGCTCTGGTTCCAGTCTGGGTGCCTCTGACCACCTCCTGGAGCCTCTGATCCACCTCCTGGAGCCTCTGATCCACATCCAGGACCCTGCTGGAGCTCTAGCTCCAGTCTGGGTGTCTCTGACCACCTCTGGCAGATTCACATTCAAAACCATTGGAGCTCTGTATGTAACCTACAGATAAACGTGCCAATAATTCTGAATTTTCTGTTTGTTTCAGGTGGTGACACAAAGAGGGAAAAGGCAAGTTGGTTCCATTACATCGGCCGAGAGAGGAGAACTGGTAACTCTGGTGTGTGCGGTGAATGCTGCTGAGGACACTGCATCTCCAATGTTTGACTTTCCCAGAGTAAAGTTTAAAGACTGCTTCATGATCAATGCACCTCCAGGAGCTAAGGGTACCTCAACCAGAACAGGACGGCTGAATGAAGATACCTGGGCAGAGTTCCTCGGTCACCTGATAAACCACACTTGCTGAGTCCCTGACCACCACATGCTGCTAATCATGGACAATCTTAAAGCTCACATATCACTCAAGGCAGTAGAAATCGCCAAGAGCAATGGTATTGTAATGCTCACTCTCCCACCTCACACATCCCATCGCATGCAGCCTCTGGATGTGGCCGTGTACGGTCCATTGAAAGCCCAATACAGCCGAGCTCTTGATGGGTGGATGAGATTGAATCCTGGCAAAACAGTCACCATCTACCAGGTTGCTGGACTTGGGAATCAAGTCTTCATGACAACAGTGACACCACAAAACGTCACTTCTGGGTTTAGGTCCACTGGAATTTTCCCATACAATCACGACATTTTCCCAGCACACCTGACTTGTTTTAGTCAATCAAATAGTTGTCTTCACTGAAGGTCTGAACCAGTTCGATTGAATGAAACAAGTCAGCTGTGTTTCTGCATGGTTGGAACAAAAACCTGCAGCCACACCGGCCCTTTCATGGATCAGTTTGAGTCCCCTGGTTTAGATCCTAGCACCCTGAGGATTTTTTTTTTTTTTTTTTTTTTTTTTTTTTTTTGCTTGCCCCAGATCTAAATCTTGTAAATAAATCAGTACTAGGGCTGGGCAACAATCAAAATTTTTAATCATGATTAATCGCATTATTTCCCTGATTAATCAGGATTAATCACATTGTATATGCAAAATCAAATAATGAATTCAAAAGTAGTGTAAAATGCACATTTATTCAAATGTTCTGCTGCCATATGAACTAAAGTGCCATA
Source organism: Hirundichthys speculiger (assembly GCA_018398805.1). Taxonomy (NCBI): domain Eukaryota; kingdom Metazoa; phylum Chordata; class Actinopteri; order Beloniformes; family Exocoetidae; genus Hirundichthys; species Hirundichthys speculiger. The sequence goes on along the minus strand of JAGFBZ010002373.1, from coordinate 916,303 downwards.
ACATAACACTTTTGACATCAGCATTTGTCAGTAATGTAAATCTCATCTTAAAAAATGTAAAATAAAATAAAGCTTATTGCCACTGCCAGGGCATTAATGTCATCCTGTTTTTATAAAAAATAGAAAAACAGTCTACAAACAAAATCCAACAAAATGATTGTGGCTCAGCACATCAGAACATTAAAACAGGTCATTTCTGAGGTAACAGCAGAAACTTTTAACGGGGAGTTTAACTTGGCAGTGGTTAAAAATAACCCTGTTTATGTTATATTCTCCGTCTGGGAGAACTTTAAAATGAAAATGTCCATGTTAAAGTTCAGTAACTTTACCAATCCGTGTATCATTCATTCTTTTCATTTTCAATTGTCAATCAAAAAATAAAAAATAAATAAAAAGTGGCATTTTATTACATTTTTCGTTTTTTAATCTAACCCCCCCAAAAAATTTCTGTTTTTTTATTTCAATTTTAGACTTGGATCAAAAATACAAAATTAAAAAACGAGCCACAGGACTAAATTTGTTTTATAATCAAGGACTAGACTTTCTGTTGTCATTACACATCTGTGCCACTAGATGGAGCTGCACTGAAGTAACCAGTAAGAGAATAGCAGGACAGTGAACACATGGAGCAGATCTGATGGAAAATGGAAGAATGACACAAAAGTTTTGTTGTAGTCCAGAATTATTAATATTACTACCTGAGTTGCTACCCGAACTGTAAAGTACACTGATTTCTACCGTTCTCCATATCTGTTTTAGCTTTACCTCATGTTTACCTGCCAATTGTCTTCCGGTTCCGCAGCAGCCAGTAACAGAATTTTCAAAAGAAAAGCATGTGAGCAACATGCGTTAACGCGCAATAAAATAAATGTCAGCGTTAATAAATTAATGAGTTAACGCGATAATAACCCCCTTAACTTGCCCAGCCCTAATCAATAAACTTTATTTAACCTAACTTGCTGATGGCTTTCTGTTAGGGTTTGGGGATCAGGAGGATGAGATGCATTGTTTTTTCTTATGTTGTGTCCTATCCTTGACTGGGGTGTAACACTTGAGCAGATGCCCCATATACAGGGATTGTAGTCCTTGAGCAGCAGTCGCAGATCTGACTGCCAACCTATGACTCCTTACTGCATGTTGTCCCCCTCACTTCCCTGCCTAGTTTCAATAATGGATACTGGAGCCAAAAATTACTCAAGATGAAAAGAAAAAACAAAAAGAATGGAGAATATGAGTTTTCAGCAAAATAATATTCGCTCTTAGCTCAATCTGTGTATGGCAGAATAAATTTTTGTTTTAAGCCTCTGACAACACTCAAAAATGTCATCCCACTTAAGTCATACTGTGGACAGGGTCCCTACAGACAAACCGAGATCATTCTAACTTTGCATGATTGTCTTTCTGTTCTGTTACATTGTCAAAATTCTGTACAAGCTCTTCCTGATATCTTGCAAACTATTGCCAAGAGACACAAAATGAGTTGAGTCTGTGGCCTCTTCTTCCATAGGACTTGATTTTGATTAGCCCACACCTGGAATGCATCAAACCAGGAAACTGCCAAGAAGTCCTTATGTGAGCACTGGCTCACAAAAAGTCTTTTGTGTGTGTGTGTGTTTTTGTTTTTCAAGAGGTCTGTGCATAATAATGACCGATTCATCAATGGCTGATGCTTATCAGCACCTGGTTGTAATTACCCCTCTTAAATCTTATGGATGATGTGTAAGACAGCCCCCTGAAGAAAATATATCTTCCTGAGATCCAGCAAGACTAGGATATTTCATTGATTCATTTTAAATTTTTTGTGTTGTATCATTGAGCTTTATGGTAAAGAGAAGTAAGATAATATGATTATGAATGTTTTACATTAATGTGTCATAAAAAGAGAATATTTCAATAAACAGACATCGTTCCCTTTTAAAGATGTTCGAGGTAAATGTTGATGCTGCAGAAAAAAGGAAGGAGGAAGAAAGGACAAGTCATTTTAAAAGTTCAATAGCCATTTTCCCAGACTCCATTCATTCAAGCGAAGTGAACTTGGGCATCAAATATTGAGCACTTTTCTGAAGATGCACTGCTAGGTTTTCTTTGCCACCATTAGAGGTACTAGGTGGCAAAGGTCAAGACACATTAAAAACCCTGTATGTCCTTTGCCGGCACTGCAGCCAGTGACGATTTTCTTTTAAGGAAATGCACCTGTTCTGTGTCACGTAAATGTAAAAAGGAGTGAAACCTCTTGAGAGTCGTAGCCTTTGTCACTTACTCTGGTATCAGAGAAGGATTTATTCTGCATGAAAAAATGGACCCCTTAATTGTGGGATAAAGAGTCATGAATTATGAAATGAAAATGAAACATACTTTATAATACTTATTAAGCAAATGATCGATTGATTATTGATTATAGCCCATTTGGACTCATTATTTTTTTAACCTTTCTGTCGTGTTCGGGTCAAATCTGACCGATTTCCTACTTTCATCAATCATAAATATTGTGTTTTACATTTGATTGTCTCAGGGCCTTATGATATCCTCAACACTAGGCATTTGAACATATATAATTGCTGATCACCACTTTCATTGAATTTTGAGTAGTTTATTCAACTTTGTAACACTTGTGGTGTTCCCGGTCAAAAATGACCGCCATAGGAAATTAATGGGTGACCCTAGATTGTGTTCATCAATCAGATAGTACACAACCACAAATACACCACCACACACACACACACACATACCACCCCACCCCACGTGAACCCCTTTCAGACTGAACAAATAGGTGTCTCCTCTTCCCACCTCATTCCTGTGCTGATGTGCCCATCCCCCCACATGAACAACACTTTCCAAACTAAATGTATAACACTAACACTTGTTCCACATTTCAAAGTCAACAATTAGGTGTTTGTTATGGGAACCATCCCTTTCCAAGGCTTATGTGCCCATCCCCCCACGTGAACCGTACTTTCCGATACAAAATGTATCATATCTTCTCAGAGACCCCCTATATATAGTTTTTTTTGTGTGCATTGCCCTCATTTTACTATGAACACATTGACTAGGTGCCCCATCAGAAGATTTCTTGTCAGGGAGGCTCTGGACCTTTTATTTCAACCTGATGAACAGGGGATTGAAGTTCAACCAGAAACAGAGGAGGATGTCTCAGAAATAGAAGACAACATCGATCCTGATTTTGATCCAGACCATTGTGAGACCGACCAGTTAACAGATGGTGAGGAAGAGGCTCCAGAGGAAGACACACCTGAGGAAGAGGCACCTGTGATATTCCAGTCCAAGGATGGAAATTTGCTCTGGTATTCATCCACCCAGGAAAGAGGAGGCAGAGCAAGAGTAGAAAATATTGTTAGGATGCCGCTCCTGTGTGTGAAGACACATGTGAAGACCACCCCCCCCCCCCCACACACACACACACACACACCCACACACACACATACACAACATGTTGATGTTGTATGAATTTGGTCACTGTTTTGATCTTTGTTACATTTTTTTTACAATAAATGATAATTTTGGAATACAATTTACCATTTCCGTGTCTTTCTGTGTCTATTTTATGTATATTCACTGCAGTTATTAATGTAAACCAGTGGTCTGAGACATTGTTTACAGCCTAAAAAGGAGTTAAATAAAATTTGGTGGTGATCAGTGGTTTTTCTGTTAATGTAGGAGCAGTTAAAACAGGCCGGTCAAATTTGACCGGGAACACTAAAGTAAGGGGGGAGAAACGAACACGACACAAAGGTTAAAAAAAAATTTTCAAGGCAAATCGAGTTACTTAATATCATTAATTAAGAAACTGAAAGCAAAAAAATGTTATACTAGTGAGAACTTGTCAAAGTGATGGGATAGAAAATTAAATTAAGGTCGGAAAAGTAGTCAAATATATTAAATTTAACTAAAGCTGTAGATGGCCATGTGACTTAAAAAAAATGATACAATAACAAAACTGGGGTATGTGAATACCTTGGAGTTAACCAGTTGTATGGATTCATTGGCCATAAAATGTGATTCGACTGTCATTTCAATCAATATTTCTAAGTCTCTCTTGTTCAACACTTTTGGCTCAAATGAATGGGCCATTAGCAGACTTGTGCACACCTCAATGATGAGCTAATGAGGTGATCCATTCATTTCAATCACAGGTGTTAAAGCAGAGAAACATCCAAAATATATCACAGATTTACAGTATTGACCTTAATAGATGACGACCACGCTTGTAGGAACGCCAACCTTTTTTTCAAAACACATCTTTTGGTAAAAGAGTGTTTGACCTCCAAAATGTGTCTTTTCTATGGAGACCGTTTTTTTTTATATATTTTTTTAGGGCTGGGCAACGATTAAAATTTTTAATCCCAATTAATCGCATTATTTCCCTGATTAATCACGATTAATCGCATTGTATACGCAAAATCAAATAATGTATTCAAAAGTAGTGTAAAATGCACTTTCATTAAAATGTTCTGCTGCCATATGAACTAAAGTACCATAACATTTGTTGTTCAACACTTTTAACATTTGCACTTGTCAGTAACACATAGTGTAAATCTCATCTTAAAACTGTAAAATAAAATAAAGCTTATTGCCACTGCCAGGGCATTAATGCCTTCCTGTTTTTATTTAAAAAAAGTCTACAAACAAAATCCAACAGAATGATTGTGGCTCAGCACAATCAGAACATTAAAACAGGAAATTTCTAAAATAACAGCAGAAACTTTGAACGGGGAGTTCAACTTAGCAGTTGTTACAAATAACCTTGTTTCTGTCAAATCCTCGGTCTGGGAGAACTTTAAAATGAAAATGTCCATGTTAAAGTTCAGTAACTTTACCAATCCGTGTATCATTCGCTCTTTCCATTTTCAATTGGCAATTTTGATTGCCAATTGAGTAATCACACAGCCTCAGCTCATTATTACTTCTTACTCTGTTAACATTCTCCCTACTTCTGATCTCAGTAACACAAACTCAGTTTTCTTAACCTGATAACAAACAATTATAATGTCTTGTGACTTCATTAAACACAACTATTAAACATTCAGGCAGGTGGAGGAGAAAAAAAGTTAGTTAATAGCATTGGTCATTTGGGATCAATGACTTAATTTAAATGCTTTCAGTTGCTCTGGACCTGAACATAAATCAGGAGGGATTTTGATCATTCTCTTTGACAGAAATGCTTCAGCTCAGCTCAGATATTTATTGTATCTCTGATGTTAATGGTTTTCTTAAATCCATTCTGTAGCATCTCTATCTCTAGGTTAAGGTCTGAGGTCTGATGATCCAACTCCAAGAGTTGGATCTTCTTTTTCCGAAGCCATTATGTAGTGGATCTGCTTTGACACTTAAGTCAGAGTGCCACAGAACAAAAAGTGCTGCTGTCAGGTTTTGAAGAGGCTCTGGTGCCCCACAGGCTGAGACTTGGAGTGACGCACCAGCAAGCTCCACCTGTTCAGCTGGATTCGGGAGAGACTGCAAGCACATCCAAACATTTTGGAATCATGTGACAGTTGTGTGGAAGTCCGCTTATGACTGAAAATTTGTTGGTTAATCATTATATATAATACTTTAAAAAAGACTGAATTATAAAATCTTTGCTATGACCAGAAATACTTATCTGTTTCTCTATTGCTACATAGTCATTGTAGTGTTGCCTCAAGGAGAATCAAAACATTCCAAAATAATCAAGTTTGAGCTGCATAATTAATTGCGACCTTCACACTTTGCTAACTGCATCAATTAAAATTGCAATTTTGATAATAAATCAATTAATCTTTCAGCCAAAACAGGTAGACACAGTGGATACAATCAATGTTGTGTAATCAGCTTTTATTTTTCCAAGAGTTAGTCTTTTGCAGGCCTGTTCAAGATGTTTGCCTTTAGCTGTTAATTGTTGACTCTAATATTATTATTGCTAATTTATTAAATGGTTTTTCATTTATTAGAGCCATTAGGTTCTTGTAACTATCTATCCCTGAGTCATGATGAGATACTGGACACCGTGTATCATGGTGCCTTAAGGTTTGTCACTGGACGTAAAGCCCTCATTCACCACTGCACTTTATATGCCCGAGTTGAGTGGCCATCTCTTTCAGCACGCCGCCTTATACATTGGCATATTTTTATTTATAAAGTCATTTTGGGTCTGCTCCCGCTCTATTTATGTAACTATCTCTCCAAATCTCAAAGCAATTACCGCCTACGTTCCAATGAGTTTTATTTATTAAATGTGCCCAAAGTTAATACTGAACTTGGTAAGCACTGTTTTAAGTATGCTGCACCTGCTGCTTGGAACGCACTGCAGAAAACTCTAAAGTTAAAGGAACTGATTAACCTGGGATCTTTGAAAACTCGTGTGAGAGAAATTGGAGCAGCTTCATATCTGACTTGTTCTTGTTTTAATGTGAATCCGAACTTTTAGTCCTGTTGCTTTTATCTTGTATTGTATTTTATCTGAATGTTGTGTAATTTCTGTGTCATGTATGTAACTTTTCTGCTGCTGTCTTGGCCAGGCTTCCCTTGAAAAAGAGGCCATTGTGTCTCAATGGGACTGACCTGGTTAAATAAAGGCAAATAAATACTGCATTTCATGTTACATGATGAATGATAAAACAGATAAAATAGCCTTCTATCCATGTGTTATTGTTACTTAGGGATTCACATACTTTTTCTTTGTTACTGTATACTGGCTTGGTTTTCTACATTGTAGCTGCAGTCAGAGAGTTTCATCCTTGGACACCTGCAGAGGAAAAATGTTATAACAATTCATTGTTGCGGAGTTATATCAGTTTGGTATACACTTCAAACACATCAACAGATGAATACAATGCCGCAGTCACAGTCACAGTCAGAGTGCAAGGATGGCCAAGAGAAACTTGAGTACATTCTAATCTTTGGACTGACTGAAGCATTTTCTAACCACATTGCAGAGAAAGTGCTATTTGTTCCAGGCAGATGGACTAGCTCAGACAGCAAGTGTCCCAAGACATGGGGGGTGGTCTTGGAGTGCCAGCTGGAGGAAGAGAGAGGAGAAAGAAATACTTCCCTGTTGTCATGCCAGTGCAGCTACCTTTTCCAAGCCAGGCTAATTGGTTTAGGACAGGTGAAAGTGCATACCACTGAGTGATAGAGGTAAGAGTAAGAATACAGTCCTCATTTTCTATTCCAGCAAGTCCATGTGTATGGCTTATCCTGACTGATTTTAAAAGTTAGGCTGTTATATGTAGATAGCTGAACTGTGTGGATTTGAAGGTCAATAAATAAACTGAAAATCCTACAAGTCCTGCAGTAAAACCCCTCAAGTAGATCTGTGGTGCATTTATTGACTCTGAGTGCCTTTATACAACAACGAGTTATAGACTAAAATGAAGGACAGTTCAACCTTGGTCATGGTGCCAATAACTACTCTGTTGTCATAGTTTTCCTGCAGATCAGGGTCTGTTTGATCATTTTGCTATACAATCATATCAGCTCAGAGACTGTTGGCTTTGTTGTGGCTTCAGTGGAATAACCTCAAAGTAAGTAGTATTCTCCTCTTGAGCCAACATGGAACTAGAAATGTACAGGGAACAGAGCTTCTCTTATCAGGATGCTTTCTTTAAGTATTATAGTTTAATATAACATTAATTGTTATCACTAAAATAATTATGTATATACCACAGTTGTTAGACAGCTTGTGTGTTTGCAGAATGCCTCTACTGCAAACTGAATTTGGCAGATAAACTTGCCACAATAGTCTTCAGTCTTTGTCTAGATTTTTGTTTTCTCTTACTGGGCCAGAACTTGAGTATGGCAACTCTGCTCCAACTTAAGCAGTCATTTTATGATGATTTCCAGCCATCTAATTTTAATCTCTAGTACCTCTCGAATAGCTTTTAAACACAGCTTTACTTCCAAAAGCTTGTAGAATCACGAGTAAAGGCTTATCCTAAACACCGAGTAGAATTAGTTCAAGTGTTTTCTGGTTGGTTGAATTCCTGGGGGAATTAACATACCAACATGTTATCAAAGTTACATTTTCAACATTTTCTGTAAATAATCTTCAACATCTCAAATCTTTTAAATATACGTTTTTGCTGTGTCTCATCTTGTTGTTCACTTTTTATATTCTGAATTTGATCCCAGCTCAAAGATTACAGCTGGATGTCAATCAATGGTCAATATGTCACTTTTCAGTCAATCCTCTTTTCAGGAACCCTCCCCCCGTATATATCCATGTTAATAGGTGTGGTAACGGGAGGTAAAATGAGACTGATTCAAAAAAATTTGTCTGCAGCCAAGGAAAATATAGCGACAGAGGATGTAACCAAGCTATTTTTCAGCCTCTAGTGGCCAAGAGTCGAGGCTGTCTGGGCATTATAATCAGTGGAATTGATTGCTTTTTTGTGGGAAATGCATGCAAGTTATTAGATTTTTCAGCATAAAATTATAACCACTTGAACTAGGAATGTTTCCTCTAAAGTGCATACACACCCGAGTTGGTGAGATGATCAGCACATGTGTCTGGGACAGTATCAGAGTTATTTGCCAATCAGAGAATCGGTTTGAATTTTGGACTCACAAGTGTCCTTGGGCAAAAAACCTGAAGCCCACATTGTTCCCAACACTGTTTATTAATGTGTGACTGGTTGTACAGTATAATAGTAAAAAGCAGCGCATAGACTCAATAGAAAAGAAGTCTCCACAGACAGGAAAGGAGAGCATTAGTGTGGATGGCTGACTGCAACTTGTAGCCTATTTTTTCCTTTATATGCCACCACAATGGTTTGAAGTAAAACCATTGACTATCGACTCTCAGTTTTTAATTTTAGGGTTTCCTCAAAAATATGGCATTTTCCTATCCAGGAATTAGAGATGGGTGGGAAAGAGGATGGAGGATGAAAAGCAAATACGGTGTTAGAAGTGGTAAAGCCAAAAAGGAGATTTCTCTATGTGATGAAAGAAGATATAGTAGTTGGTTGGTGTGACCACGACAGAGCAAAAGATAGGCGAAGGTGGAAATGGGTAACTCTATTGGGAAAAGCTGAAATGTGCATTTTAAGAAATGTACCTCCATTTTCACAGGCTTGAAGGTTTTTGGACAAAGCAGCATTAGTGCAAATATAATGTGAACTTTTAATACTTGAATGAAAATTCTTTGCAGTCAATGACCCATGGACAGTTGGACAGTTTTCTCCCTGCAGATGCTTTGGCTGGCCTTCACTGCAGCCAGTTATGGTTTATATTTACTACATTTCTACTAAATACTTTTGAGTCCTGAAAATGGCGAGGCTTTGCTTAAAATGGCTGTAATTCCTAAATGATAACTCTTACATTATTACTTTTGAAAGTAATTCTCCGTGTTCTTTTATCTGGTGCCATTGACAAGACTAGAAACAAAGGTCAATTAAAGAGTTTAATACAATCACGAATACAAAGATTCAATATGCCATGCAAAATATTTTAGTCGGCCGATGATGCATTGCCTTAACACCACAGAGAGATGCCACGAAATGTACACCGAATGTCAGGAGGTGTCCGTTCTTATAGTCATAGAAAATCCTCTCATTCTCCTGAGTTTTATGGCCCTTTGTCTTTCGAAAAGTCCAGATGGCCACCAGCTCTCCAGTCTTACAGTCTGGGATAATAAACGACTGTTTATCTGGGAGTCGCAAACTGTTGGTTGCAAAATGTAGGTGGTCAGGGAGGATGTTCCAGTCATTAGGTCATAAAGCAGCAAAACTAAGGACTCACCATCATAAAAGAGAGGCAGCATTCTTACATGCCTTAAAGTTTAGTTTTAACAGTTAAACAGCTCTCTAAATTAATCCTAATCCTAACACTTTATTCACATTTTAATTGTTTTTTGTGTGTAAAAGGCAAACATTTAAAAACTTTGTAACTTTGTATTCTCCAAGTACCCTTGGACATAATGATAAAATAGATTCACTCTATTGTTGGTTCAGAAAAACAAAATGCATCCACTGAGCCATTGTTTGCCAAATTTTTATCACAACCAAAAACACATTCCCAGGAAACATCTCAGAAACAAAAACAAAATGCTTAAGAAGATATATTATCAGATCCAGGTGGAAAACAGACATAAAACACACTTGATGACAGTTCCTGCATAGTTGTGAACTTCTGCCTTTAACCTTTCTGTCATGTTCGGGTCAAATCTGACCGATTTTTTCCTTTCATCAATCATAAATATTGGGATTTACATTTGATTATCTCAGGGCCTTATGATATCCTCCACACAAGGCATGTGAACATATATAATTGCTGATCACCACTTTCATTGAATTTTGAGTAGTTTATTTAACTTTGTTACACCTGTGGTGTTCCAGGTCAGAAATGACCGCCATAGGAAATTAATGGGTGACCCTAGATTGTGTTCATCCATCAGATAGTACACAACCTACAAATACACCACCACACACACGCGCACACACATACCACCCCACATGAACCCTTTCAGACTGAACAAATAGGTGTCTCCTCTTCCCACTTCATTCCCGTGCTTATGTGCCCATCCCCACACATGAACTACACCTTCCAAACTAAATGTATAACACTTGTTTCACATTTCAAAGTAAACAATTAGGTGTTTGTTATGAGAACATTGTGTTTCAAGAGGAGACTCTTCCTGGCAGAGCTTGGGAAAGCTTTAGTGACTCCGCAAAGGCGGATCGCATCTCTGCAGCTTTAAATACCGCGAGTGCAACCAGCTTTGCTCTCTTTTCCTGCTCCTCGGTTTTCGCCTGCTGGACCTTCTCCACACAACTCAAGGTAAACTCTTGGCCTGCTCTGGCCCGCCACAGCTCTCATCCAGCAGCCACGAGGCCTTTCCAATAACGCTCCAGCAAGCCACCGGTAAAAGGAAAGACTGGTTATCGCATCCCGTTAGGCCAGCACCAGAAGTGACTTGTGCATGTATCGGCGCAGAAAGAGGCACGGTTGTGCCACGGGACGAGGCGACGGCTCCAGATGCGTTTCCATAAGAGTACCCGACTGTTTCGAGACACGGCAACCAGTACACCCCATGGAAGCTGAGAGAACCAGGACAAAAGGAGCCGCTCTTGCGACCACATCCGCGGAGGGTAATCAATCAGCGGTGCTGTCGTCATCCAAGCTTAATCACCCTCCCCGGATTTCACAACGCCATCGATCGCTTCCGGAGCGATCTACGTAGAGGCTTTTGTGTCTGGGCAGAGTTACTTTGCTTAGTTAATATTTCTGTACTTACTGTGACACTGTTTACGATTAAGCCCACCGGTAATCCGCCGGTGCGTATTTATCCACATGATCACCGTGTTTCCTCACCACTGGTCGATCGCGCCCCATTTTCCAAACGATCAGGACGAGAGTGTGGACGTCTGCTTCACACTCTCCCTCCTGTGGAATCCTCGAAGCAATCACAGCATCAGTGGTTAGGAATCACCTATATATATATATAAATATATATATATATATATATATATATATATATATATATATATATATATATATATATATACATATATATATATATATATATATATACTATATATATATACTATATATATATATACACTATATATATATATATATATACTATATATATATATATATATATATATATATATATATATATATATACTATATATATATATATATATATATATATATATATATATATATATATATATATATACATATATACATACAGTCATGGAAAAAATTATTAGACCACCCTTGTTTTCTTAAGTTTCTTGTTCATTTTAATGCCTGGTACAACTAAAGGTACATTTGTTTGGACAAACATAACGATAACCACAAAGATTGCTCATAAGAGTTTTATTTAAGAGCTGATATCTTACCATTTTCCATGGTTTTCTTGATTATAACCTAAATCACTTAAGTTTTTACATCAATAGCTATGGTGTTGTACTGCCAAAAACACTGCTTTTATGCATTCAGTGTTTTCTTTTCTGTCTGTTTTAGTCACATGATGACGTTTAGTGGTACCAGGTATTAAAATGAACAAGAAAGTGAAGAAAAAATGGTGATCACGCCTTGATTTCAGATAAACAATCAGGAGGACAGTGCGGAAGTCTGCTCCACACTCTCTAACCTGTGTGGAAGTTCACAACCTTGGTGGTTAGAAATCACCTCGTTTAGCCTTTCCTTTCTATCTCCTCACGAACAATCCTCGTCCGCCATTGGGTGGCGTGCGGTCGCGTGAGTCAGTGGCCATCTTGATGAGGAGCGGGATCACCACGCCATCTTAGTCAGGGCAGGAGTATCGCGTGGCCCCGTCCGCCATCTTGTGATGCCCTATTGCGCGAGTCGGCGGCCATATTGGTGCTTGACGAAAATACCCCGTGATCTCGTCCGCCATCTTGGACATTCTTCTCACATTACCACACAAACTCACACACACATATACCTATACTTATATGTTTACATGCAGACATATGAACACTTTTCCCCTTTTAATGTTTGATTATGTTAGTTTATTTATCCCTTAGTAGTAGATATCGGGGTCTTGATTCAAGTGTTTGTTCATTTTAATACTTAAGTTAATAAATCCTAATATATATTCTAATGAGAAAAGTTGTTTGTGGATTATTTACACAGTTTTGTAACATTTGCTGGTTGAAGAGGTCTGTGCTCGGACTCACACCTTCTCTGTTGCTCTTTAGCGCCACACCTGGTCACAGGTTGGCACGCATAGAACAGCAGCCATTTTGAGACTGATTGTGCCGTTTAGTCCCTTTTTTCCTGATTTATCAGGTGGTGCCCCATTTCAGTTTATTAACTTTGTTAATACCCTTCTGGTTATTAGCAGCTGTCCCTCAAGACAGTTGATAATAACCCCTTTTATGACTAAACGAGCACATTATACGCCTTATTGCACAACACAGTCCTTCTTTAAGTTGCTGGCCCCATGACCCGAAACCAGATAAGTGGGAGTTGATGGACAGATGGATGGATGACAATAATTTCAGTGTCATGGATGTAATATCACTCCCTATTGAATATTTTTAGGTAACTTGCATATATTTAACAGAAGTTACAAATACTACAATAATCCATTATGAAAATAAAATTGAATCCATTAGCCTGAAACTAAATAAAACAAACACGTTAGTCCTAGTCCACGAAACACTTTTACTTTACTGCTCTCTTTCTGGCTTTGACTCAGTCCCATCAGATTCTCCTGCATCTTCTTCCTCTCCTCTTCCTCACCTGGAAGCTCCAAATCTGAATCCCTGTATTATCTGGTATATAATCCTCTCTGCTTCACTTCTTTGTCCTTCAACACTGTTCACTCATTAATTACATTAAAATGGTCTTGGTGTCCGCTACAGTTGACATTCATTAAATGACTGTTGTTTCAAAACATAATTAATGAAACTGTTTTCAAGTGTAAAAATACTGTTAATGACATGTTAATAAACAAGAATATATATCATTATCATAGTAAAAATAGCATTACATGAAGGAAATTTGACTTAACTCTCCTGCTTTCATAAAATGTGGTTGTTGCAATGGTGGGCATCTTTATAGAGAAAAAAGTAAAGTGCCTGTTACCAAGTGGGATCTTTCAAAGGCACATTGTCAGTAAGGAAACCTTTGAAATGACAGATGGACTCTGAGGCAGATTTGTTGAAGGACAAAAAATGTTTTAATCAATTCCAGGCCTGGACAACAAAGTGAAACTACAACTACAAAAAAAGAAAGAACTAAGAAAAAACTTAATCAGAGAGGTGCAGGAGTCAACCTCTCCCCATGGCAGCCTCTTCACTACTGAAACACTTCCTCTATATAGGCTCTGACCCCACCCCTGGCCAAGTAACCAGCCATTCACAGCTCTCTATCAATTTACTCAAGATGTTCCCCATAATGTCTTCAGCTGGGCCATCATGACAGAGTCCCAATAACAGCATCTATATGGATAAGCATAAGTATTAGTTTCTCATGTCACCACAGAATGTGCACCTTCTGTGGGACTGGGAATCCAAACATGCATGAATGTACACTGTTCACTGGGAATTTACTCTGACATAACCACCTCTGTCACAGTGCCCAGCATGAAAACTGTCCACTACAGAGGAAATAATTAAGTCTGAGAAGGAAATGATTTACCAGAGATGGTCTAAATCTCACCAACAATGGATGTGTCAGGAATTACAGAGAACTGGACCCAAATGGTAGAGACAGGTAGGTGAACAATAAACTTTATTTATAAAATTTATTATAAAAAAACAATATAAATATAAAGAACAATAAACTTTAAATCACTTTATTTTTTCCGTTTCTATCATTTTTATCCATCCAGAGTATCCTCCTTATCAAAGAAAGAAAATAATTATTAAAGTCAAGGTTGGAGAAAGCAGAAACAGTAAAATCAGAAAAGCCCAGCAGGCAACATACCAAGTTCCCTGTTCCCAGTCCTGGCATGTTCTCAGCCTCCTCTAGAACAGAAACAGATTATGCTTCTTATAGGAACAATAACAATAAAATATGTAAAAAAAAAAAAAAAAAAAAAAAAGGGCAATGACTGATTAGAGTATACTGGTTTAATAAAAATGGAAAGATGACTGCAAAACAAACTAACACACCACCTCTACAACCTTGATGGAAGTGTGAACAACAATGATACTGAACAATAGCTGATGCTTTGGAGATGCTTCTGAATCCCTGAACCTCTGAAGAGAGAACTCTTCCACATCCTGAAATAAGTGGATGGTTAGACCTTTGTCTTAATGCCAAATAACAACAAAGCTGATAACTAAGAATGCAATTGTTAACATTTTTTTTCCTTACATCTCCATTTATCCACAGACCCCACCCTTGGCATGGGAGTAATATAAAAATGAAGACAGTAACAGGGAAGAAAAAACAGAACAGAAACAAAACAATAATGTTACTTCCTTCCTTGTCTGTCACAAATGTGTGAAAAAAGCACGTTAAAACAAAAGAAAAACCTTGCTTACCTCCATTTTCCTCTTCTTCTCAAGTAGATGTTCTTCTGTGGATCAATGTGGGGGGGCAAGTGGGCGGAGCCAAACGTTGAGCTCCACCCATGTTGAGACATGCCCTCGACCTGCGGTCTGCAGTCAGGGACTTCTCAGTCCTGGCAGCGGTAACTGGATGTACCTGCAACTTATCTACAATCAGCCCTCCTGCTGAAATTGTTAAAGTGCGTGTTCAGAACCCTACTAGAGCCTTATGGTCCTCAACACCAGCTCTTGCTAGAAGTCCCCAGAACGAGGACTAAATTCTGGGGTGATCGGGCCCTCTCGGTTGCTGGGCCCAGACTCTGGAATAAGCTGCCCCCAGAAATGCGCACTATCACTGACTTTAGGCTTTTTAAATCCAGGCTTAAAACTTATTTATTTAGACTGTCTTTTAATACACAGTCATGATTTAAATTGTTTTTGAACTTTTAATGTCGTAAGCACTTTGGTGTGTGTTGTAAAGAGCTCTACAAATAAATTGATTGATTGATTGATTGATTGATTCCACCTTTCCAAAATGTGACAATTAGATGAACGCACCGAGACCTGGAAAAGGTGGAAAAATTCTCCCAGTATGTAAGGGACTTCAGACTTGAAGAAAAAAGAACACTAGAAGGAGTGTGAGAAGGAGACAGCAACAAGACAAGCAAGAGCAATAAAAGAACAAGCACAACAGGAACAGCACAAGTCAGCCATCACCGACCACTGCAAAAGGGAAAATCACATCATGGACCTGGAGAAGGCCAGAGTCATCTGCACCGAAGAAAACAAACATCAGTGCATCAGGGAGGCATAGAGATCCGCAAGCGGAGCCCGAGGACCATCAACAGGGACGAGGGAGCTTTCATGCTCTCCACTACCTGGAACAGCATCCTGGAGGAGTGAACGGTCAGCAGAGGAGTGACTCACCTGTCAAATCTGACAGGTGAGTCACGCCTTCATCCATTAGATGATAAATGACTTGTCACACCGGTGACACTCTGATGAAGGCGGAAGTACACGCCGAAACATGTCAGGTAATAAAACAACCTAAAACGTTTTTGTCTGTGATAAAAGAACAATTTAACTAATTGATAAGTGAAGACAAAATGAACTTAGTACAACTGGTTAGGATTTTGTTGAGACCAAGTAGGTAATTACATGAATATTTTGCCTGTTTTTCAGTCGAGAAGATGATAATGCTCTTGATGCAGTGTTTGATGGAGCTCGGTCTTCCCAGGGGAGACGGTCTGGTTCATCTGTGTTTCCTCCTCTGACCTGGAGATATCTCACTTGTCATCGTTTTGGAGATATACTGGTTTTAACAGCTGTTAATTGTTTTAACGGCTGCTAACGGCTGTTTTCTGGAGTTAGCACTCGAACCACGGGACCTGGCATGAAAAGGAGCGATGGACACTAGCAGCTCCCGTAGTACACCAGATTTTTCCTAGTGTACTGAAACCTAATTTCCCCCTTGGGGGATTAATAAAGTATTTTGAATTGAATTGAAGAAGTGGCCCTTGGAGCACAGGGTCTTCAACTACAATCAAGGAGCTGAATCAAGTTCCAACCGAAGAACAGTGTTGTGCAGGAGTTGCATGGAAGAATGGCAGCAAAATTCTGCATTTTCCCAAAATGCCAAGCGGGTGATTTTGGCATCAATACTCAAAAACTCACCGGACTGTTGGATGTATTGGCTGCACTGGAAAACATACGATGCTCGTAAAACTGAACAGGAAGCAGTTGTGCTCACGCTGTTCTTCAGTGTTCTGTTTTTTCCACTTGAATGTTTTTTTTGCATTCAAGTACTTATAACTTTTAAAAATGTTTGTGCCCTCTTCATAGTGTTTTATTTTGTCAAGAATCATCTTTCAGTGTTATATGAGCCAAAGTACCTGATATCTGTATTATTACCTCCACCAAGGAGGTCTACGTTTTCGGTGGCGTTTATCTGTCTGTCTGTCTGTGTACAAGATAACTCAAAAACGTTATGGATGAGTTTTGATTACATTTTCAGAAGTTGTCAGAAATGTGAAAAGGAAGAGCTGATTTCATTTTGGCTGTGATCCGGAAGAAATCCTATTTGACCATAACAATGTGGTCAATAGGGCAAAAAATTTTGTTTCTCAATAGCTCCGTTATTAATTATTGCCAAAAACTCATAAAATTTGACTCAGGGATTGACAATGGGAACCTCTATCAATTTATCAAAGGCTGATCCACAACGCAGATTTTATCGCAATCTGTAAATCACTATATGGGGGAATTGTTGCACTTGGCGGAGGTCTGCGCTCTCTGAGTGCTTTTCTAGTTGTATGTTGTATACTTTCTCAGTTTTTCCCAAAACACTTGGAAAGTTGTGTTTGTAATATTTTTCTTATACCCATTTGTAAGCCTAAAAAGGTTAAATAAAACATTTCAAAGAAATACAACTTTTATTTTCCAAATTATTCAACTTAGGGACATGGCAGCTTTGTAACATTATAAAAAAAAAATCCTGGATGTAGTTATTAACTGTAAAAAAAACAGACAAAATTGTCTGCTCATTCATTTACTCAGGAACACCATAGGTCGTGAGAAAGTACTTTTTTTTTTTTTAGACATACCTTGCAGCCAGATTCATTAGGAAGATTAAAGCATCTTAGAAAGGAGCATCCTCATTGTTTACCACATGATTAAAAAGAAGAGCGATGTCAGGGTAGTTCTCTGCAAAGCTCCGTTCTGCATGCCATCTGTCTTCTTCAGATTAATATGGATCAGCTACAAAAAAAGCAGACTCCCAAGTCAATGAGGATCCCAAGTCTTCCTCATACACATTTCCCACAACAGAAGCACACGGCAGCAGCTCCTCTGGGACTTTACCTGGGCAGCCACCTGCTGGCAGTTCATTGGGTATTCCACAACCTAAGAGATGGAATCAAAGCAATACAGTACTGGTTAGGTTGGATGGATTGGGAGTGAGAAAAAAGATCAATATTAAGTTTTAATAATCAGTTAAGCATACCTTTTGTCTTGTGGGCATTCCATAAAACCACCAATCTGTGAAGTCAAATTTGGCTTGCTTGACATGTGAGACTTGAGCTGCAGAATCTAGTGAGGTTGTCCACCATGTTCACAACCTCTTGGTCCAGCAGCTGCACCAGCGCCTGTTTCAGTGGATAATTCACACCATTGTTCACAACCTTTCCACTCAAAGGTTCTGTTGATCAAAAGTTCAAATCACATTTTTAGATGAAAGGGAAATAAAACAGCAGAAAATGTAACGATACATTATTTATTTTAAAAATTCAGAATCATCTTAATATTCTAAGCATGTGACACACATACAAGGAGTTTACGTTTGATGTAAAACTACCGAATAATAACATGGACAGTAAGGCTTACAAATCAGGTCAAGGTGTGTTATACAAAAATAGGGCTGCACGATATGGACAAAAAGTCATATCTCAATATTTTTAGGCTGAATATCGATATACGATATATATCTTGATATATTTTATCCAGTAAAATAAAAAAAAAAAACAATAAGCATGTTCTTAGTTAAACCCAAATGTGAGAAATGTCCGAAAGGCACCTTTATTAATGTTCAACATATACAGTAAACACGTGTATAAATTCACTGCTTTCAGTAATCAACATTCTCTTAAAATAAATTAGTAAGGGGTAAATGCATAGCTTTAAGTCTATAACAGCATAAAGTATGCAAAATGTAAAAAAAAAAATACTGACTAAAAATGACAGTTCAGCTTTCTATTTCTGAAAGCTTCAATCCACTGAGGGAGACAGTTTTTGCTTAGCAATGTATCTCCTCTTAAATGCAATTCAAGCATTTACTGTGCAAAACATTACTTGTGCAAACAACAGTCCAAACACTAAGACAAAGTAAACATGTTCTTGGAACAATTCTACTTAGTACCATTAGCTATAAAAGTAGAAAAATAAGAGGTAGTTATAATCATTGCGCATCTTACTGATTTTGAGCTAGAAAAATGAGCCTGTCAACACTTTCAGGTTTCAGGGATGCCCTGTGGCAGGTTACAATATTTCCACTGCAACTAAAAACCCTGTCTAAAGGGGAGCTGGTGGCTGGCACACAAACTTCTTGGCCAATTTGCTCGGTGCCGGAAAGGCAACCTCATGTTCCCTCCATCATTTGAGTGGTCAGCATCACTCTCTAAACAGACTGACTGCAGATAGCCTGACAGTTCATGTTCTATTGTCTCTTTCTGTGTGAGTTTGGTGCTGGTAGTAGGGCTCTCCATAAAGAAGCTTGCCAGAGATTTCTTTTTTTTAGGAACGGGGGCATTGCCGCAGTTCCTTCTCCTTGTTGAGTAGGGAGGTCACTTGCACATTTGCTCTAGTCCTCCTGCAAAGACATCTACGTTTTGAGAATAGAAAGAACGAATGACACACGGTTTCACCACAATATTGGAAAAAAAAACAAAGAGAATACAGAGTAATTTATTATATCAATCAATTTAACATTAGGTATTATAACACCATCTACTTCAAGCTGTCCCGTCTAAAAGAATTTGTTCGGAAAGAACTAAATGCTTTCCAGGTTATTCTAGAATTGTAGGAATTTGAAGCACTTCTATGACAAGAAGTATATAACTTCTGTATCCAGACTAAGGTGTAGCACCTGAGCTATCAAACATAAACACTAGAAAAATAAGTACAAAAATGAAATAAAACAGTAACCTTAGTGACTTACCTCACGCTGCATAAAATGGTTTACAAACAACCAGGCTTGAACTGACTATTTTCTAGTTAGGAGTTGGCACCAGTTCTCAGGTTTTCAGTGTAATCTACTGCCCCACCCAGGACTGCTATTTCTTCTGACGTCACAAGGTGGCAGCCATATTGGAAAATGTTCAATTTTGATATCAGGGTTTCAAAAGACTGTATTATTAAAGTGGTTTGAGATAAAGGCATACTGTAAATGGAAAATATCTTCAGAATGAACCAAAATCTGGAATGGAAGTAGAGTTGTCATCTAATTTAAGTCATGAAATCTAGAGTTTGGTTTCAAAATTTCCCTTTCAAAGAACTGGTGTCCATATCTGTTTGTTTGATTGGTGAAGCTCCAGAATTCATCATTTGGAAAAGGGAATGAAATCACGGGGCTCAGAATTTGTCAGATTGTCTCCACAAAAACCAACAGGTTCATCAAAATTTAGGCTCCACTTTCGATACTCTTCCTCTTCTCTCAAGAACTCTCAGCCGCCACCATCATCATCACCGTGATTTCCAATGTGCCATTAGCGGTGTGTTTTTTTTCCCCTGGCCTCTCCTGCTTCTGCCAGGACACCCGCAGTTGTTTTCATCCCTGCTACATTTTTCCATATTTGCGGTTTTATGAGCCCCTCCTGACACCTCAACCTGGTTGGCGATCACAGAATGCAACCACATTGAGGTGAAGCATCCGATATACAATGCGCTGATTGTGGACTATGGTGCGCGGACTCGCCGTCATTACTAATGTAAGTTTCTGCTTCACTGGACAACTGCATGTCTTCCTCCTCGAAATCGGAGTTAGCCAGTACCTGACAAAGTACTTCATGGATGGTAAACCAACCTCTTCGGCATTGTGAGTAAATGAAAAAACACTCTTTCGCTCTGTTCTGCTCTCGTTACGCTCAGCACTACAACTACTGCCTTCACCGCACGTCCCTGGGGCGGAGGGTGTTTTACAAACTCATTTTACGCTAAAACTTTGAATAGCGCCACCTCCAAAAATGGTTCTCAGATTACAGGCACACATGTCCGCCACCTCTTGGTGAAAAGCAGAAATTAAGATTGGGCATCACATTTATAGATACAGCCTGTTTTATTCAGCAATGTTGCTTGTCGCAATATGGTGACTTTGGCGCAATATTGGGGTTAATTTCAAAGATTAATTTCAATCACAAACAGTAATTGAGTAAACTTTCAAGATCATTACTGAACTTTTACTTCATAAAAGCTAGTAAGAAATTGATTTCGTTCATGACTGAGGAAAATTAATAAATATAGCCATAACATTTTACAGGGTGAAGAGTATGCCATTTTTGAATATCAAACATTCTTAATGGGGAATTTGTGGTCAAGATCTGGCAAGAACTATCTTTTTTTTTTTTTTTTTTTTTGATAATGTCCTAATTGCTTTGTGTGCCAGAAGAAGTATACCAATCACTGGTTGGCAGGTGAAGGAACTGGCGTAACATCTGTTTGTATCAGAAACAAGTCTCTGTGGTCAGGACATGTCTGTGTCAGGTATTAGATTAGCCCTCTCACCTAGCCCTTTAGACAAGAGTGTGTTTGTTCTCGCTGTAATGCTGTTATCTCCCATCCCTTCCCTCTTCTAATCTGAACAACTAACAGCCACACAAGTAAGCTGTTCTGACAAGGCTTGTGCACAAATTGAATTTTTCTTCCTCTATCCTTTTCGATTTATAATTCCCTCTCTCACCCGACAAGCAAACTCGATTTTTGACCCTTTAGACAAAAGGCTCAGATAAAGCAATTAGTTTGCAATTCTGTGTGATCTCCTGGTTCAGCTGAACTGACAGAATAGAGGCTCTAAAAGCTGCACAAACAGGGGTGACAACAGTCACTGGCTGACAAATTCAGCCCTGCAGAGATGAACTTGGAGTCACCAGCAACAAAGACCCTGCCTCTGAATAGAGCCCAATAGGAAGGTGAACTTAAATAAAAACATCTAAAGTCCAGATGAGCCTTCCTGTGTGTCCACTTTTGATCACTGCAGTTTTCTCTTTTAACTTTGTCAGGCTTCTTTTTTTTTTCTGAATACGTCAACAGGATGTTAGGACAATAAATCATCTTTTAGTGCTAAAAGGCAGTCTTTAAATAACAGTGCTTTCAGATCAAATGTACAAAGCTAAGGAATTCATGTGTGGACTGAGACATGAGTGTACAATGATATGTACACATATTCAGATTGAAATTGCCTTTAACTCTTGACATACTATACTTTGTATTTTGATTGATCCTACAATTGATGATTTTTTTTTTTCTCGATCATCTTCCATACTTTTAGTGTCCATTAACTCTGAAATACCTGCCTTTTAAATCCCATTCCCACATCACTGTTAAAATTATTTTATGGTTTCTTTGAGTGTGAGCTTTTAAATATTGTAAATTGCTCTCTTCAGACGGGTTTTTCCCCCGCTGCCTTTAAAACAGCAGTGGTGAGGCCCCTTCTGAAGAAGAGCATTTTAGATTCAAATATCCTTGATAACTATCGACCTGTATCCAACTTCTTGAGAAAAGTTATTTGAAAGAGTTGTTTTTATCCAACTAAATCAGTTTTTACATGAACACAAGTATTTTAGAGAAATATCAATCTGGTTTAAGGACAAACCACAGCACCTGAGACAGCCCTCTTAAAGATTGTTGATGATCTTAGGTGCAATGTAGACTCGCAGAAACTTTCTGTCCTGGTGCTGCTGGATCTTGGTGCCGCATTTAATAAAGTTGATTACCGCATTCTATTAAACAGGCACAGAAGTCTGGTGGGCCTCTCAGGTACTGTTTTAAAATGGTTTTACTCCTATCTCACAGATCGACAGTTTTTCCTTTAAATTTATCTGACCTTCTTTTAAATTACGAACCCTTGCGGACCCTGAGGTCCTCTGGTACTGGCCTTTTAGTTGTTCCAAAAGTAAGACCTAAAACTTACGGTGAGGCTTCTTTCCATTACTATGGCCCTCGTCTGTGGAATCAGCCTACCAGAGAACCTCGGGGCTGCAGAGACTGTTGATAAAAAAAAAAAAGGCTCAAGACCCTCCTTTTTAGTTTAGCTTTTAACTGAATCTTTTTTAATCTTAATTTTTTTAATTTAAGAAGGGGGAATATATGTATGTATGTAGGTACGTGTCATAGTGATAGCACATAATGAACATGATATAATCATAATAATCATAATTCATGGCAAAATGTGATGATATTGATGATATGATTATATCATCATTATATCATAATGATTATAATGCTGAATATGATAAAATGTTGTTTAAAACAGGATATAAGCAATAAAATTAATAATAAGACCTTATTGTTCATGAATTTTCATATGTTTTATATGTTTCATATTTTCATATGTTCATATAATAATTCATTAGAAAAAGTTAGTTAAAAGAGAATAATAATTTCATTGTTTTCATATGACTTGAGTTAAAAAAGGTTAAAATGATGATTGATCATCCATTCTGTGCTCAGCTGCTTTTGCCTGGCAGGCATAGAAGACAATAGAGACAGTAATAGCACTTATAGATAAAAATACTTTATTTTATATCACTTTTTGTTACAGTCTTTTACTTACCTTTTATAAAAAATTCACTTGTATAAGTTATTTTTCGGAACTTCAGTTGTGTTTTTATTTTCTTTATTAAGTCTGTGGCGAATGTGCTGCACAGCGATCGATTGTTGATGCCTGCTCCTGTGTTGAGCAGTTTTGGCTGACCGAATGAGAATACACACTTGCTGCTAACGTGTCGTGCTCGTGTAGTTTTTCCACCCTTTTACTTTATCCTTTCCCCAGCAACTGGGCATAACATACGTGTGTGTGTGGTGTGTGTGTATGTATATATATGTATGTGTGTATATGTATGTATGTATGTACAGTATGTATGTATATATATATATTGTTTTTTTTTGTTGTTTTTTTTTATTTTATTTATTGATTGGTTTATTTAATTAAGTTTTTATGTGCATTTTAAGGTTATTTGATATCTGTTCTGAATTTTTATTTAATTCTATTTATTTACTTAGTTTATTTCGCCAGGAGAGAGCTGGGATAGGCTCCAGCAGATCCCCATGACCCTGCAGAGGATGAAATGGGTATAGATAATGGCTGGATGGATAGATGGATATTTATTTTATTTATTTTTATTTTTTATTCTTTTAATTTTGTTAATTTCATAGTTACTCCAGTGTTTATCTCAATGGGGATCTTTCACGCTGGGGGCTCTACCTGCTCTGTGTGGGGGGCTGTTGCCACGGTGATCACCCTTGTCTGGGTGTCTGGGGTCCTGCAGTCTAACGACTGTGGTCTGGACCCTGGCCTGCCCTGGGTGCTTGCTGTGGTGATGGCCTCTCTGGATGTGAGTGGGTTGGCTCCTGGGGTGAATAGATCTCCAAGTTATCATTTCTTCACAGCAGTGCCAAGCCAGATATTTTGACACTTAATTATTTATTTATTTTTGTTAATTAGTATCATTTTTATCCTTTATTTATATATATAAGAGACAGAAACGAGGGGGTTGTATTATGTTTGTGGTGCATGGGGGAGGGGGGTATTTGGAGGACTGCTTTGTTGGTGGGTTTTTTTTTTTTTTTTTTTAATGTTATATACAGGGGTTAAATTGGGCCGGGGCTGTCCGAGGCTGAGCCCCGGCACATAAGCTCGGAGCGGATGGCATATGATCACGCACACATCAAAAGCAACAAACCCTTTTCACGATTTTCAGTTCAGAATAATTAAATATTGTTTTATTAATCAATAAACCCATGACTTTTATGAGATAGATAATAGTTTTCCTGATAACAAAACGACCTGTCAAAGCTATTTGGAACAGAACTTGCGATCAGAGATTCTGGTTTCCAGAACACTGCATGGGTTGCCAATTCAGCTTTTTATAAGGGACTTTGGGGTTTCTTTTTTTTTTTGTAAGCTCGCTTTAAAAAAAAATCAGAAGTCGTGGTTTGCGGGGTTTGGGGCTTGTATTTCAGCATTGTGACTTGTTTATAATTTTCCCTGTACACCGTCTCCCCTTTTACCTGCATACGATAATCCATCAATGATGCACCAGGCACACAGCGCAGATCTGGCAACGCGCAGCAGAGAAAGTTGGAGGGAGCATCTCGTAGCAGCCTTTTTCATAAACAACTTTTGTTGACATTGCTGAACTTCACTTTTACGGACGATCTGTCTCTGACATTGGCCATTATTAAATACGTTTTATATTCGTTTATTTTTTTTGGTCCTTAGTCGCTTGTTTGGGGCTTGTTTTCAAGGTCCAGATAGCTTATTTGTCTGGCAACAATTCCCTCATCAATAGAGTACGTTCTCCTCAGTGGTAGTTGAGACTGTCTATTATAAATTCGGTTGACAGGGCTTAGAGCGAGTAGAGGCAGGCAGACAAGGTACGTGACATTGAAATGAGGTGCTTGAATGAACTGTGTGCATTTGGCCAGTTCAATATCCATAGTCCCCAGTTATCGACAGAAATTAGCCAGGGGAAGGGGGAGATGTCAGTTAAAGTTAGCTGTTTTGTTTTAAGATTGTGCAAGCCTTCAAATTTTCTCACTGAACATTTCTCTTTCACATTTTTCACCTGTAGGCATGTGACAAGATTTAATATGATATTGCTCAACCTACATCTGTAAAGTCAGCTAACAACTTATTAAAATGCACCCGAATTCAGCAAATAACATGTATGATAATAAAAAAAAACTTCTGGGGGAGGACCCCCAGACCCCCCACTAATAATTTCCTTCAAACCAATGTACAACAACCTGTACAATCTGTTACATTGGCCAACCAATCTACATTCAAACTGCCATAATGTGTAGGGGGGCACTACAAGACACACATAGGCCTACAACACACAGATAAGGTGTATATCTCTGTGCAATATGATATGGTTATCAAATTAGAGGGTTATTTTCCACAAAGTATATTGGGGCAGGGCAGCGGGGGCAGGGGCGGGTACGAGGCAGAGCCCCCCCACATAACCAATCCCAATTTAACCCCTGGTTATAAAGCATATTGGGGTGTGTGATGGCTTTTATTTTATTTTAATGTACAATGTTTTTATTATTATGTAAAGCACTTTGTGTTGACTGAGGGCATGAAAAGTGCTTTATAAATAAAGTTTGATTTGATTTGATTTGATTTGAAGATATCTAACTTATGTCTGTGAAACACAATGAGCAATAGGGCCTCTATAAAGTGAAAGTGAAAAGTAAAGGTAAAGGCCATTTGCACTTTGAATATTTTCTAAAGTCACCCTGGCTTTATCTCCAGTATAAGAATTCAATTTGGCCACTGCAGGAGAAAACTGAAAAGCGTAAAGGAGGATTTAGAGTGAAATACATGGCATGGGGAATTTGTTAAGAAATATAGTTATCTTGTGGTCTGGCAGGGGAGATATGGATGTGGCAGAACTGATGAGCTTCTCAGTCATTTTCTTCGAAGTGATAGCATGGGATATTGCAGGATTTTTTTTCTAACTTCTTATCACTTTGATTTTTATAAAGGGAATATTTTTTCCCCAAATTCTATACTTTTAGGTAGGTGTTTCGAGCAATTCTGACATGAGATGAGGATTCAGTCATAGCTGTTACTTGATGGGTGGGGAAAATACACAATCTGTGGCAGCCATCCTGTACAAACTACTCTGTGATTTAAAAAAAAAAGTGGGGACGGGGTTCATTTTTTTTTTTTTCTCGATTGAGCATTAGCCACCTGGAGTCAACAGAAAACATTCTTGTGAATGTTGGAAGTTCAAATCCTGTTGCTTCAATGCCATCTGCCCCGGCATAGATTAGGACTCAAAAACATCGAGAAAGGACCATACTGTTTCTGTGTCTCTGACAAAGAGAGTGCAATTCCCTGCTTAATTATACTATTAAATGGAATGGAGTCATCTTATTGGTCTTTTCACAATTGAAATCAGCATGCCAGCCACAGGAAAGGCTATCCACACTGCCATCAACTGTGAAGCAATTGTGTATCTCTGTAGTGTCTACAGAGGTGTAACACGATGCCGACTCTGCAGGGAGTTGGGGACAATACAACTGACAAATCCCCAGTGTTGGGATGTCAAGCGGGTAGCAAGCAAGCTGAACTTTGCTTACACATTAGATGGAATATCTGCTGAGTGCAACTCTGCTAGCCGAGGTTTACCTTCACAGCAGACACGCATGTCATGCTGAGAGGCACACATGGCAAAAACAGCAGAAAGAGGCTATAACTGAGGACTGAGGCCTCTTTCTACAACTGAATGCCTAGAAGAGGCACTGAACTGTACTTGACAGCTTAAGGTTGTTTTTAGTTGGAATACTTCATATATATATATATATATATATATATATATATAAATCTGGTTCCCTGCTTGAATAAATCACACCCCTACTGTTGCATACTGCTGTAAAAAAGCAAAGTGCAGTACCT
Source organism: Hirundichthys speculiger (assembly GCA_018398805.1). Lineage (NCBI taxonomy): Eukaryota > Metazoa > Chordata > Actinopteri > Beloniformes > Exocoetidae > Hirundichthys > Hirundichthys speculiger. Next base: position 889,159 of record JAGFBZ010002373.1, on the reverse strand, counting down.
TAGTTATATATTTAGTCAAAAGTTGAAATGGGCTTTGTGTCATCTACTTTATCTTCTTATAAATCTATGTGGTTTTTTCATGTCCAAGGGCCCATTTCAGATCTTTGAGTATGTTGAACTCAGATAAACTCAGGGAAGCTCTGTGTTTTGTGTTTCACAAAGAGAGGTAACTTAAGTTCAAGCAAGAGGGTTTCAATTAAGCCCGTTTCAGAAACCAAGGTAATTTATACTCGGAGTCTGTTACTATTGTAACAGACACTGCAAGCCTTGTCGAGAGCAGGTTTAATTACACAAACACTGACTTTCCCTCTGTCTTCTCCCCATCACTGAAGCTGAATCAGTTTCAGTTTCATCAGACATCTGAGCAATGACATGTTGCATTTGCATTGGGAAAACTATATTGATGATCAGAAAAGATATTTACTGCAGTCAAGCCAGCCATCATGACCCCAATGAAATTTTGTTAGAGCATTAGGTCTGCCATTTTTCTGCAGTTCGGCCACATAACATTAATACATGATCTCAACCTTCCAATGCCACATAAATATTCACTCATCATATGTTAATACTTCACAGAAAGTACCTTGGGTTGTTTTATTTTATTAGCTATTTCAGTTTTCTTCATCCATCCATAATCTATGTCCGCTTAATCCTCTGCAGGGTCATGGGGATCTGCTGGAGCCTATCCCAGCTCACTTTGGGTGTAAGGTTGGGGTACACCCTGGACAGGTCACCAGTCCATCACAGGGCAACATGGAGACGAACAACCATGCACATTCACAATCACTCTTTTACCAACCACCAATTCAACCTAAGATGCATGTCTTTGGACTGTGGGAGGAAGCTGGAGTACCCGGAGGAAACCCACGTAGGCACAGGGAGATATATATATATATATATATATATATATATATATATATATATATATATATATATATATATATATAATATATATGTATACACATGAGACTTTGAATTTCCCCCTATGGGGGATGAACCCCTTTAAGATAGAAGCAACCTTGGAGCAGGACCTGGTTCATAAGAGGGGTCTGTTGTGACTTTTCCCTCCTCTTTCCCAACTTTGATAGTATCCTATGATGCTGACTTGTTGGGTTTCTCCCTCAAACAGATCCAAAATTTGAAAACATGATTGATCAGATGTCTCTGATGAAACATTCCATTACCTTTACTGAGGAAAATGAAATGTAAGTATTTCTTGTGTAAAAAGTTTAAAGTCCTTTTCCTTCAGTTTCACTTCACTTTGCCTTTGTAGCAGTATGTGCAAGACTCTGGATATAATTTGCGCTGTGTATTTTTCAGTGTGTTCACATAATTTTTTGGATACTTCACCATTTTGTTAGATAATTGGTAAAGGTGAGCAGCTTATATATATTGCAGTGACCATATATAATCCATTACAGAGCTGTAAGAATATTCTCAGAAGTCAAGACAGGGCAGAACAGGAGGAAAGAGGGACCTATTGTTTTATTTTTCAGCCGGAGCTCCTCAGTCAGAACATGAATCTCAACAGCAGTCAGCCGAGCAGAAACAGCAGCAACCTGAACAGTAGTTGAGTAGAGAAACCTCCAGTGGAGCTGTTGCATACAAGTTGTTCTTTAAGGGTGAGTGGACCTGCAAAATGGCCATTCATCACTGAATAAACCCTCAGCACACATTACTGGTGCTTTGTATGTTTAGTAGAAAACTCATACTATCACATGTTGTGTGTGATGTTGTCCGGTATGTGAAAGGTAAGAGCCACCAGGACAAATAACAGGCTCTGCAATCTGCCACCACAACTGACAGACTTTCAGTCCCCTCTCCCTCTGTTGCTGGTATGAATAATGAAGAGGCTAAGGTAGGCTATGTGTGTGCATTAGGCTATACACTCAAACAAATGGATGGACTTCAGTGTAAAATTTTTTGAATAGACTATTGTATATAAATATTTTTATTGTTCCTTGTGTTGAATTGCATGTGTACTGATTTTTTTTTTTTTTAACTCTATGTGATAATACTTTCTTTCAGATGAGGAGAGCAGAAGTGACATTTTCTATGCTGCACCAACCTTGGTGCATCATAATGTGTCACTTTCCTTCGATTGCTTCTGAGACTCCAAAACAGCAAAGATTATAAATAAGCTGATTGCCCATTGCACACTGATGCATCTCTTTGACATTGGTATTTTCCAACATAAATCTTGAAAAATGTATTTCTAACAGTAATAGGATGGGTGGGTGACTTGTGTGTGTGAAGTTGGGAGCTAACCATCTTTGATATCAAATCCAAGATGGCGGCATGTCTGTTCACTTCAGTGTTTTGTGTCCTCTGTTTTTACTAATAATGCTCTTATTTCTTTTAACATTTTTTTTTTTTTTTTCAATTAAGCAAAGAACCTCCATGGTGCATGTATGCACACTATTCTCTGCAAAAATATCCCTTTTTGGCTCATCTAATTGGATTTAAACTGATCCATCGTCAGAATCTGATTGTGGTCTACGTTTTGGCCGCTGGGTCCTCTTGCGCCTCACGGGCTCTACCTGCCTGGTCTCTACCTGCCTGGCCTCTACCTGCCTGGCCGCTTTTCCTGGGCTTCCTACTGCATCTCCCACTCCGGTTCCCACCCATCTCTACTGGTGGCCTGCTCTCCAGCATTACGGGGTCGTAAAAATCCTCCAGGCCTCTGGGGCTCTCACCTGCTTCTCCACCCGCCCTCTCCTCCTTCCTTGACTGTGCGGCTCGGCTGACGCCCCGCAGTGCGCTCGATTGCGCTGTCTCTGTCTCTCGCACTATCTCTCGCTGGACAGTGAGAATGGTGTAACCTTGTGACTCTACTTTTCACGTTACTATCTGGGACTTGCAAGCGAGTGATCTCTCCTGGGTGAGTACATCTGACAATGTGTTTCGCCTACAGGACATTGCGTATGGACGCACTTGCGCTTTGACTCTTTTTAAATCCGTGCAACCCCCGAAGTGTTTGGCACAGGATATAAACATTTCACGAACTTTGCCCAGAGACTTGCCCCGCCTTCAAAGTCTTCTGACTTTAAATGACTGCTTTACATTCAACGTGAAATCTCAGTCGGACCAGAATTCATCTCAATGTGGGCAGCTTGTTGTCTAAAGTAGATATGGTCAGAATATGGGTTAAATCAACAGATGCGGACATTGTTGTAATATCAGAAACATGGCTAACAAAATCAGTTACTGATAAAGACATTAACATAGAGGGATACAATGTTTATTGTGCTGACAGGCCAAAGAAAGGTGGAGGTGTGGCCATTTTTGTAAAATCAAGATTTTGTGTTAGGGTCATTCTGACTGAATCAGTCAGCAAACAGCTGGAATTTCTGGCAGTGAGTTTAGAAATGTCTAAAGGTCTCTGTTTAACTGTTGTTGGGTGTTATAGACCCCCATCTGCACCGAGTGATGCGTTGCAGTCTTTGATGCACCTTTTGTCCAAACTAAATTATAATGAAATTGTGGTAGCTGGTGATATTGACTGGGATTGGCTCAAGCCTGTGTCAGATGAATTTAAATCTTTTTGTGACTCTGTCAATCTTACCCAGTTGATTAATTCACCAACTCATGGCCAAATCCTAAACAGCCCGAGAGAATCCACTCTAATTGATCTGATTCTGACTAATGTTCCTCATAAATATTCAGCTGTTGGTGTTTTTTGCAATGATTTAAGTGACCATTGTGTTGTTGCTGCTACTAGAAACACTAAAATCCCTAAATCCAAGCCACGTGTTATTTTGAAGAGGGATCTTAAACACCTGAATGAACAGGGTTTTTTTCATGATTTGTTTAATTTTAAGTGGAGTAGAATAGAGCAAATCCCTGATGTTGAGGCAGCATGGACATTTTTTTTATGATGGTTTTACACAAATTTTTAAATAACATGCACCTTTTAGAAGATACAGAGTTAAGGGGCGTGATAACCCCTGGTTTCCCCCTGAACTGACTGAACTTATTCATACACGTAATGTTGCTTGGGCAAAGGCAGGGGCAACAGGTTCTGCAACAGACTGGACTATTTTCAGACAACTAAGAAACAAATGTTCCACTCTTACCAAGAAAGCAAAATCAGAATATCATTTGTCTGTCACAACAAAAAATTTAAATGATCCAAGGAAATTTTCGGAAAGCTATAAAGTCCTTTTCATTCCCTAACAGTGCCTAACTTTGTTATGAAGGATTTGGTTGCTATTCATGACAAAATGGAAATTTTGAACTGTTTTAATGAGCATTTTTCTGCTGCTGGCTTCCTGTTTGACTCTGCTTACAGTGTGTCTGTGAAACCCTACTACTGATGCATCTGTCTGTGTTGGTCAGTCTTTTAACTTTGTGCCCTTCTCTGCACAGGCAGTTTGTAGGGCTCTGAAAGAACTAGACCCGAGAAACCCTTCAGGACCTGATTTGATTGATCCTTATTTCTTGAAATTGGCAGCCGATTTTGTAGCTGAACCTCTTACATATCTTTTTAACCTGACTTTGCTGACTAAGGAAATTCCAAGATAATGGAAATCTGCCTTTGTCCTCCCCTTATTGAAAGGGGGAGACCCTAGTATTTTAAAGAACTATAGGCCAATATCTAATTTGTCAGTATTGGTTAAAATTCTTGAATCTCTAGTGAGTGTTCAGCTAAAGGAGTTTTTATACACCAATGATATTTTATCAACATATCAATCAGGTCTTAGAAAAAAGCATAGCACTATTACGGCTGCACTGAAGGTGGTAAATGACATTTCTGTAGGTCTTGATAAGAAGCAACATTGTGCGGCAATTTTTCTTGACTTGTCCAAAGCTTTCGACACAGTCAACCATGATGTTTTAAAACTTAGATTTCTGAACTCAGGTCTCTCAGAAGAAGCAGTTTCTTGGTTTGCCAACTATCTTAGTAATCGGTCTCAGTGCATTAGGTATGATGGTCTATGCTCAGATGTTGTATCGGTCCACAAAGGTATCCCCACAAGGCTCTGTGTTAGGTCCACTCTTGTTCACTATTTATGTGAATAATCTGGCTCAAAATGTGTCAACTGCTACTTTCCATTTTTATGCTGATGACACTGTTTTATACTGCTGTGCAGCATCTCTTGCACTGGCTGTTGAGCACTTGCAAAATGCTTTTGTGGTTGTTCAGGATAAACTGCATGAGCTGAAACTGGTTTTAAATGCAGATAAGACAAAGCTTATGTTATTTACCACCTCAAAAGCTAGGTTACAAAATGTACCTGTGGTGGTCACTGTTGATGGTAAGGAGATAGAAGTTGTTAACTCATACAAGTACCTGGGTATCTTGATTGACGATTCTCTAAATTTTAAACCTCATGTACTGAACCTGGTGAAGAAACTGAGGCTAAAACTGGGTTTTTATTTTCGGAATTAGTTGTGTTTTTCTTTTTATGCAAAAAAAGCGTCAAGTTGCGGCAACTTTTTTACCTATGTTAGATTATAGTGATCTTTTTACTACATGCATGCCTCTGCTCAATGTCTCCATATGGTTGATACAGCCTACCATGCGTCCTTAAGGTTCATTACCAATTGTACATCACTGACTCATCACTGTGAGTTGTACTCTCAGGTAGGATGGCCCCCCCGGCGACCCGTAGGCTTATACATTGGTATACCTTTATATATAAGGCAATTCTTGGTGTCCTTCCATATTACCTGTGTATTTACATTATGCAAAAAAAACACCGGGCAGTATTCACTGCGTTCCCAGGACTTTTTTATGCTCTCTGTCCCAAATGCTCAGACTGAAAATTGGGAAAAGAGCTTTTGGTTATTCCGCACCCTCAGCCTGGAACTTGTTGTAGAACAATCTAAAACTGAAGGAGCTCATGTCGCTAAATGTTTTTAAATCTAAGATGAAGGACTTGGAAGCAGTTTCCATGGGATGTCGCTGTTTTTAGCTTGATGTTTGTATAAATGACTCCCTGAAACTCTCATCTTGTTTTATAGATAGTTTTATTTCATGCAAATTTTACTGCTTGTAAATTGTACCTTGTTTTCTTGTATGTCTTGTCTGCAACTTTGTGTTTTGCTGCTGCTGCCTGTCTTGGCCAGGTCTCCCTTGAAAAAGAGATTCTTAATCTCAATGGGACTAACCTGGTTAAATAAAAAATAAAAAATAAATAAATAAAAAATTTGATCTTGCTAATGCAGGTAAAGAGAAGTTTAATCTTTTGACAGGTCTTCCATAATAACATAAATAATGTAGTCCACCGTTTCCTGGGGAGGTGTTGCAACAAGTGATCCAAGGTGTGGAACAGCTGATGCCATCTTTGACAAGATGAAGATCACCTTGTGAGAGAATGGAATTCTATTGCAGAACTGTGTCAGGGCTTTTCAGAACACTGGGGAAAACCCTTGTATTCATGGTTGTCCATGGCATGTTGCTTACAACACTGCAAAACAAGCTAGACCAGTGGCTCTCAAACTTTTAATACTGCATACCACTTGAGAAACTGTTCAAGCTCTCTGAGTACCACCATGATGACCAATTTTAAAATATAGCCATATATGCTTTCTCAATTATCTTTAAACACACACAAGAGAGATATTTATTCCTTATTGTGTTTTTTTATTGTTACCTGAACTGTTACCTCAACCAAATCAGACATTTACAACTCACATACTCATACTCTCATACAGAGTAAAATAAACACACTCAAAAGTTGGTACATCTGCACTGCAACTAAATATGCAACAAATATCTTTTTTTTTTTTAAAAAACAATTTTTATTATCTCAAGCTACACATTTCATTTGAAACGTTGTATTCATAATGCATTGTATGTTTCTGATTTTTTTTTTTTTTAAGTGAAATTTTGGAAAAAATGTGGAAACTCATGACATTCCCATGCGTACCACCAGAGAGCGCTCGCGTACCAGTTTATGCAACACTGAGCTAGACAATTTTTTTTTTTTAGGTTACTTTTGATTTTATCATCTCACCTTGCATTAGTCTGTTAATTATATGTGTGGTCTTAAAGTTTGCACTTGGATTTATCTTTGCAGGGTCCAACTTTGATGTGGAGGACCTAATAGTTGATGTGGGCTATTGGTTCAAAGGTAGCACCAACCACAAAGGCTACTTAACCTTTCTGTCGTGTTCGGGTCAAATCTGACCTGATTTCCTACTTCCATCAATCATAAATATTGTGTTTTACATTTGATTGTCTCAGGGTCTTATGATATCCTCCACACTAGCCATTTGAACATATATAATTGCTGATCACCATTTTCTCTGAATTTTGAGTAGTTTATTCAACTTTGTAACACCTGTGGTGTTCCCGGTCAAAAATGACCGCCATAGGAAATTAATGGGTGACCCTAGATTGTGTTCATCCATCAGATTGTACACAACCACAAATACACCTACCATACACACACACACACACACCACCCCACCCCACGTGAACCCCTTTCAGACTGAACAAATAGGTGTCTCCTCTTCCCACCTCATTCCTGTGCTTATGTGCCCATCCCCCCACATGAACCGCTCTTTCCGATACAAAATGTATCATATCTTCTCAGAGACCCCTTTATATAGTTTTTTTGTGTGCATTGCCCTCATTTTACTATGAACACGTTGACTAGGTGCCCGATCAGATGATTTCTTGTCAGAGAAGCTCTGGGCCTTTTATTTCAACCTGATGAACAGGGGATTGAAGTTCAACCAGAAATAGAGGAGGATGTCTCAGAAATAGAAGACAACATTGATCCTGATTTTGATCCAGACCATTGTGAGACCGACCAGTCAACAGATGGCGAGGAAGAGGCTCCAGAGGAAGACACACCTGAGGAAGAGGCACCTGTGATATTCCAGTCCAAGGATGGCAATTTGCTATGGTATTCATCCACCCAGGAGAGAGGAGGTAGAGCAAGAGTAGAAAATATTGTTAGGATGCCGCTCCTGTGTGTGAAGACACATGCCCCCACCCCCATCCCCACCCCCCACCCACACATACACACACACATACAAATGATAGGCTCCTGGGTGGATGAATACCAGAGCAAATTGCCATCCTTGGACTGGAATATCACGAGACAGCTCCCACCGCTACACCGGGCTGTGGGCTCGAACGTGAATGTTCAGCACCAAACAGCTCCCACCACTTCAGCACCGAACAGCTCCCAATGCCCGGAGAAGTGGTGGGAGCTGTCCAGTGCTGAACGTGAATTTTCAGCACCTGGACAGCTCCCACCACTTCTCCGGGCTGTGGGAGCTGTCCAGTGCTGAACATGGATGTTCAGCATCGGACAGCTCCCACCACGTTCAGCACTGGACAGCTCCCACAGCCCGGAAAAGTGGTGAGAGCTGTCCGGTGCTGAAGTGGTGGGAGCTGTCTGGTACTGAACGTGAATGTTCGAGCCCACAGCCCGGTGTAGCGGTGGGAGCTGTCCGGTGCTGAACGTGAATGTTCAGTAGTAGTAGTGGTGGGAGCTGTCCAGTGCTGAACATTCACGTTCAAGCCCACAGCCCGGTGTAGCGGTGGGAGCTGTCCCGTGATATTCCAGTCCAAGGATGGCAATTTGCTCTGGTATTCATCCACCCAGGAAAGAGGAGGAAGAGCAAGAGTAGAAAATATTGTTAGGATGCCACTTCTGTGTGTGAAGACACACAGCCCCCCCCCCAAGACACCCACACACACACACACATACACACACTCACATACAAATGATAGGCTCATGTTGATGTGTGAATTTGGTCACTGTTTTGATTTTTGTTTCTTTCTTTTTACAATAAATGATCATTTTGGAATACAGTTTACTATTTATGTGTCTATTTTATGTATATTTATTGCAGTTATTCATATAAACCAGTGGTCTGAAACATTGTTTACAGCTTAAAAGGGAGTTCAATAAAACTTGGTGTTAATCAGTGGTTTTTCTGTTAATGTAGGAGCAGTTAAAACAGGCCGGTCAAATTTGACCGGGAGCACTAAAGTAAGGGGGGAGAAACGAACACAACACAAAGGTTAACAGGTTTATTACTGAAACATAAAGTGCATTGGAATGGATAGTAATAATCAATGTTCATCGTAGAATTTTGTGAATTCTAAGAATTTAATCACATGGCAACCGTTTAACTTATCTCTGTATGATGCCTAAGCCTTGAGTGCTGCATAACCAGAATGCTGATGCTGTATGGCCCTTTGACCAGCTGTTGCAAATCTGCCTGTGTGTAATCAATTTTTTCATTAAGCAGCTATGAAAAAAATACCACGAAAATATGAACTGTAATTGATGTGATATGAGTAACTTTGTTCACCTTTTTCACAGATGAAAAACAACCGAGGTTCAAGAGACTTCAGGAGACTTTCGTAAACCAGATGACAGAGATGTACCTCTTGTTTTTCCAAGTCGTACTTCCAGTACTTTCAACCTTCTTTTCAAGAGAGAACAATATTTTTATTACATGAGGTACAGTAGAAGGATGGGATCTGTGTGTGTGTTTTTTAGTTGTGTGTGTGTGTTTTTTTTTTATTCTGCAATACACATTGGGTCAGATGTAACTTTGTGTGCATGTGTGTGTGTTGTAGATGTTAAACTTCATCCGTAAATTATGTGCAAAGTTCATGGTGCCTTCAGCACTGCAGAGCCACCAAAACCATCAAAGCATCACCTTTGAAGACTAGGCACAATGTTTGTCAATTGAGTGTTTTTTTTTATTTTAAAGATGATGGGTAGATGGCTGGGATAGGCTCCAGCAGATCCTCGTGACCCTTCGGAGGATGAAACGGGTATAGATAATGGATGGATGGATAGATGATGGGTGTAATGAATAAAACGTTTATATGAATTAATTAATATGCCACAATTCTTATAAATAAAAAATGAATTACTGTATTGGAAGTTATGAGGCCAGAATGCTAGAAAAGGTAATATCCACATAGGCATGTGCCAGTATTTCTATGAGCTTGTATGAATCTATATCTTACAGGAGAAATGTTGAGTAATGGCTTCACCACTAGGGTCAAGCTTAACAGGCTCCTGAATGATAAAAACACCACACCTCAACTTGCGGGAAATTCCATTCTTATCTATTGTGACAGTGACGATGGCTGGGCTTGAACCTTGCTTCAAGTGGGAGGCTCAAAAAAAGCAACAAGCTAGCACAACACAACACAAGCTAGTTTTAATTCACATTTGTACATAAAATGTGTCAGGTTGCTGCTACTGCTGCATGTGAATGATCAGCTGTGTTTGTGGACATAAAATATCCACAAATTCCAAGAAAGATGTCTATTTCGATGTTTTTGCTGCTTAAGGTAGGGACTAGAATAATATCACCTCAAAAATTAAGTACTATGGTTCACTTGACCAAAGGCCATAAGAGGTGCCTTATCTGTCCTTTATAGATTTAGGACAAGAAAGGAACAGTGTCAGGGCATGAGGTCCCCTACTGTTCGTATACTTATACTTCAGCCAGCTACTGGACATTACATTCAATATGAGGCCCATTTACAAAATCTAATCAAACCTTGATCCTGTCAGACTCATAACTCCTCAGAGGTAAATGATAAGATAACCCCTACAAGGTAGAGCTTGTAGGGGTTATCAGAATAATTTATAAATGATTTTAGTCTGATTTTACTCATATGTGAATTAATTTATATTTTTAATATCCTTTTTTTTTATTTATAAACAACTTTAAATAAATATGCAAAAATGCTAACTTGTACACAGCCGTCTTACTTCATACAGTTCAGTTTGAGTAACACGTTGGAACATTTTAAAATTCCTGTCCAGGGTCAGCCCATTGCTCAGCAGTAGTGTGCTCTGATGGGTTCGACTCAATCATTCAACATCAGGTGCATTTGATTGTGCTCGTGACATTCTATACAGGCCAGTCAAATATCTCAAACTGAGTAGTTATGCTTGTTAATACACAACAGACGCAGCTCAGCATTGTCTCCAGAAAAAAACCTTGTGGAAATTCACAGCATTGTTCTTACCCAGACCTGGTCAACCCTCTTTAAGATCAATAATCGCAAATTACTTATTTTTAAGAAGGCCTAAGGGCCAAAGCATTGATCTAACTGAATGAAGATGAAATACATGCATAACATAGAAATAGCTTGGTTATTTCTTTATCAGCTTTAGAGTCATCAGCACCTCACTAAAACCCTTAATGCACAATATTTGTCTGCTAAGCATTATCAGCTAAAAAAAAAAAAAGTTCTAGTCTTATTGACCTACACTCTTAAAGACATTACAGTTGCAGTTACAGTATCAGCTGTAACCCTCAGGCTGATCGAATCAACCAAAATCCATGACACTCATAACAATTTAGTTAAACCCAGGTTTCCCTCAAGGCGAGCTTAATAAAGGTGTGAAGCATCAAACAATGTATCAAAGATTACACAGCAGGACGGTGAGGCCAGTAGAGAGAGGAAAGAACAAACCACATTTTCTGTGCTTCATTACAGCTCCCCATCTTCTTGCTAAGCTTGTTGCATCTGTTTGGATGAAGCAATAGGCCTTTTCCATTTTCAACCTCACATTTTCATTTTTACTTGTCACTATTATGACACAGGTCGCCTGAGATCCTAATCAAGAGCTTCAGCTATCCACACCAGTAAATATGACAATGCAACAATCCTGGAAGTATTGTCACAGATTCCCTAAAATCCACCAAGTTGAAAAGTGTGCAAGAGAACTTTCTAACTTGTGACCAAAAAAGCATAGATATAACCCATATCATAAAAAGGCCTGGCGCATCTTCAATGGATGTGTTGTGCTTTTCTTTTTTTTTTTTTTTTTTTTTTTGGTCATTGCAACTCCACACTCACCACCTCCACAAAATAATAGTGAGCTAAATTAGTCATGATTCATGTAGTTCTTTTAACCTTTTTCTGGTCTCTGTGACAGCTACTGTAATTCAAATATTTTCTGAAAAAAAAAGGTAATCATTTTTACCATGTTCCACTAAGCCCCAAGATGAAAGGATCAAATTAAAATGTTTAATTATTTTCCTGATATTTTCATCATGAGCATTGTTATTTAACAATGTCTAAAATGATATTTCAAAAGAATCTGCCGTCAATAAACTACTACTTATTTTGTTCTATGTCTTTTTTGTCACATAAAAGCATAACTTACTTACCCTTACTAAAAAAATAAATGTTTATATTAATGTGTAAAATTATTTAGGGTTGTCCCGCTCCGATCTCGTGATTGGAAATCGGGCCCGGTCACGTGGTTTCAGAATTGTTCGAAATCGGATGCAGTTCTCAGATCGGATATATATTTCATTCTGACTATTTTGATCACCGCTATATATTTCAAGCTTATTATCACAGATAATACCCTAGTAGAAATCTCACACTTGCATATAATGCATGAACAGTTCACGACATTTTATTGTGAGAGCTTTCTCTATAAAATAGTGGAAGGCATGTCAAAACGGTGTTCCAGGAAACCCTCTAACATAATAAGCTCTGCAAGCACTTCAAAAGAGGGTTAAGGACAAACTTTTTGTCTTGTTATCAGACACGCCCTTCATTCCGTTCACCACAGACGATGTGGGTAGCAGGTGGTCTGACCACCCGGATACCGAGCTTGCAGAAAGCGCAAAAGACATGCCCATTGCCACACCTACAATGTGAGTAAGGGAGTCTGCAATGCGGGTAGCAGCTTAAGGGAGGCGGAAGATTGGATTAGCGGTTAGCGGAGGTTCCTAAATCCACAATTTGCGGGTAGCGGCTAGCGGGAGGTGTACGATCGGGCCCTTAATCTCCATTAGTATACAAGCAGAGATGGTCAGGCACTCACATACAGCTCAGTTAGCCGTTGTCAGCATAAGACAATGAGCAGAACAAATGCACTCATTCTTAAACACTGTTTATCAATACGTTGAGCCTTGAGCTAATTTCTTCTGACAGCTACGTGTCCCAAGAAATCATGCATAGGCGCCTGAGCAATATCCAACATTGGATTAAATATTCCACATTACATATTAATATCACTTGACAAACAGGCCATGGTGACCTGACCCTATTTTTAATACAACAATAATCTACATTCAATCATCTGCCTGAATTTAAAACAAAAAAAAAAAAAACACTGTCATCTCTCTTTTTTCTTAAGTCAAACAAGTGTTTTCATTAAAAAATAATAGCATGCAGATCCAGATAGTCAAAGAGAATTGCCAGTGAGTAAAGATAAGTACAATTCCAACAAATAAAAGCTTAATATATATCTTTTTAAATATATCTTTTTTTATCATCAACTTCCATGTCTTAACACTATTTTCCTGCAATACATCATGCTATATTAGCATAGACACACTTCACTGCAGGCTGCTGCAGATTCTATCACATCTGAATTATGTGACATCATGTTGCTGAGATATCAACAACATGCCATGTATAAACAACAGAGAGGGAAATGTTTCAAGGTGGATTGTGTAATTCAATGCTGCCTGTGTCCCAGAGCTACAGTTTACTGTTAGTTTCTAATGTTTTTTTTTTTTTTTGCTTCAGTTATTTTTAGCATGGTTCTATGGAATTGGCCATCAGGAAGAAAAGGAAAAGCTGAGATAATGAATATTCTGATATTTATGGTCCTCCATGGCTGAAGCAATCTAGTTTTGGTTGGAATTACTAGAGTTACTTTCCACTTTTTCCACATGAATTTTCAATAAAATTGATTTGATCTTTATCCATGTCAAAATAACAAACACAATGTGCTTAAACTGTTAGGTCACAAAGAATTATAAATCCTCATGTCTTTACTGAATCCACCCTTAAATGTTCATAGTGATGAAAGAAAAGTAAGACAACTCTGAGTTGATACCTGGTTTGATAGCAATGACTTCAAACAATCACTTCTGGTTTAGCCCTTTACATAATTCAGGGGGATTTTCGAAATATTACTCTTAACTTATTTTGGTCAGTTTGGGAATATATTTTCCCCTTGTTGATGGCCAGTGGTCCTCACCCTGAGGACATCAAAGAACCCCAAATCATGAAGCTCTCTCCACCGTACTTCACTACTAGAATAGTGTGTCGCATGATAAGCAAGCTAATGCCAACCACCCTCTCCACCACATCCTGGCAAAGCAACAGTCTCAGTAGGCAGCTCATCTCACTGCGCTCGTGGACAGAGTGGCACAAGATGTCCTTTGTCCCCTCAGCCATCAGTCGATGGCAGAGGCTCATAAGTCAGCTGTCGCTGCTCCTCCACACCAACTTACTCATGGGCACTGTGCAGTGGACTGATGACCCTCTATCTACCTATCTTTTTATTTATTTATTATACGATTTAATTTATTGATCACTTTTTAACATTTTAATCATTGCTTCAATCAGTACTTACTTCTTAACTCAGAAGGATTGCTGCTTTTATTATCTTTAGCTATGCTTGTACCTCTATTTGCATAGCTTGATTTGTGAGCTACGAGACACCTGAATTTCCCCAAAAGGGATTAAAAAAGTATCTTTTGATTTTATTTTTGATTTTGACTCCAATTAACTTTTACTGAAATAATTTGTGCATGGCTTGAGATACTTTTTCTTTTAGCACTGTGAATAATTAATGGTTTGTTCAATGAAAATATCAGAAGACTTATCAGAAGTGATAAGTGTTTTGGTTTTATCAGCTTAAGCACAATTTGTCTATTATTGCAAATAAGGTGAAGGTCACACATCACATTTTGTGGCAAATTAATACAGAAAACCATTTAATTACAAGGGATTCACATACTTTTTCTTGGTACAGTACATTTTATACAGTCATAACAATACTTAATACATGCAGTGCCTTGCAAAAGTATTCGGCCCCCTTGAACTTCTCAACCTTTTGCCACATTTTAGGCTTCAAACATAAATATATAAAATTTTTTATTTTATTTTTTAAGAATCAACAACAGGTGGGACACAATTGTGAAGTGGAATGAAATTTATTGGATCTATTAAACTTTTTTAACAAATAAAAAACTGAAAAGTGGGGCGCGCAATATTATTTGGCCCATTTACTTTCAGTGCAGCAAACTCACTCCAGAAGTTCAGTGAGGATCTCTGAATGATCCAATGTTGTCCTGAATGACTGAAAATGATAAATAGAATCCACCTGTGTGTAATCAAGTCTCCATATAAATGCACCTGCTCTGTGATAGTCTCAGGGTTCTGTTTAAAGCACAGAGAGCATCATGAAGACCAAGGAACACACCAGGCAGGTCCAAGATGCTGTTGTGGAGAAGTTTCAAGCCGGTTATGGATACAAAAAGATTTCCCAAGCTTAAAACATCTCAAGGAGCACTGTGCAAGCAATCATATTGAAATGGGAGGAGTATCAGACCACTGCAAATCTATCAAGACCCGGCCGTCCCTCTAAACTTTCATCTTGAATAAGGAGGAGACTGATCAGAGATGCAGCCAAGAGGCCCATGATCACTCTGGATGAACTGATCTACAGCTGAAATGGGAGAGTCTGTGCATAGGACAACAATCAGCCGTACACTGCACAAATCTGGCCTTTATGGAAGAGTGGCAAGAAGAAAGCCATTTCTCAAAGATATCCATGAAAAGTCTCATTTAAAGTTTGCCACAAGCCACCTGGGAGACACACCAAACATGTGGAAGAAGGTGCTCTGGTCAGATGAAACTAAAATCAAACCTTTGGCCACCATGCAAAACAATATGTTTGGCGTAAAAGCAACACAGCTCATCACACTGAACACACCATCTCCACTGTCAAACATGGTGGTGGCAGCATCATGGTTTGGGCCTGCTTTTCTTCAGCAGGAACAGGGAAGATGGTTAAAATTGATGGGAAGATGGATGGAGCCAAATACAGGACCATTCTGGAAGAAAACCTGTTGGAGTCTGCAGAAGCCCTGAGACTAGGATGGAGATTTATCTTCCAACAGGACAACGATCCAAAACATAAAGACAAATCTACAATGGAATGGTTCACAAATAAACGTATCCAGGTGTTAGAACGACCAAGTCAAAGTCCAGACCTGAATCCAATCCAGAATCTGTGGAAAGAGCTGAAGACAGCTGTTCACAAATGCTCTCCATCCAACCTCACTGAGCTCCAGCTGTTTTTCAAGGCAGAATGGGCAAGAATTTCAGTCTCACAATGTGCAAAACTGATAGAGACGTACCCCAAGAGACTTGCAGCTGTAATTGCAGTAAAAGGTGGCACTACAAAGTATTAACGCAAGGGGGCCGAATAATATTGCACGCCCCACTTTTCAGTTTTTTATTTGTTAAAAAAGTTAAAAATATCCAATAAAATTTGTTCCACTTTACGATTGTGTCCCACTTGTTGATTCTTGACAAAAAAATCAAAATTTTATATCTTTATGTTTGAAGCCTGAAATGTGACAAAAGGTTGAGAAGATCAAGAGGGCCGAATACTTTTGCAAGGCACTATACATGCAGTCATTTGTATGGTTGATTTAGGTTCACCAGTCTAACTAATGGCATGTCTTTGGATTGTGGGAGAAGTACTAAGGCAAAAAAAGAAATATATTCCACCAGGAAAGGCCCCAGCTCTGCTACAGCATCACCATGCTGCCCATGTACAGCACATTTACAACTATGTGCTTCATTAGTGTGTCAGATGATTTAAATTCCATGATTACAGTTCTTTGGCGTGGAATTGACAAGAAAATCTCAGATCTTACTCTTCCTTGACAGTTGGCACTGCTCTGCACACACACAGTGAACTTAGTAAATGATGCCTCCTGAACACAAGCGTTAGTAGTTTGAATGTACTTTTATGTTCAAATCCCTGTGGCTTTACACAGCTGCAGCTGAATGCTTAAAGCATAAAAAGGTGGTGAGGAAACAGTTGTGTTTTATGAGAATTACTTTTAGTTGGTAGAAATAAGCCTTTTTTCTTTTGGGCTTGAAATGGGGAAACTATCATTTGGAATGTTGAGAGAGGTTTCCAACAGGGTTCTGTGTTTTATGAGAGCACATGTACCTTTCTCTAGCATGCTCCGATGGCACACATTTGGTTTGTTTCTAAATAAAAGCTGCAGCTGCTTCTTTTGCTTTGAAAGATGAGTGAAAGTAAATGTTGAGTACTGTTGTTTGGTTGTGGTATGAATTTTTGATCGTCCCTGGAATCTACAAAAAGCTGTCTTGCAGCGCTAGCATTGTTTAAGAGAAATTTTGCTCATTCAGGTCATGTGCCAAAGTCATAAGGCAGGATAATGAGGTCTTAGCATCCAATGACTCCCTTCAACACTGCCCGATTAGTTATGTTAAATAGGCAGATTCCAAGTTATTGACTTTACCGGAGGCTATATATTAGCTTTTGTAAATTGAAGTTTTACTTGCATGATGAAGTGAAAGAAATCTCTTTTTCTTTTTCTTTTTTTTAAGGGAAGATAGAGCCCTTGAGCTGGTCTTGATTTCAGCCAGGGTTGGTCACAATAATAATAAGGTGCAATAAAACCCAAGTCCTCGTCTTACATTGTAAATTGATTTGCCTCTGAAACTGCATCAGTTTGGTTCAACCTCAACATACCAGTTATAAATGATAGTTCCAACATTTCATGTATACAACATCATTTGTTTAGAGTAAATACAGTAATCCCCCACACTTTGCAGTCTCAGCAATCGTGGTCTCAGTTCATCGCAGAAGTTTCAAAAATATTCATAGAAAAAAAAATATTTGAAAAAAAAACTGAGCACATGAGCAAACGAAGCACACGAGGCTGGAGCGAAACCCATCACATCAAGAACGAGTCTCGGGGAGCAACAAGAGCCTACAGGGAGGCCCCATGAACGAATATCGAGACTTGTGATTGGCTGCTATGACGTGCCGTCGGTTTTCTGTGCTGATTGGCTGACACACAGCCCCGCATCTTCCATCTCTTGCTCTCGTCAGTTACGCACAGAGGAGAGATCGTCAAAGTGAGTCCGTAGATTTTGCATATGCGCGTACATGTAAACTGTATGTACATATACATGTACATGTACATCCACATTGTGGTTTTCACCATTCGCAGGGGGGGGTCACAGCCCCCATTAACCGCAAAGTGTGGGTGATTACTGTATTTTCATGGAACAGGCACTTTATTCTGGCACTGCACGGAACTTGTAAAATCTCACAGGTTGTATTGTTCGGCTCCTGTCGGTTAACAGAGAATGTAAATCTATACACGCTGGGCTGCTGATTATGCTCACTCCACTTTTCATCTAACCCCGTTTTTTCTTTCTGCCGTCCCACGACACACACACTCCATCACCCATGAGGCCACACCATTCCCCATAAGGCTACCTTCTTAAAGGGGCCAGGCTGGCTCACATCATTTCTTCACTGTGAGAGAACGCACACAGCATCCTGTGATGTTTCGGCAATTTTTTTCTTGATTTTTTTTAATTATATTATATATTTCTGAAAAAAAAGCGAACTAACTAAAACAGGAACTTCAAAGCGCGATTTGGCAAGGGATCACTGTATATGATTTGCAGTATAATTTAATATAATATTAGCCCAGAGGGTAAATAGTGATTTCAGGGGAAAAAAAATCACTGACAAGACATAAAAATGTCATTCAACTGAAGTGATGATGTTAATAGGGTCCCTTCAGATGATCCAAGGGAATTTTAAATTTGTGAGTGTACATAAATTTAATTAAAAAAAAAAAAAGAGTTCTCATCCAGGAATGTCCTTCATTTCACATCTCCGTGACCTTAACTAAATTGGACTACCGAATGTCAGAGATATGATAGGCAGCAGATTTCATGGCCACTGCTTCCCTAGAATTGTCATTCAGGTCCATTTCTGAGGAAACAGTGGTCATGAGCTTTCCTCGTTTTGCATGTGAAGACAGTTGTATTTCACAACATTTGGTAGTTGATTGGTATGGAGCTAAGAGAGTGGCAACCTGAAATCTGTGCCCAATGCTTTTCTATACACTTTCTATACACTCACAAAGTTGAAATTATCTGGACAGGATTCTTCTGTAGCAACCCTATCCACACTATCATGAAAGTAATTCTCCATGTTCTTTTATCTGGTGCCACCTGAAGAGACTAAAAACAAAGGACCAGTTAAAGAGTTTAATATACAATGAATAATACAAAGATTCAATATGCCATGAAGAATAATTTAATCAGCCGATGGTACATCTTCCTGACACCACAAGAGATGCCAGGAAAATGCACACAGAATGTCAGATTGTGTCTGTTCTTGTAGGCAGATCCTTGTGTTCTTCTGAGTTTATTGCCCTTTATCTTAGAATCCTGGTGGCCAACAGCTCTGAATCACAGGTCCAGACACATGCTGTTGTGTTGTTTGTCCAGGAGATGAGATGTCCCTAAAATGTGTTTATCTATACTGTTACAAACTTCCTTGGAAGACAGCAGGTCAGAAAGTCAGGATGTTCCAGTTGTTTAGGTCATGAAGCAACAAACTGAGAACTCACGGTCATAAAAGCAGCCAGCATTGCCACAAGCAATAAAGTTTAGTTTTAACAGTTAAAAACTGTTCTGAGTTTATCCTAAATCCTAACAATCACATAAGTGGGATGACATTTTCAAGTCTTATAAAATGGTTAAAACAGCAATTTATCCTGGCATTGCTACTTGTCCATTTGGCTAGTGGTAAATCCATTATGTTGAAAAGATATATTCCCTTTGAAGTATTATTGCTTTAATTTTGGATATTCCCAAGCAATGGGTCTTATATTTGGAAATTACATTAGCCAATGCCTTGGGATTTTTCCAATGAAAAAAAGTAAATGAAATCTTTTTTGCGTGTTTTTACATTAACCAACCTCTTGAATTACGTAAGAACTGAATAGTTACGATCAGTAATTATAAACAAAATAAAAAATATAAGTTGTTATAAACCAAGGACGCATAAAAAAAACCCCAGTATTTACGTTATAATGGCTGACTGAAATAAAAGGCATTACCATAACCAAGTCCAACTAACTTTTTTTCTCAACTAAATCTTATTCCAATGACACCTATTTACTTATTTTACTAAATTTCACTTATTTCACTTTTAGAATACCAGCACTTGTGTAATAGTACAATGATCTCCTCAGGTTTCACAGTGAGAAACAGATTACCACTGTAACCATAGCAGCAGAGAAGCTGTTTTTCGTTGTTCTTTCTATGTGCTGTCAGTTTCCACTTTTCACACCATGACATTATCAGTTATGAATTTGTTTTTCACTGCTTGGGAAAATCAATGTGTGGTGTGAGAGAACGTGAAGAGAGTACAGTGTGCGAATTCAACTGTCAGCATAGTACAGCTGGCAGCTGTGTCAGTACAGATTACACTTAAAAAGGCTTGATTGACATATTTTCCCAACAATGTCATCTGAGCACAAAGCTAATGTTAGGTGGGTGAGATTACTTTAAGCCAGTGTTGAATCAGTTCTTTATTTAAGCACAATCATACCTAATTCAATGTGCATCAGAAATCAGGGCCAACTGTGTTCTGTTTTCTGCAAATTATCAAAATTGAGCTAAATGGTGTGGTTTTAGCCTAGTGCATCATCTCTTTCACCTGTAATCTTAATGTATGGTATTCCAAATGAACCAAATAAGGGCTGTGATTAACACTCATGTATTAAGGTTAAAAGGTGGCTGGAGGTGTTTTTGTCTGTTTACTCCATTTTTGTGGAATGTAATAATTAAAAATATAGCCGATTTGATTCTTTTAATATTTAGAATCTGTTTTAGATTTGTTGAAATTTGCATTTGATGTTTAATCAACTAGAATGAGTAAATTATGACATGGTTTTGTCATTTGATCTAAGACTATCTCTAGGACATGATTGCCAGGAGATGCATTTTATAGTAGGTGCTTGCCAAGATTTGCATCTCCTGCCATAAACCAGCCCTGGTGTATCTGATGCAGACCCATTGGAACATAATTTTAGCTGATAATGCTGAACTGGGATGACCTGCCAGTCCAACAATGTCACATCCATGTGATTAATCATCACAAAATTCAGAGGATTTACTAACTTTATATGCTATTTCACTCATGTTGCTCATAGTCATTCTGCACCTACAACGAAACTACAGGCAGAACAACAATAAGAAACAGCAGCATCAGATTATATACAAGCATTACAAATGATAAACAATGATCTTGCACTGTAAGAAACACAGGCTAGAGCATGATGATAAACTACATCCTTCTACAATACTTAAGAGTAACCAATGAGCTGCAAATATTTGCCCTATAAAGGATACAAGTATATACCCTGATGTACAACTCTAATACGGAAAGAGTTGGTACAATGTGTAAAACATAAATAAAAACAAAATCAAATTATTTGAAAATCTCATAAACTCATATTTTATTCCAAATAGAACATAGAGTATGTCAGATGTTGAAACTGGGATTTTTTACAATTTCAGTGAAAACATTAGCTTATTTTGACTTTGATGGCAGCAACATATGTCAAAGGAGCTGAAACAGGGTCAAAAACGGGTAATTCAACCATGTGGTGAAATTGTATAGGCTACAAATGTAGGATGATGATCTCTCCTATGGTAGCAATGAGTTGGTTTTAGTAACTTTAGCAGCATTAGCTTCAAGCCAGTCTGACCATATAAAACCTTATTTCCTTGGACTGAGCACAAGAAAGCATGATGCATGTAAGTGGAAACAGCATGTTCATGTTTTAAAGAAACCATTAAAAGAAACCATTAAAAAGAAGGATTAACGTGAGAGTTTGTTTTTTTTTAATCAATCAATCCACACAGTTGAAAGCATGTCTTTGCCTAGAAGTATTTAGTTCTGGGGATGAGATATTTGTAGTATGACTGCACGCTCTTTATTCCAGAAGAAGCAATTACTTTATCCCACTAAGACATTGTAATAGGGAAAGTAACATGGTTCACTCCAGGTATGCTTTGACTCCTTGCTATTAACAACATCAGAAATTATTCGGATCACCTAATAAGAAAGAAACATAATGCTGTAAAAGTTTAAATGCTGTATTGGATTGAGGATAACAAATCAACATTTTGTTGACATGATAAGTTCCTTTTGCATTAAATTAATAAATAGAAAAGCACTCTGAGAGCGCAGACCTCCGCCAAGCACAACAGTTCTCTCATATAGTGATTTACAGATTGCGATAAAATCTGCGTTCTGATCAGATCTGGAGCAGCCTTTGAAATTTGATAAAGGTTCCCATTGTCAATCCCTGAGTCAAATTTCATGAGTTTTAGGCAATAATTAACGGAGATATTGAGAAACAAAATTTTCAGCCCCCTTGACCGCAATGTTATCGAAAATTTGAAAGTGATCCAGAATCCAGGATTTCTTCTGGATCAAAGCCAAAATGAAATCAGTTTTTCCTTTTCACATTTCTGACAACTCCTGAAAATTCCATCAAAATCCATCCTTAACTTTTTGAGTTATCTTGTACGACAGACAGACAGATAAACGCCGGCAAAAACATAACCTCCTTGGTGGAGATAAAAATGTGAAGGTCAAGCCTCATAAATCATTCCCAGGTTAAAGACTGAAATCAAATTTCTTGTTTACTTGGATTTTTTTTCTTCCGTCAAAAGTTTGGAAAATTAGAGGCCATCAAAAATAACATTCAATACAGTCGCAGCTCTCAGCCAAAGTATCGCCCATTTTGTTAAAGGCATCTGTAAATTATTAAGAAGCTTCTTTGCAAAGCACTGGATTAGCTTCTCAAGGCCTCGTCATAATTCTCCAACTCTGTTACTACGTAGTCACGCAGTCGTATAGACGGAGACGTGGAGCTCTTGGATTTCTCTGTCGCTTGGTGACTCTTGCTGTGATGTAAGATTTTAGTATATCTTACTTTAGCAGTAATATATACTGTTTTCTAGTGAGACAATCAATTGGCAGCTAACGATTACACTGACCACGACAGAGGTGCAAAGTGCATTTATTCTCCAAGTTCAGAGAGGCCATTCACTCACATCACAGAATGCAGGATGGAAATGACAATTGGTAAGTAAGAGACAGTCATTTTTGAACCATCACATGAACATCAGACCTTGAGATAAGTTCTTTAGATGCCTAAGTCAAAACTTAGGGACTTGATGGAGCCAGAATGATAATCAGAAGTGATGGCCCTCAACAGGCCTGAATCTAGAGCAAAAGTCACAGACTTTTGAGTCAGCATGATATAATACGGCCCCAAAATGCAGTTTTCATACAACAGTCCACACTTTTTGTTTTTGCACTCCTATTTCTTTGTGTGTATGACAAGCTTATCTAAATCACAGCAGTAGAGCACACGGTTCCCCTACCAAAGGGGCACAGCCCACAACTGCGAGCTAAAAAGGGGATAATGAAGCACAGTCACATAGTAATGTGTGACCCTTTGCAGATCAGATTGGAATTGGTTGATTGATCGATTAAAGTGATTGAATTTGGAGTGTGAATTTTGAATTTTAATAGAATTTGGATTGCCAGATCCCCAAAAACAAGAGGAACAGCAAAAGACCCCTTGGAGGCTAACTACTCTAGACTACAGCCAAAAACCCATTGAGAAAAAAAGGCCACAATACTATTTAATCAAAGAGCATTCAGTTCTCAGAAGCACCTGCAGATGCACCACCCTAGTTGATGTTGGGGAAGGAATCAGATCTCTGATCATGCAAGAAAGATGTTGTCATTGCTTTTAGCATCATGTGGCGTAAACATGGAATCACACATGAAAATAAAAGGAAAAGCAAAACCAAAATAATCATGATTGGAGTAAATACTTTCAAAAACAGAGTACCAACCTGAGGTCCGTAATGTCCACAAATCAAACCCCCAGGGCTCCGCTGAGTCCCTGTGATGCTGTGTCTGCAGCAGCGAATTTAGATGCGAGACAACATGAGTCATGTTATCAGTAATATCAGGAACATAGTAATATCACAATGATGTGACAGACGCCCCCTTGTGCAACTAGCATCAGGTCTAAACCATGTGATACTGCAGGTCCACGTTCTGCGGGCCGTGGACCTCCATTGTGACATCCCGAAAACCCTCTGAGGTTAAGGATGTGAGGTTCTCCAAATCAAATGCCAGATCGTCAACCTGGTGGGCCAAATTTACAGTACCCCACCAGGGAACTAGACCCCCCAAAAAATTCAGAATCTAGAGGAAAAGTCAAAGACTTATGAATCAGCATTATATAATAAGGCCCCAAAATGCAGTTTTCATACAACAGTTGCAAAGCAGTTCACCGCCAGAACAAAAAGGGCCATGATGTTTTCCAAAGACCAGCCTTTTAACCCATGACATCTATAGTGGTGAATGGTTTATTTACATCCTGGGCCTTCCGCACACACATATACGCAGTGAACAATGGAGACCAAGAGAGAGAGACTTGTGATGGAGCTGATAGGAAAATGTATAATGCAGGGACTTTCCGGTCCCATGCATCAACTCTGCAGCTCTTCATTGATTTCTTAATTTAGACAACTTATCCCTTATTTCCTTCTGCTTCCTTATACACTCCTCCACCTCCACACCAATGTTGCCTGCAGTTTCCTTCCATGGGTTTTATGTTATGCGAGAATCTTTGTAGTCCTTTGGCAACAAGTCTTAAAGGGTGTTCATATCTTCGGACGTCTTCTGACAAGCTTTCTTCAATCTCCTGCATGGTCAAATATGCTGGTAGCACTTTTTCAATGTTTTTAAATATGGAATTGTTGTTGTGAGATTGAGAAACGGGAATAGTGAGATTCCAGAAATCATGCAGTTAGTGAACTGATTGGACGCTTGCGATCTCCATATGGTATCTGTCTCCAACAGATGGTTAAAAAATTGGGGAGGTCTCTGTCATCCATCAGAGAGTTGGTCAGCGAGGGCTTGCAACATCGAAAGGGGCTCTCTGTATCTGCATATTGACAGATACAAAGAAGTATAAATTAAACTTCAGCCCTCCAGATCATAGTAATTCCCAAATGACACTGACCATCTTTTTCTTGGCTCTCCACCAGTGAGGCTTCAGTTACCAAGAAGACGAAGTCTTGCTGTCTTTCATATAAGCCTTTCTAAAGTTCATCGCATAGATTAATGTGCAAAAACTAATATTACATTACCTCAGTCATTTGAATAAAAGTGTTTTTAATCTTCACCAGACTTCTCTATTGCTTTTACTTTTGGTTTTAATTAAAGACCTACCTTCAATTTATATGAAGATAATGGTGACTGTTCCCAGTGCTCACAATTAGGAGCTAAACTGCTAGGGGAAAATGTCCCAATCATTGCCAGCTTTGCTTCCACAGATTTCTCATGTAGTGGTAAAAAGTAGATTGCTAAATTTTCCATCTGTAAAAGAACCACTGAGGAGATGATGGGAAAAACTTCAATCATCATCTGACAAGAATTAAATGAGAGAAGTACTACAGTAATGTTTTTTTGCCCAATTTATAGCAGGAGCAGAGAAGGAGAGAAAACTGACTGTGAGCAGGGGGCTCACTGACAGATGATCTAGAGTTAAAACTTACTTTCATTATTATTTTCACAGACTGCTAACCTGCTGCTACCATGGAGCTAGTAATTTAAAGAATTTGCATAGTGGTGTCATTTGGACTGAACATTACTCGGATTTGACAGATCATTAATTGACTTGACTCAGACTTAAGTTTGGTGGTTTGACTACAACACTACCAATAAGTAAGGTATCTGGATGGCTGCCTCATGGTTACCTGTTGCTGTTAGCAACAGAGCAAAAACAAAAGTTGACATTTAACATTGTTACATTGATCGTTAATTAGTAGGCTGACACAAAAAGAGAAACTGGCATCTGTTCCCATTTGCTGCAAAGCCTTTTTACATATAGACACCCCCCACACCCACCCCATATTTGTCATACTGATAGACATCCTGTTACTGCAGAAAGCCTGGGTAGAAGGCTGCTAGACTTATTTTTTTTTTCTTTTTTTCTTGGTTATGGAGATGTTTCAGCTCTCATTAAAAATGACTCTTCAGCTCTAACTGACTAGTGGGGTTTAAATTGTTGTTGGGCTCTTTGCTCTAGTGAGTCATTCAAATCACATGTACAGTCAATCAATGACCCATCTGTTCCTTCCTCCTCTGGACTGCTCAGTTTGACTGTATACCTAATACAGTGCAGCAAGGAGAGCACAGACCTTTATACTGAAGAAACTAAACAACTTCTCCAGATACGAATGCACAGGAGAGTAGCTTCTCAGATGACGACTCAGTAATCCACTTCAATCTCAGGCAAATGAGACACTCTTCTGAGGAAAATAATGTCTACATCCTAGGTGGACACTTTGATCGCAAAAATGCAAAACTGCTATTAAATCCTAGTTTATTGCAAGTAAAATAAATGTATATTTAAAATGTGAATCTGAATGTTTTATTTGAGAATCCTTTTTTTTGGTCTCCTCTTGCTTATCCAAACATTTTGTGTGTAAACTTAAATGTTTGTACTTTACAATTCTAAAAGTTTAATTTGGGGATCTTTGCATTTCCAGAACCTTTTTGGGTGAATTTCCTTGGTAGGACCTCAGATCAACATTGTAAAATATGGGCCAATTCCAATTCCTCCCTTAACCCTCAATCTCAACCCTTGCCGTTAACCCTCAATTTTTGGCCCTCAATCTTAAACCTTGAAAGTAAGTGTAAGAGCTATCTTGAGACTTAGAATGGGACACCTCTCGAGTGCAGTTACGTCTTCAGACTGAAATATATCAGAGCCTGTGTTGTCTCTGTATTTCCTGAAATGACACAGGGATAACATTGAAACGAGCGCCATATATTCTCTAAATAATATTAGCAAATAACACAATAGAGGATACATTATTCAGTCCTCCGTCGCTACACAACAAGGTATACAAGTAACGTGAACCCGGCCAGGGACTGCCTGCCAGGGGCCGCCGGGCCGGCAGCAAACATCGTAAAGTAAAAATAATAATGTTACACAACAACGATGTTAATCCATGAAAAAAGTCTCAAACAAAGACAATAAGATGGTTTTGTAACATTTGTATCTTTAAGAACTACGAAGATACTTACATTTGTAGCTAGCTTATTTTTATCGTCATTCTTTTCGAAGATGTCTTGGCTAAATTACCCAGTGCCTTCTGGGTAGCCCTTACTTCCAAGGGTCGGTGCTGGAGAATCTCAATTCTGAGGGCGATACGGCCCTCAAACTTGTCCCTCAATTTGACGTTCTTAGAATCGGGACAGCACTTGCACTTAGCTGGAGCGTGCATTTTTGAGATTGAGAGTTGAGACTGAGGGTTAAGGGCGGAATTGGAATTCACCCTATGTCTCTATTGCCCGAAGGAACAGCCTACAAGTAAAAAAATAAATAATTGATTAAAAAAAAAACCCAACAATAACAGCAAGCTCGGTACAATGCTGTTTTAATCTGGGGTTTAGTTGGTTTGCGTTTTCTTTGCTTTATGTCATTTTGAGTTTTATTGTTTTGGTGGTGTGGTTTAATTTATCTTCTGGGATTTTGTAGATTAGTCCAGATCAGTATTAATTTTGTAAACTAAAACCTAAACAAAAATCTTTCGTCAACGACCCTTTATTCCGTGACTAATTTATGACGAGAACATAAATGACTAATGTACTAACAACAAAAACTAAAACAACATCTCTATTCATTATAATTGAGAGGTAAAAACGTGACAAAAAAACCTGACACTGGTCGGCTGGACAATCTGGACTACAACCCCCTTCAGTGTCTTGATTGTTTTCCTTTTTAAACAATGAATTATTTTAACTCAAATTCAACTGTCAGTCTATCGTTCTGATTGGATAACCTCCCTCTGCCCTCCACCCGGTCAGAGCATTGAGCTCATAGATGTGTCGTTGAGCCTAATGAAAGGAATTATGAGCAGTTTTTTCACCTGCAAATTGTCAAGTGGGAAGAAATAGGAGAGAATATTTATGGACACACTTCCATTAGTTTCCAGCCGAAAGAAAGACTCAGGGCCTGATTTACTAAGATCCTAAATAAAGAGTACTAAATTGCGTGTGCACTGAAAAAGTTTGCGCGTGCTGTTGTGTGTTTTGCGGGTGATCAGCTAAGAATGCTCGCGCAATTGATAACGGGTGCAAACCGCAGTATTTAAATGAGGTGTTGCGTGTCTTACGGTTTGCGTCATGGAGAGTCTGGATGGAAAGCAGGATAGACGCAAGCGCAAAATGAAATTTGACGAGTTGGAGTTAGAGATATTAGTGGAAGAGGCAAATAAACACATTCATGAACTACAGCAAAGATATTTAAACATCACCAAAAGAAACGCAATATGGGAGAAAATCTGCGATAGAATAAATGCAGTTGGCAATTACTTTCAGCGTTGGTAAATCTCATTGCGCGTGGTAAATGAACCTATTTGCATTTTCCCCTCCCAGTATTTAGCGCTTTCTGGCGGGTACGCCCCATATTGATTATTCATCAGGGCAAAAGTACTAAATGAAACAGCGTGTGCTATTTTGCTCATTTGAGAGTCGGAGTCCTCTTTGCACGCTGTTAGTAGATCAGCTTGCACATTGGTTTGCGGGTGGTGTCAAGTTTGCACACGTTTTTACGCACGCAAACCTTTAGTAAATCAGGCCCTCAGTGTATTGTTCCCAACAAGGATGGAGAGCCTTGTGGATCCAAGATAGGTGGAAAAAACACGACCAATTTAAAAAGACACCTAAAGACGTGCCATCCTGCAGTGTTTGACAAGGTAAATGTGTATGTGCAGTGAGTTTTAGGGTTGAATTGGATGTTGACCGTTCACGGTAAGCCAATGTTCAAACAAACTTGATTATGCAGGTGTGCTTGGACTTGAGAACACGCTAATAATCACCTTGCATGCCAACGTTTATCTTTAATTAACTTTAAGAAATACATCACGACAGGCCGTGATTTGTGCTCATATCACAGGTAAGGGGAGTTGTTTGGCCCGACACGAGGCACCTTTCCGTTTTATAATAATGTTTTTAGCCCTTACATCTACAGTTTACAGTATAAATGGAACAATTATCTGATTATGTACTAAAAGTAGCCTAGTAACAAATCTCCAGAAACATATCTGCAGGTGAATCATTTGACATTTACAAGAAAAATAAATTGTACTTTTTGAAGAAGTAGAAGTATCAAGCATGCAGTACATAGTAAAGACTACAGGGTAAGGAGTAAAAAGTCAACAACTTTTGATACTGACCTCAAGTAATTTTTGGGGGGAGACTTTTATTTTACTTGAGTAACTTTAAAGTAAGGTATCTGTACTTTTACTCCAGTATGGTTTTCCAGTAATTTTTACAACACTGATTTTTAGACATAGTGCCAGATGTGTTATACTTGTTCTATATCTCCATGGCCTGAGATACAAAATTATTGGCTTCCCTAGCACTAATCTTATGTGCAAAATATTAAAGCACAGCCCCAATTTAGGCCTTCTGTTAATGGTTGTAAATCTTATTAGGGATGACTATGGGCCTTGATCTTCCGCCAACTTCCCAAAGCCGCTAGCGGGTAGCGGGAGGGGTGTTTCCCCTTGCAAAGAATGCAATCTTCCACCTCCCTAAACCCGCGATCTTACCTGCGCTAATCACTATAATCATGCATGGGCGTGGTTAGGGCGTTCCACCTGTTAAACCAATCAGTGTGTCAGTAGCCATTGCCTTTAAGAGAAAGTTGCACTAACTGCAAGCCACTATCCGATACCCGCAAACCGCTATGGGGCGTCTTTTCATCCAGATCGGAGCAGCTCTCATGCGCAGCTCGTATGGGACTCTAGTGTAGAGCTTCCTCCTCTTCCTTCCTCCTCCTCCTCTGCACTGATAAAATATTTAATTATTTTTTTGTACTCCAAGAAGTTTCAACAAACTGCTCAAAAAAAAAAAGAGACAATGAGCTTCCAGGAAAGCATTTTTTAACTAGAAAAGCACTCGGAGAGCGCAGACCTCCGCCAAGCACAAGAGTTCTCCCATATAGCGATTTACAGATTGCGATAAAATCCGCATTCTGGTTCAGATCCGGATCAGCCTTTGAAATTAGATTGAGGTTCCCATTGACAATCCCTGAGTCACATTTCATAAGTTTTGGGCAATAGTTAATGGGGATATTGAGAAAAAAAATTTCTGGCCCTTATTGACCGCAATGTTATTCGAAAATTTGAAAGTGATCCAGAATCCAGGATTTCTTCTGGATAACAGCCAAAATGAAATCAGTTCTTCCTTTTCACATTTCTGACAACTCCTGAAAATTTATCAAAATCCATCCATAACTTTTTGAGTTATCCTGTACGCAGACAGACAAACAGACAGACAGACAGATAAACGGCGGCAAAAACATTACCTCCTTGGCGGAGGTAAAAGTATTTTTACACAGACAATTCCTATCAGCTAACTGAAAGTCTCAGATAGTTGGTGCGCCCCCGGTAAACACACTCAGGCAGAGCTGCGAGAACATATTCTCAGCAGTGGGCGCCAGGAGCGGCTGCTAGGAACTGGTGTGCGTCTTGGTGCAGCTCATGTGCTTTTTAAAATACTGCAGAACGAAGCAATGTATGAGCATTGAGCCAGAGGAACAGGTATGATGACATCTACTTTCTACCACTGAGCACATCTTGTGTGCTCCGAGTGCAAGGAGAGGGCCAGAGCACGAAGGGATACGCGCACAGTACAAGAAACTCCACAACAGTGTTCTATGATCTCCTCGTTTCATCCACAGCAAACATCTGAATGAGATCATGCCACAGCTGTACAGACTGACGTGTCTGGCTGTGACTATTCCCACATCCACCACAACTGCTGACCAGACATCCTCTGAGCTCAAGAGAATAAAAATGTATGCAAGTAATACAGTGATGTGTAATTGAGAGGTAGAGCCGTTTGTGCACGTCTGCATGTGACAAGGTGGACACACATTTATTGGACGTGCTCTTTTACACGCCGACATGCGGGTTGCGCTTTCCGCAAACTCGGTATCTTGCGATCACGGGTAGCGGGTGGTCTGACCACCAGCTACCTGCTACCCACTACCCTTAACCCGCGATCGCAAGATACC
Organism: Hirundichthys speculiger; assembly: GCA_018398805.1. Lineage (NCBI taxonomy): Eukaryota > Metazoa > Chordata > Actinopteri > Beloniformes > Exocoetidae > Hirundichthys > Hirundichthys speculiger. Next base: position 858,181 of record JAGFBZ010002373.1, on the reverse strand, counting down.
GAGCTTGCGGAAAGTGCAAAAGACAGGCCCATTGCCACACCTACAATGTGAATAAGGGAGTCGGGGAGTGAATAAGCAATTTGCAGGTAGCGGGTAGCGGCTAGTGGGAGGTGTACGATTGGGGCCTATGTTCCTTCTATTTTAGGCTACTGTGCTAAACTCATGTCCCTTATTCCTGTCTAAGTACTTTTTATAGTTTTCTATACTGGTTTATATTGGTCTATTTTTGAAGAATGTTTTAGTGAATTGTGAAAATGGGTTTGAAATTGTTTTTTTTTTTAATGGCATAATAATACCCTTAAAATTGGGTATACAGTTAAGTTTTGATGGCCTTTAAAACACTGAATTAAAATGGGCACGTGATTAGTCCAGTCTACTATCTCCATTTTTAAAACTAAATTGAAAACATTTCTGTTCAGTAAAGCCTACAGTTAGTCTAATCTACAGTGTGTAGGGGCTAATAGTTATAACTATAGTTGTAGTAGTAAGACTAGAGTAGCTCGTCTTAATCACAGCTTCGTCATAGCTATGCTGCTATAGGCCTACGCTACAGGGGGACACCAACATGATCTGCTGAGTGGTGTCTCCACTGCTCTTCTCCTTTTTCTTCCCTTTCTTCCTCCCTTCCTCCTCCTCCAGCTCATTTATAATTATTTGGGAGCACCCTGTTACTGAAACTGTGCTCCATTTTCTTTGCTTTCCTGTGTTTGTTGTGCTGTTTCTGCCCCCTTTTCTCTTTGTGTATTTGCAGGCCAGAGTTTCCTGGGTTTCATGCTGACTTGCAGTTCCATCCTCTGTCCATCCCGGGGTTCTCCTCCACTTGTGTTTGGGTGCCGACTGGCGTGGTGATCGGCGACCTGGTCCTCTGGCCATCTCACCTCAGTGCTGCTGCCTCCATCTGTTTATGTTTATATGGTCATTGTATTTAGTCATTTGTGTCTCTCCTCTCTCTGTCCTCCATCCTCTCTCTGTCCTGTCTCCCCTCTTTTCTTTCTCTACCCGGCTGGCCTTCGGCAGGAAGGTCCTCTCATATTAGTCAGGTCCTGCTCAAGGTTTCTTCCTCTTAAAGTGGAGTTTTTTCCTTGCCACTGTTTGGTATAAAGGTTTTTTTCTCCCTACGTGGGTTTTTTTTACCTGCCATTATCATTGATTGGATTTAATTATATAATCTTAGTTGATGATATTTGCTCGGGGGTCATGCTCTGTGTCTCTGTAAAGCGCCTAGAGACAATTGTCATTGTAACAGACGCTATATAAATAAAATTGAATTGAATTGAATTGAATTGAATTAAATGTTTGTTTTGATGCTAAATTAAAAATAAAATGCTAAATTAAAATGGGCATGACAGTGAAGCTGTTAAGATTTTCTTTTGGTGTCTTAAGAAGATTGGAGCTTTATCCTTGCAGGTAAATCATTTGTTGTACAAATATTCAGAAAATAAACAGGAACCTGTGAATGACATGTTTAGGCATTGCACCTGTTCAAACAAGCCTTGGACATTCATTTTTATTATACAAGAGTAATATGGAACTCTCTTAGTTTAAATGACTAAACACAATTAAAAGTATGCTACAATGCGGTTTTTACTACCATGACAGGCATCCTTTTGCAAAATCTATTACAGTACAACAACTGTCAAATTTTGTCAAAAAACAAAAGACAAATTGAGACTAAAACTAAAACTGAATTGTACTAAATTTTAACTAAAACAAAGCAAAACAAAAAGACTAAAATGTGAATTTAACTAAATCAAGTCTTTGGTGAATGACTAAGACTAAATTAAAAAGAAAAATTCTTGTCAAAATTAACACTGTCCAGATTTTTTTTCAATTCTTCAGTTTCGTTGGCTCATTCCAATTTTTGTGTTAACTGGCTTCCTTTACATCTTGTCTTATGTGTGTTGTGCATGTTGCTTTAGCTTGACTTGACCCCTAATCTCCTGTTGGTGCATACCTGTGTTTCATCAGCCCATGTCCAGTGGTTGTTGTTAACCCTTTAGGCGCCGGAGTTTTTTCAAGAAAATATTCAATTTTGATATCAAGATTTCAAAAGGCTATAACTTGAAAGCAGTTTGAGATAGAGGTATACTGTCAATGAGAAAATTGTTCAGTATGACTCAAAGTTTGTGATAGGAGTGAAATTATTCAAATAATTTGCATATTATGACGTCACAAGGTGGCGGCCATATTGGGAAATGTTCAATTTTGATATCAAGGTTTCAAAAGGCTATAACTTTAAAGTGGTTTGAGATAAAGGCATATTGTAAATGAGAAATATCTTCAGTATGAACCAAAATTTGGAATGGAAGTAGACTTGTCATCTAATTTGATTATTGTGACATCACCAGGTGGCAGGCATAGAAAACATCCATTTTTGTTTTCAAGATTTCAAAAGGCTGCAATTTGAAAGTGGTTTGAGATAAGGGCATTCTATAATTGAGGAATATTGTTGAAGAAAAATTTGGGCTGTAAGTAAATTGTCAACTAATTTGCATATTGTGACGTCAACAGGTGGCGGCCATATTGGAAAATGTCAATTTTCTTAGATTTCAAAAGGCTATAATTTGAGCGGTTTGAGATAAGGGAATACTTTCAACAGTCAATGTAAAATATATTCAGTATGAAACAAAATTTTTGATATAAATAAATTCACTGATCCAATTTGTATAATCTTTAGGCACTGTTTGGAGGCCATATGGAATTGTATTATTTTCAAAGACCTTCAATGATCAAGATGGCACTGCTTGTAGTTTTTCAGTGTGTGGTATCTTTCATTACAAGGCACAGCACAAAGACCTACTCCACACTGACGGATGTTTCACGGGTGATGAGGCACCAGAATTCATCATTCAGAAAAAGAGAGATGAAATCAAGTGGCTCAAAATTTGTCAGATCGTCTCCACAATAACCAACAGGCTCATCAAAATTTGGGATCCACTTTAGATATTCTTCCTCTCCTCTCAAGAATTCCCAGCCATCATCATTATTATCATTGCCACCGTGATTTGTGGAGCGGTGATGAACGCCAACTCCACCACCACCGCCATTTGCGGTGTGTTTTCTCCCGCGGCTTCTCCTGCGGCTTCCACAACCGCGGCTGTTTTCATCCCCGCTACATTCACTGATATTTGCGGTGTTATGAAACCCTCTGACATCCCGACCACGTCCTCTGCTTGGTTTTAGCAAGCCACACGAGGTGAAGCACCTGTTGTACTGTGTGATGGTTGTGGACTTTGACGCGCGGACCCGCCGTCACTACACATGTCAGTTTCATCGTCACTGAACAACTCTACGTTTTCCTCCTCGGAATCGGAGTCAGCCAGTAATTGATGAAGTACTTCGTCGATGGTAAACCGACCTCTCGGCATCGTAAGTAAATGAAAAAAACAGTCTTTTGCTCTGTTCTGCTCTCGCTCCGCTGAGCACTACCGCCACTACTGCGCCGCCCCATCTCTGCGACGGAGGGTGCTTTGCAAACTCTTTTTTCTCTGAAACTTTGAATGGTACCACCCCCAAAAAATCTACTGAGATTACAGGCACACATGTCTCCTATCTCCTGGTGAAAAGTAGTGACACGATTCGGCACCACATTTATAGATACAGCCTGTTTTATTCAGCAATGTTGCTTGTCGCAATATTGCGACTTTGGCACTTAAAGGGTTAATATGCTCATGGAGAATATTCACCTGTAAACTGTTACAGTCCATCCATTATCTATACCCCCTTAATCCTATGCAGGGTCACATGTATCTGCTGGAGCCTATACCAGCTCACTTTGGGTGAAAGGCAGGAGTACACCCTGGACAGGTCACCAGTCCATCGCAGGACCACATATAGACAAACAACCATGCACACTCACAATCACTCCTACGGGCAACTTAGAACTACCAATCAACCTAGCATGTATGTCTTTGGACTGTGGAGGAAGCTGGAGTACCCAGAGGAACCCACATAAGCATAGGGAGAACATGCAAACTCCACACTGAAAGGTCTCTGCCAAGGTTCAAACCAGGAACCTTTTTATGTGTGAGGCAACAGTGCTGACCGCCAAGCCACCGTGCTGCCCCACATGTAAACTGAACAATAGTAATATATTTAAATTAAAAAAAATATATATATATATGTATATCTCATTATGTCTCTGTCATAAATTTCTAGTGATACTGCTTTGTTTCCTGTTGCATTTCTTTCCATTTCAACGTCACCATATTTGGCTTAAAGTGTTTCAGGTAAGTGTGCATGCATGGATATTTAATTTCTGCAGATTTTCACCATTCACTTTTCTTTGTAAGTACCAGTTTATGTTGGATGAAAAGTGTATGAATGATTTTATGTGTGTGTCTATATGCATTCTTTATGCAACTGGCCCCTCATCACAGACAAATGTGACAGGCAGACAGGCCTTCATACCAGCTTCATAAGCAAATCTAAGACTGGAAGATAAAGAACAGAAGAATTATCACTATAGCGTTCTGAGTAAAAAATCCCTACTATGCCTGATGTTAAGATTGTTCCTAATCTTGCACATAAACCGTTCAAAAGATTTCTGGCATATCCTCATTAGCGGCCGTTCAGGCATCAACAGCATCTGCAAGAGGTGGCTCATACTGCAGGTCAGATAGACAGGATTTGGCCAGTCTGCTCTATTGATTAACGTAGTTAGAAAGAGGGATTTCATAATTGCAGTCATTATCAACTCAGGAAGTTTAGCAGTGTTTAAAACTAGCCTTGATGAATTACAAAAGCCAGCATATGTGTTGCCATCAACTATTGCCTTGCATATATGATATTGATTTCCTTATTATTTTAGTCTCACTATAATGAGTTTCTGAAGGAACATAAAAATATAGATATACTGCTGTACTAACAAGACAATGCAGATGGAGGCATTGGTGTTTTCTGCATTATTTTCTTTTTCAGCCAAGAAGCAGTTATTGTTTTAGAGATCAATGATATTCAACAGATGCCTGATTAGTTTGTCTACAAAGTGCTATCAAATTTGATTAGTTCCTCTGTGCCTCTAGCAGCACTAGGCAGCCTTAATCACAATGATTTGAGAAAAGTGAAAGTTTTGTTAGACTCTTTTGTTTGTGCCAGTTCTTGTAACGCTTCATTTCCCATTTGGTTTGTCAAAGGGGGATTCAACGAATCACCCAAAACCAATTTGTTGTTCTTGTTTTGGCATTCTTATGCTGTCAGTCACACTTTTGGATGTGTTTCTGGGAATTTCTATGAGATGATTGACATTTTAGTTTTTGTGGAAACATAAGTAGTGTTTAGGACAAGATATAATCAGTGGATAATATAAACTCTTGTCTGTCAGGCCTTCATTTGTTGTCACTATTCCGATCTGTCATGCTGCTGGTGATTGTTCTTGTAGGACTATGTTTTTCGATTAAAAGTCCTTCAAGCACCAGAGAGGTCCTGTCTGCCATTTAAGACAACAATTTGTCCCGCTTTCCTCCCTTGCTAGTCTGTTGGGTTCCTCAGTTGTGATTTTCTGTCCTGTCCTGTGCTCTCCTGCACCTTTTTTTGCTTACCCTTGCTTACCCTTACCCTGCTTACCCAGCTTACCCTGCTGTGGCAGGTCTTTTTCTTCTTCGGTGTCTTTGTTCAAATAAAGACCTTTTACTCATGCACCCCTGGTGTCCTGCATTTGGGTCCAACAAATGACCATTCATAAAGCTATTGTTTTATGCTACATAGGTGTAGCATGTCAGATCATTCTTTGTCATAATCTCATACCATATTTTCAAAGATACCCCCAGCCATGGCTCTTCTATAATATGCCTCCTCAGTTTTTTGTCATTCATTATTGCTTTTATTGGAACTTGCTTGTCTGATGTGAGAAATTCAATGTCTTTCCATCTTGCTCTGTAGGCGGGGTTGCATAGACTCCACAAAGTTTTTAGCTGCACAGCTTGATAGTAGCTCCTGAGACATAGTAAGGCTAGTCCTCCTTTTTCCCGAGGCAATTGTAGAGTTCTAAATTTTATTTGTGGTCTTGACCCTCGCCAAATGTATCTTGAAATTAGTTTGTCCCATTCTATAAAATATGTGTCTGTTACTTCTACAGGTAAAGTTTGAAACACATATAGTAATCTTGGCAGTATATTCATTTGAACTACTTCCACTCTTGAAGCGAAACTCGCGAATGGGATTAAAGTCCACTTTTCTAAATCAGATTGTATTGTTGAAATCAATGTATTGTAATTTATGGACTTCAGTTGAGACAGGTCTTGGGGTAGGTTTACTCCCAGATACTTAATGAATTTTGTGTCCCAGTTAAAACTAAACCGTCCTTTAAGTTTCCTATCTGGGACATAATTAAACACGAGGATTTGGGTTTTTTTCACATTCATCTTATATCCCGAAAATTGACCAAATTCCTGGTAGCACTGGGAGAGACATATTAGGCTGCGTTAAATATATTAATACATCATCAGCAAATAAATATATTTTCTGTTCATTTCCCTTAATATCAATACCTTTTATATTTTCAATTTGTTTTATCCAAATGACTAAGGGCTTCCAAATAAATGGCAAACAGGAGCAGGCTAATTGAGCAACCTTGGCAACACCCACGCTCCAATATAAATGAATTTGAAAGACTCCCATTAATTCTAATCCTGGCTGTAGGTTTGTTATACAGGGTATTGAATAGTTTTGATAAATATTTTGTGGAAACCAAATTGCCCCAGCACTAAATATGAAAATCCCACCTGACGGAATCGAACGCTCTTTCAGCATCCAATCCTATAATAACTGCTTCCACTTGTTTTTTAATAATGTTCTGCATAATGTGCAATGAGCGTCGAATATTGTCCTGTGTCAGTCTCTGTTTTATTAAGCCAGTCTGGTCCTGATGAATTATATCTGGTAAGATTATTTCGAAGCGTCTAGTAAGGATAGAGGTGAAAAGTCTTTAGTCCTGGTTCAGGATGCTAATAAGGTCTATAGTTACAGCACTCCATTTTGTCCTTTCCTTCCTTTGGGATAATTGAGATATAAGTTTCCCTCCATGAAATTGGGATCTCTCCCTCTTTAAGTACCCAATTAAATGTGTTCTTTAACAAGGGGACCAGTGGTTCTCTGAGCACTTTATAAAACCCCGAGGTGTAACCATCTGTGCCTGGGGCCTTATTTGTTTTCAGTTTTGAAATTGCTGAGTTTACTTCTTCTGTTGTGATTTCTTTTGTTAACACTGAGTTCTGCCCTTCTGTCACTCTAGGTAAATTAAGTAAATCCAACCATGTGTTTATCTGTTGTTTATTGTCTATTTTGGGTTGGGAATACAGGTTCTAATATGCTTCAAAACATTTTTGTATCTCCTCCGTCTTATATTTTGGCCAGCAGTTTTGTGGATTTACTGCCTGCCTCACAATATTGCTGTTTCATATACATCAACCCTGATTTAAAACTGCTGAGAGTTTCAGCAGACCTCCAGTTTTCTGGGAGCTTGTTCCACTTGTGAGGAGCATAAAAACTGATCACTTCCTCTTAGGAACGCCACGATTTACTTAACTCACGATAGAATTTGAATCACGATTCAGGGTTCACGATACAATTTGAATCACAATTCGAATCATTACAATGAAAAATTAATTAATTTAAATTTTTTTTATTTTTTTTTATTTCTCTTCCACAAATACAGCCTTTTCCTTTTTAACAGTACTGTATTGTTTTCTCTTGCGCTCTTTTCAATATCGTAGATTAGAACGAGCAGCAAATGACAAAAAAATTGTATCAGTTCTCTTCTTCTTTTTTTTTTTTTTTTACAATACTGTTTTTTTTCTTATCCTCTTTATACCTGCATAGGAAATGACTGGAAAGTGGAAACTGGCCTTACTTTCTCTGCAAAGTATGTACAGTCTGGGATATTGTATAGAGGCTCCAGCATTTTTACCAAACAGAAAAAAAATTGGGTTAAAAATAAATGAATGGAATGAAATGATAATGTAATGAAAAATACTTTATTAATCCCAGAAGGGAAATTCAACATTGTAGTAGGGTTTTTTTTTTCAACAATAAATGACAGCAATAATAATCAACAGCAATAATAATCAATTAGGATGTCCTTGTTGTGGAGGCTGATGGCTGCTGGCAGGAATGATCTTCTGTATCTTTCCATCTTGCAACGGACCTGAAGAAGCCTCTCACTGAACACACTCTGTTGTTTGATCACTGTGTCATGGAGAGGGTGTGAAGAGTCCTCCATCATCTTCATCAGCTTGTGCAGCATTCTTTTTTGTACAATCAGCTCCAGCGGCTCCAGAGTTACACCCAGCACAGATCCAGCTTTCTTGATCAGTTTGTTTATTCTCTTCAGGTTTCTGGTTCTGATGCTGCTGCCCCAGCAGATGGCTGCAAAGCTCATTGCACTTTCCACGGACTTATAGAAGATGTGCAACATCTTGGTGCAGACATTAAAAGATCTCAGCTTTCTTAAAAAGTAGAGTCTGCTCTGACCTTTCTTGTAGATGTATTCTTTGTTGCATTTCCACTCTAGTCTGTTGTCAAGCTGAACTCCAAGGTACTTGTATTCCTCCACCACCTCCTTTCCCAGAATGGAAACACTGCTAACTGCTAACCCATCTTTAACCCAACCTCTGGGTCACTATTGGTAGCACCCAACCCTGGGTTGTTTTAACCCAGGAGACACCAACATACAAAGCATTGCAATAATCAATTCAAGAGCTTATGAAAGCATGAATGTTTTTTTCCAAGTCTGCACAATTTAAAAATTGCTTTACTTTTGCTAAAACCCGTAACTGATAAAAACTGGCCCTGGCCACGCTGTCAATTTGCTTGTCAAACTTTAAGCTGCCATCAAAAAGTGTGCTGAATCACCAAAGAAGACATACTCTGTTTTATCGTCATTTAAGTGCAGAAAACTTTGCCCTAACCACATTTTAATTTCTGTAATGGAGTCAGAAAGGGTTTGGAGAGCACCACTTTTGTTTGGGAGCACAGGAAGATAAATTTGCAGGTCATCTGCATAGCAGTGAAAAGCTAGGTTTTGCTTGGCTATGATAGAGCCCACATGTAAAGCGAAAACAATGTAAAGCCCAGTATGGAGCCTTGGGGCACACCACAGAACAAAGGAGCAGCAGAGGAGGACAAGTCGCCAATCATTTAGAAAAACTTCTGTTTGTCAGGTACAATTTAAACCATTTCAGCGCTGTGCCACGAATACCAGCACACTGATTAAGGCGAGACAAGAGGATTGAATGATCCACTGTATTGATTGCTGCTGTCAGGTCTAACAAAACTAAAACAACAGGACATTTGGCATCGAAGGAAAGTGCAATGTCATTATGCATTTTCAACAGTGCTGACTCAGTGCTATGCCTTGTCCTGAACCCAGACTGAAATTTTTCAAGAACACAGTTATTTTCTAAAAACGACTGCAATTGAGTAAAAACAATTCTCTCAATGACCTTTGAAATTAAAGGCAAATTAGAAACAGGTCTAAAATTTGACAGAACACTGGCGTCAAGATGTGCTTTTTTAAGAACGCACACACACACATCACACACCTCAACCACACTCTTAAGTCCTTGTATCTTAAAGTTCATAAAACTCACCGTTTCTTACTTTATTTCTGTTTCTGTAGCGCATCCAGGGGTGCACACTTGGTCGCGCTACTGTTAACTCCATAAGCATAAATTAATACAAGTCACTTGTCCGGCAAAGGTGCACTCCATCTCAATTCCAGTATGTCCCAATGCGGAAGTAGGTGGGAAAACAGTGCACCTCATCTTCATTGATTAAATACTGCGCTGTCACATGAGCTGCATATAGTTTATTTTACTTTTTTTTTTTGGGGGGGGGGGGGGGGGCGCGTTACATAGCAGAAATATCATTAGACAATGGTTAGTTCTAACTGTTGTAATTGTCAAAGATTATGAAATACATAGTAATCAATAATTACTGAAAATGTAAATGTACTTGTTAATTAGAATGTCACACCCAATGGGAGGGGCGTATTGTTTAAAAATGGGTACCATGGAATTGTTAGTGAGTCTACTTGGTGACTAGTACAGAGAAGGTATGAACCGATGAGATTCCAAACAAATGTTCACGTTTCTTTTTCCCTTCTGAGATACTGAGGAACCAGTTGCGATTAGTTTAAGTCTATTTGTTGTTTTTGTTATTAATACTACTACTACTACAACTGCTACTACTACTATGACTCGTACTACGACTACTGCTTCTTAGTAGTTTTCCTTAGTTTTGTCACCTTGTATCCTGCACTTTGGAAGACTACAGCATTGAACACTGCATCACCACAAGTTTTTTGGCTACACCTGTTATTTTTGTTCCTTTTGGACTCTTTTGGAGAGAGAATCCATGACAACAGTTTTTGATGGGGTTTTTTTTTTTGTTGTTCTGTTTAAATTCTTTAAATCAAAGAGGCTACAATGCTCTAATTTGAAATACAGCTGTCAAAATGTCTTAGTTTGACAAGGTGCTCTCTTGATGCACCTTAAAATTTCTTTTGCAATGACCAAAGTGCAAGAAGGCAGTCTGGACCACATGCTGTGATTCCATTTGTCCAAAATCCACCCACCCACACCACCCCCAATTTCTTGAATCACATAGCAGATTAATGGATATACCTTTATGCAATGATAAATCCAGAAGAGCTATAAAAATGAACATGATGAACACACACACACACACTGAGTGAATACATTAATACCATGAGACATTACCAAGGCAGTTACAGAAAAAAAACAACTAGCATTCTATTTTAACAAATGCTGTACAGTGACATTGGCAAACCTGTTCCACAGGTAAAAAGATCGTAATGAAATTAGAATCAGTTAAGATTAAATCATGTGGGTCCAATGCCTCACTGTCTATGCATATCTGTGGAAAATATATCTGATTTTCCATGTCCTTTCTGGAATTGTCCACAGAGGATTGAATGTCAGCTCTGTCACTGGCTTCAGTGTCCTCATTTGCATGCTTGGATAGTGTCTTCTGCATCACTGATTGGACACGACCAAAAAAAAAACTCCTTAAAGGTCAATATCTGATGACTTGGCCTCCTCATGTCTGAGTTGGCAACACAAAAAATGTGGCCAAAATTTGTTATTCATGAAATGATACAACTCCCCCAGTATGGCTTGCACAATTATAATGTCCTCAAGTGAACAACTTGGCCAACTTCTCAATACTTTTAGACTGAAAATAGCAGGTAAAGGGGATGGGGTATCGATAACTGCTCATGCTCACCTCTTTCGCTATTACTAAGAGTCTGTCAGATAATGTCTGCTTTTTTACTCTCAGACTGAAAATCCCCACCTACTCTTTCGGAGAGCTAAAAATGTACATTTATAAAGTTGCAGGACAAGTTGCATGATGACTTAATCCTAAATCTAATTCACCCTGCCCTTCACATTGTACCATCTCTTCCCACAGACTCTTTGTTATTCAGCTCTTGTGAGTCTCCCTTCATCTCTTTCAAACTTTCTTCACCAGAACCCTGCTCTATCCCCAAAGCAACTACCTGTTAACCTGACAATATACTTCACAGAAAACCTCTCATCAAAGGGGTCTTGTACCTGTTGCGGAGAAAAAAAAAACTTCATGTATATCCATGTTTCTATGACAGGCTTAGATTGAATGTAAAGACTTGAAACTCTAGATTTTAGTGAATTTTATTTCCACTCCATTCAAGGAGCAGAGGATGGTAAAGACCCGCCCTCCTCCAAAAAAAAAATAAAAAAAGGATTTAAACAAGAGAGGAAGAGTTACAAAGAGATGGGGAAAACCCTAATAGAAAGCAGCATCTAGAGCAGGTGTTCTTAACCTTTTTGACCTCGAGGCCCAATTTTTTAGTACAAAGTGGCCTGGGGCCCATTAAATATTAACACTGTATAGATTTAATTGACCTAACTCTCAGTTTTAACCTTTCTGTCGTGTTCGGGTCAAATCTGACCGATTTCCTACTTTCATCAATCATAAATATTGTGTTTTACATTTGATTGTCTCAGGGCCTTATGATATCCTCCACACTAGCCATTTGAACATGTATAACTGCTGATCACCACTTTCTCTGAATTTTGAATAGTTTATTCAACTTTGTAACACCTGTGGTGTTCCCGGTCAAAAATGACCGCCATAGGAAATTAAAGGATGACACTGGATTGTGTTCATCCATCAGATTGTACACAACCACAAATACACTACCACACACACACACACCCACACACACACACATACACCTCCCCACCCCACCTGAACCCCTTTCAGACTGAACAAATATGTGTCTCCTTTTCCCACTTCATTCCGGTGCTTATGTGCCCATCCCCCCACATAAACAATACTTTCCAAACTAAATGTATAACAATAACACTTGTTCCACATTTCAAAGTCAACAATTAGGTGTTTGTTATGGGAATTATCCCTTTCCAAGGCTTATGTGCCCATCTCCCCACGTGAACCACACTTTCCTATACAAAATGTATCATATCTTCTCAGAGACCCCCTATATATAGTTTTTTTGTGTGCATTGCCCTCATTTTACTATGAACACATTGACTAGGCGTCCCATCAGACGATTTCTTGTCAGAGAGGCTCTGGACCTTTTATTTCAACCTGATGAAGAGGGGATAGAAGTTCAACCAGAAATAGAGGAGGATGTCTCAGAAACAGAAGACAACATTGATCCTGATTTTGATCCAGACCATTGTGAGACCGACCAGTCAACAGATGATGAGCAAGAGGCTCCAGAGGAAGACACACCTGAGGAAGAGGCACCTGTGGTATTCCAGTCCAAGGATGGCAATTTGCTCTGGTATTCATCCACCCAGGAAAGAGGAGGCAGGCAGAGCAGGGAACCCAAAACACACACACACACATACACACACACATACAAATGATAGGCTCATGTTGATGTTGTGTGAATTTGGTCACTGTTTTGATTTTTGTTACTTTTCTTTACAAAAAATGATCATTTTCGAATACAATTTACTATTTCTGTGTCTATTTAATGTATATTCACTGCAGTTATTAATGTAAACCAGTGGTCTGAGACATTGCTTACAGCTTAAAAAGGAGTTAAATAAAATTTGGTGAAGATCAGTGGTTTTTCTGTTTATGTAGGAGCAGTTAAAACAGGCCGGTCAAATTTGACCGGGAACACTAAAGTAAGGGGGGAGAAACGAACACGACACAAAGGTTAATTGGTATTCAATAACAAACCAAATCCTCTTACTGTTTAACAACAGTGATCTTTTCTGGAGAAATTGACTCTTGCACATAGATTAAAGTGGTAATAACCACCAAAAATCACTATAAAGCTATATTTTATGAGTACCTTGAGGTTTTAGTGTCAGTTTTTTGCGGGACTTATAACCTGTAGCTACTACAGTCAGTCACAAGGGGGCGCACTTTGAATGAAATACTTGGTGCAGTCTGCTGTTGGTGATACCTGCCGTGCTATCATGGTCGAGTGGAGGTTAGCCCAAAACATTGGAAGAGACTTTTTTTTTTTGTAATAGTTATGATAGTGATGAAAGTAGCATAACATATATACTGTATAATCACATGGTTTCTTCTTATGTTTCAAGCTTAAGAAATTATGTGCATTGCAGTGTACAAAGAACTGATCTGTCAGTTTATGAAATGGTGCGGTAACAATCATCTCATATCAAATACCAGCAAAACTAAGGAGATGATTGTCGACTTCAGGAGGAGCAAGAATCAACACAGCAGTGTTTCCATCCTGGGAAAGGAGGTGGAGGTGGTGGAGGAATACAAGTATCTTGGAGTTCAGCTTGACAACAGACTGGAGTGGAAATGCAACACAGAATACATCTACAAGAAAGGTCAGAGCAGACTCTACTTTTTAAGAAAGCTGAGATATTTTAATGTCTGCACCAAGATGCTGCACATGTTCTATAGGTCTGTTGTTGAAAGTGCAATCAGCTTTGCAGCCATCTGCTGGGGCAGCGGCATCAGAACCAGAGACCTGAAGAGAATCAACAAACTGATCAGGAAAGCTGGATCTGTGCTGGGTGTAACTCTGGAGCCGCTGGAGCTGATTGTACAAAAAAGAATGCTGCACAAGCTGATGAAGATGATGGAGGACTCTTCACACCCTCTCCACGACACAGTGATCAAACAACAGAGTGTGTTCAGTGAGAGGCTTCTTCAGGTCCGTTGCAAGACGGAAAGATACAGAAGATCATTCCTGCCAGCAGCCAATGTATAACATTTGTTCCACATTTCCAAGTAAACAATTAGGTGTTTGTTATGGGAACATTGTGTTTCAAGAGGAGACTCTTCCTGGCAGGTCTTGGGAAAGCTTTAGAGACTCCTCTGATTCACCGGCGCCAGCACCTTCCCCCGTGCACCAGCCTCTGCCAGTCTGGTGAGGAGTCTGCAAGTCCCAGCCACTGCCCTGCTGCTCTCCCCCAAAATAGGGGCAGAAATGGAAGAGATGCAACCTCTGTGCCCCTAGAGACAATAAAATAAGTCTTATATGTTTCAAATGTTGAAGCCTACGTTTTCAAGGCACACTACAATCTGATTGCAAAATGCCAGTTATGTGTGTGAAGACACATGCCCCCCCACTTGTAGTTTTTGTACATTCACTGCAGTTATTCGTGTAAACCACTAGTTTGAGACTTTGTTTACAGCTTAAAAAGGAGTTAAATAAAATTTGGTGATGATCTGTGTTTTTTCTGTTCATGTAGGAGCAGTTAAAACAGGCCGGTCAAATTTGACCGGGAGCACTAAAGTAAGGGGGAGAAACGAACACGACACAAAGGTTAAAGAGTCAAAACTGCTTTTGGTTTTGTTTATAGTCTTGATGTAATGTGCATGTGTTATCGGTATCAGCCTTTAGTAGCTGAAAGTCATTGGTTTCAAAAAACGGTTATCGTGCATCCCTGGCAAAACAGTCACCATCCTACCAGGTTGCAGGAGTTGTGAATCAAGCCTTCATGACAACAGTGACACCACGCAACATTACTTCTGGGTTTAGGTCCACTGGAATTTTCCCACACAATCGTGACACTTTCCCAGATGAAACGTTTGCACAATCCATTTCGTCAGACCGGCCAAACCCTGAGCTATAGGCTGCCACC
Source organism: Hirundichthys speculiger (assembly GCA_018398805.1). Classification (NCBI taxonomy): domain Eukaryota; kingdom Metazoa; phylum Chordata; class Actinopteri; order Beloniformes; family Exocoetidae; genus Hirundichthys; species Hirundichthys speculiger. The sequence continues at coordinate 843,077 of JAGFBZ010002373.1, read as the reverse complement.
AGGGATGGTCCACCTCTAGCAGAAGGTACGGAAGACCTGCATCCTGCAGATGATCCACCTGAAAATAAACCTGCTGCTGCAGATAAGTCACAACCCCCCCCCACCCACACACCCCCCCTCATTCACCCACTCCCTCGCCCTCTGCAGGAAATCATTGCACTTTCAAAATGCACCCACAGAAAACAAACCACACGGAAGCGTGTGAAGACCACCATCCTCACCAATACTCCTGAGATGCAGGCATTTCAAAAAGCTTTTGAAGAAAGATGAAAGAAACTGCAAGAGAAGATGCAAAACAGCAAACAAAAAAGAAAACCAAAAAAGAAACACATTGAGAAGAAAATCAGACAGGAGCTTCGAGCCACTAGGTTTGGGAAAGGTCGAAAAGGCACATTCTGCAAATGCCCCAATGAGTGTGAGTGCTGCCCGCTCACACGTCCCATTCTGCTATATTGGAAAAGGTTGCACAAGTATATGGAAAACAATGTGTTCACAATGTACGCCTTACATGGAAAGAGTTCCTTGTGACAAACAACATAGCAGTGCGATCCAGAAATTGGACCATATGCGAAGGCTTAGTATGACCAGGAAAATGAAAAAAAAAAAAGGGTGACAAAGTTCATAATGTTAAATTTTTTGCTGTTTCTCAGAGACCCCATGCTTCGAGTAAACAAGAGCTTATGTAATGACCTGATGATGTATGTATAAGCGACAACTGTGCTCAACCAGACTGAGACTGAAGAAAGATTAAAAGTCTCAGAAGCAGCCAAAGCCCGCTAATCAAATGTACTGAAGTGTTCATCATCAAGAGTGACCACCTCTATGAAATCAGAGGTTTTGGCAGCTTGATGGTCTGAAGCATTCAGGTGTGTTAACACAGGGCAGCAAAGGAAGAAAAACAACAGCATTGATGTTTGAGAAGCAGTTGTTTTCCCCCATCAATCTGGGAAGGGTTATAAAGCAATTTCAAAACAATTTGGAGTTCATTGTTCTGCAGTGAGAAAGATGATTCACAAGTGGAAAACATTCAAGGCGGTTGCTGGTCTTTAGAGAAGTGTCATCACAACAGTCACCACAGCAAATTTATTCCCAGTTCAGACCATGCAATTCTAGAAATAAAAAAATACTCTACAGCCCTTGGCCACCATATGAAATGTAGACGTTTGTGAAACTAGAAATAGTAAAAAAGACTGGACAAGTTTTACTTTATAGCACTTTGTAGTAACTTGTTATACTATTTGATTTACATAATCAGCCTTTTCTCATTTTGCCTTAAATTTGTTTCCCTGCCTAATTGAAAGGCTCATTTTTCATTACATTGCAGATATCCTCCACAGACTACGCTGCACTTTATGCAGGGATGTAACGTTATCGTTGTTTTTTATATCGTTTGTCCTTTTCTTGGCCATCATTTACCATTTTTAAAAAAAAGTAACTCAGACTACAACACGAGAAACGCAGAAGGCCCAGCACTCTAGAATCTGTGCGCTGATTGGCCGAGATGCATCACCCAAGAATTACAGGATATTGTGCAGAAAGACCACAGAAAGACCACAGTTTAGCCTTTGTCTTGTTTTGCTGCAGTACCTCGTTACTTTTTTTGCAGTGTTTAAACATATTTTGAACACATTATTTAGGCTGGGGGGGGGCTCCGGCTCCAGTTCACGGATTTTGATTGTCACGGGGAGGCATCGGTCCCCATTAACCGCGAAAACTAAGGGATCACTGTAATGTTTTTTTGTATTTCCAAATCTGGATCTGTTTTCCCTTTTTAGATGCAAATAATGAAGCTCTGACTCCTTGAGTATCAAGCTCTGAGGAGTAGCCATGGGCCAATTCCAATTCCTCCCTTAACCCTCAACCTCAACCCTCGCCCTTAACCCTCAATCTTTGGTCCACCATCTTGGCCCTCAAAAGTAAATGTAAAGGCTATCTTGTAACTTAGAAATGGAACACCCCTTAAGTGCAGTTACGTCTTCAGACTGTGGGGGGCAGCCTTATGCCAAAGCTATGTCCAGTCTGTCAAGAAAACGAGGACGACAAAGAAAAATAAGATGATATAACTATATATACGGAAGACAATAAGATGGTTTCGTAACATATCTTTATTCATACAAAAATACTTACATTTGTAGCTAGCTTTTTTCAGCGCCATCCTTTTCGAAGATGACTTGCCGAAAATACGCGATGCCTCCTGTGTAGTCCTCTTTCCCAAGGGTGGTGCTGGAGAATCTCAATATTGAGGGCAACACCACCCTCAAACTTGTCCTTTAACTTGACATTCTAAGAATCGGGACAGCACTTGGACTTAATGGAAGTGTGCATTTTTGAGATTGAGGCTCAAGGGAGGAATTGGAATTCACCCTAAAGCCTGATTTTTACTCAAACGTCAGGTCGTCTGCTTAACCTACGCAGACGATGCAGAGATGCCCCCACACCCTACGCAGACACTACGCAGAGACTCCTGTGCACCTCCCCAAAATTGTAGGTTGACGCAGACAGTGACGCAGAGAGGAGAGAAAGGAGGCCTCTGATTGGTCAATTCTACATCCGCATAGTAAAGAGCGCGTCATTGAAGAAATGAGGAAGTACCCACATCTGTACGATTTTTGTTCTCCACACTACAAAGACAGCACATATTCTAGTAATTCATGGAGGGAGATTGCAGTGAATGTGGGTCTGGATACGGCCGAGATGGTGAGGAAGTGGAAAAACACAAGAGAAAGTTTAGTAAGTTTAGCTAGTTCGTGATTGTGGCTCTTGCATTGTAGAGTGGAATAACATAGCGGAGACCGCGCGAGTATAAATCAAAAGTGACGGCGGCATCTCTGCAACAAGCTGACGGCGACACATTGACGCGAGAGTATACACAGCCCTTAAGTCTCACGACATATTGGTGAAGTATATTGCACCCACCTGCTTTTTTAACTAAAGAGCAATAGGCGGGGCTTCACTTTAAGTTTTTGGGGTCAAATGAAAAATTAACAGTGTGTCAAATAATTTTTTCCGATTACAGGTAGATCTTATGCTTATTTCCCATTTCAAGTTTTCACAGATCATTTGGGTTTGAATTAGATAATCATGATTGTCACCTTTTGATTGTCAGCTGCCTTCAACAATGGATAGTAGTGGCTCCTGCAGCCCATTTGAAATAGAGGGGGGGTGAGGCATGAGCTCAAACTTTACATAACTCCTATTGCAGTTTCAAATTAACAAATTATGTTGTTATACATTACATGCACCAAAGTGTCACCTTAACTGTTTCTGTAATGGTTCTGTCCAGATTTTGCAGTAAAGGAAATGCTGTGTAGTGCATTAATAAAAAGTCTGCGTGGGTTTATGTTGATCACTTTTTACTGAATAACTCTATCTCTGTACATAGTCTCCTGGGTAACCTCTTGCCTCATGCATCATGGGTAATGTATGTTAAGGCAATACATAACAACACACATGTTGGGGCACATTTTAATGTCAGGTGTAAATACAGTCTATTTTCTTCAAGTGAAATCCTGATAAACCTATATTACCTACAGAGAAAACTGATTCTCAAACATTATACATTATTACATTTTGTATGGGGGGGTGTTTGGTGACACTGGCTTCTTTGGTTTAAATGTTGGCGCGACCTGTGAAAGGTTGGATGAAAGCCAAGTTTTCCCAGGCTTGCAGACTTTTTCATAGTTCTTGATGTTTGCAAAAGGTTCATGGTTTAGCACTGAATCTATTTGGCTTTCATTACTTTTTTCTCAGTTAATTAAAAGTTTCCTCTTTTACAGACAGTCAGTCTGTCTTATGTTGCTGCCAATGAAACAGATCATAACATCATGGAACAGTGCCTTCCCCCCCAGGCACTGCAAGGCTTATTATAAGGTAGAAAATTAAACACTAAAATACAGCACATTATGAATAATTTGATGAAAAAGCAGTATGAAAAAGTATGAAAGTAGTTGCAAAATAATGAAATCTGTCGACAAAGATCTGGTATAGCTTTAGCCCAGAGCAGTTGCATTTCTTAGAATGGGGCTGAACAAACGAACTTGCTCAATTAATTGAAATGAACTCTTACTCTACAGTCTACTTGCCTGAACAGGTTTTGCTTGTAATTGGTTCTGATTGCTGATCTCCGGTTAAAAAGGAAAAACAAAAATGCTAATTAAAAAAAAATACAATGTCATGATTTGCCAATTTCAAAACCACTTATTTATTCACAACAGAGCACAGGAAGCATATCAAATGTCCGAATTGACAAAATATACCCTCTTGGCAGGACTAGTTGTGAAAAAATTTGGGGCAGGGCTATAGGCTTCACTAAGTGGCATCCCTTCTCCTTTTTCACAACAGTCCATATACACTCACTGGCCACTTCATTAGGTACTTTTGGCCAACTGCTCGTTAACGCAAATTTCCAAACAGCCAATCACATGACAGCAACTCAGTGCATTTAGGCTTGTAGACATGGTCAAGACAGTCTGCTGCAGTTCAAACCAGGCATCGGAATGGGGAAGAAAGGAGATTTAAGTGACTTTGAACATTGGCATGGTTGTTGGTGCCAGATGGGCTGGTCTGAGTGTTTCAGAAACTGCTGATCTACTGGGATTTTCACGCACAACCATCTCTAGGGTTTACTGAAAATGGTCCAAAAAAGAGAAAATATCCAGTAAGTGGCAGTTATATAGGCACAAATGCCTTGTTGATGCCAGAGGTCAGAGGAAAATGCCCAGACTTGTTTGAGCTCTGAACGCACTGAACACACAACACGTCAAACCTTGAGGCGGATGGGCTACAGCAGCAGAAGACCACACCTGGTGCCACTCCTGTCAGCTAAGAACAGGAAACTGAGGCTACAATTCACACAGGCTCACCAAAATTGGACAATAGAAGATTGGAAAAATATTGCCTGGTCTGATGGGTCTCGATTTCTGCTGCGACATTCAGATGGTGGGGTCATAATTTGGCACCAACGACATGAAAACATGGATCCATCCTGCCTTGTATCAATGGTTCAGGCTGGTGGTAGTGATGTGATGGTGGGGACATTTTCCTGGGACACTTTGGAACCATTAGTTCCAATTGAGCATCGTGTCAACACCACAGCCTACCCGAGTATTGTTGCTGACCATGTCCATCCCTTGATGACCATGGTGTACCCATCTTCTGATGGCTACTTCCAGCAGGATAATGCACCATGTCATGGCAACATGAGTTCACTGTACTCAAATGGCCTCAATAGTGACCAGATCTCAATCTAATAGAGTACCTTTGGGATGTGGTGGAAGTGAAATTCACATCATGGATGTGCAGCCGACAAATCTGCAGCAACTGCGTGATGCTATCATGTCAATACGGACCAAACTCTCAGAGGAATATTTCCAGTACCTTGTTGAATCCATGCCATGTAGGATTAAGGCAGTTCTGAAGGCAAAAGGAGGTCCAACCTGGTACTAGCAAGGTGTACCTAATGAAGTGGTCAGTGAGTGTATATTTGTGAACTGAGGAGACCAGTTGTAGAACATTTTAGAAAGGAATGTTGTCCTATTCTGCTCTGATTTAGTATTCAATTCAAATTCACATTCAAATTGAAAAATACTTTATTAATCCCCCAAGGGGGAAATTCAAGTTTCAGTACACCAGGAAAAATCTGGTGTACTAGAGGAGCTGCCAGCATCCAGCACTCCTTTTCATGCCAGGTCCCGTGGTCCGAGTGCTAACTCCAGATAACAGCAGTTAACCCTGTAAGACCCACTGTTGCAGAATTACAACAATTTTTGTTATCCCCCAAAAAACCTTTTTTTCATTTTTATTTTTTGGTTCAACCCCAATAACATACTCATTTGGTCCTATTGTTCAGTCTCAGAGTGCTATTGGGTCATACATTTGTATATAAGGCTTGTCCTCAGGTCAAGAAGTCACACACCCTCCAGATTTTTGAGAGAGCATCATACCCTCGATTTACTGGATTGGATTTATCTGACTGAAGTAAGTAAAGTGCTTTAAATATTTTTTTATTTGTTTATTACAGTGTCTAGAATATGTCAGTATGTAGTCATTGTGGAAAATGTGCCTTACATTTTATTTAGAGCTTGTTTTGTAATTGTTGCAATATTACAACGTTGGGTAAATGTGGTAGTCAAAACAACCCTGTTTTGAGAGGGATGTCTTGAGAGGAACTTCAATTTAAATTTTCACAATATAACTTTAAACTACACATGATTTACAGCCTAGCCTTATATTTGATTATATATTAGTGTATTAGAAACTAGTGTGCAAAGATATATTGCCATATCTAATCATTTTCATTTACTTATAATGATTTCTAACCACGTTGAACACTCAGTATTTTCTCCTTATCACAGAAAGCAGGACTTTCTAACAAAGAATTTCTGTTTGTGCATGTCTGCCCTTTGTCTTGGCTTTTGATAAGAAAATGTTCCTTTCAATTCTTAGTTAAATCAGTTGTGGAGGATGCTTGGGGGAGGGCATTTTTTCCATTGTTCTGGAGCAGGTGTTGATGTTCAGGAATGTCAGGTGTTGTCATAAGTTGGAGGCTACCTGCATAACTATTAGTATGATAATCAGAGTTTACAATTGGTCAGCTATACACTATTGTGTGGCCAGTTAAATGTGTGAATAGATTACTTCAGTGCAATGTGTAATTACAGAGAAATACAAGTTCGCCCTGAAAACCCGACGCTGGTACATGTACAGTCATGGAAAAAATTATTAGACCACCCTTGTTTTTTCTTCAGTTTTCTTGTTCATTTTAATGCCTGGTACAACTAAAGGTACATTTGTTTGGACAAACATAACGATAACCACAAAGATTGCTCATAAGAGTTTTATTTAAGAGCTGATATCTTACCATTTTCCATGGTTTTCTTGATTATAACCTAAATCACTTAAGTTTTTACATCAATAGCTATGGCGTTGTACTGCCAAAAACACTGCTTTTATGCATTCAGTGTTTTCTTTTCTGTCTGTTTTAGTCACATGATGACATTTAGTGGTACCAGGTATTAAAATGAACAAGAAAGTGAAGAAAAAATGGTGGTCTAATAATTTTTTCCATGACTGTACATCTTCTGGCACACCATCACCCTTGCTGTGGTCAACGCCTGGCTCCTCTACAAGCGACACTGCCAAGCTCTCAAGATGCCAAAGAAGGAGATTCTGAACATGAAAAAGTTCCAGGCCCAACTAGCATCCTCTCTCATTCTGGTAAGAATCTATTTCTGCTATTTGCCATGTTTGTGATATCTATGACTTGTATCATCATGTATTTTTGGCATATATATAAATTGATTATTAATATTGATTCTTCTCCTTCCAGGTGGGCACAACACTTTGGACATTTCTCAATAAAAGTCAAGAGAGGACACTGCAGACATTGCAGTAAAGGGTATACCAATACCCAATGCAGCAAATGTGATGTCCGCCTCTGTTTTTCAGAGGACAAGAACTGTTTCTGGGACTATCATTGTAAATAAATGTCAAAGTTCTTGCTATTGCAATAAATGACTGTTCATAACAACATGACTGAGATTATTTTTCATGTTATACTGTTCTGGGACAAAAGTAAAACCCTGCAAATGAATCCTTAATTCTGTATTGTTGTTCAGACAATGAGTACAGATACAGGAGATTCTGCTCCCCATTGAGCCCAATGTTGCAATTACAACATTTCTTTCTGTAAAAACTTACAAAAACATATTTTTTGGAAAAACACCCTCATTTTCAACCTCAAAGGCCTCCTACAACAACATCTTAATGGTTGAAAAATTTTTTTTTAGTGTTTTTCTATATTTGGGTTTTACAGGGTTAACAGCCATTAGAACCAGTATATCTCCATAACGATGACATGTGAGATATCTCCAGGTCAGAGGAGGAAATACCGATGAACCAGACCGTCTCCCCTGGGAAGCCCGAGCTCCATTCAGTCCGGCGAGCGACGGAGCCGACCGTCCCAGAGCCTGGTTCATCATGCGGACCGGACCAGGCCGTTGTCGTCTCCCCCGGCGGTGCTGGGCCCCACCAGGTCACCAGACGGCCCCTGCCAGGTCAGCTGTCCCATCCGGCATGTAGACTGCTGGACGGGGGCAGCATACCACCGCTGCTACGTCGGGGCTCCCTTCCCGGCTCCGTGACGCCGCAGCCCAGATCCAGTGGCGGTGGTTGCCGCGGGTAGCAGTTCAGGACTACTCAGCTTAGCTTTCCCGAAACGGCCTCCAGCGACGCCGTCTATGTCCGCGGCGGCAGGTCTCCACCAGCCGCAAGAGGACCGATCCGCCCCCTTGCAGACAGTATGTCGACATCCGACCGCAGATCACCACAAACCGGGCACAAACTGGAGCGTCCAGCGTCGCAGGGATAAGTCCCCGGAGCAGCAGCGAGAAGCGTCCATGCCAGGCGTCGTCCGGGCAACAACAATTATAAGTATTAATAAGTATTTGAGGTAGTGAATGGGTTGTGAATCATTTTTGCATATTTTTTCTTTGGTTTATAGTGGGTATGGTTTGGAGTGGTGGTCACACAGGTGCTAATAATCAATCCCATGCTATTTAATCAGCTGGTACACATTCTTACTGTGGCTGTCAACGTCTGTCAAGGTGCTGTGTGGGGACTAAGGGTTTTGCCCAAGAAGTGGAAGTGGGCCCACCTTGTTTGACTGGCAATTAAAAAAAGTAAGCCATTGCTTTACTACCTGGTTTGGCCAAGGGACACCAAGTACTACTCTACTCCTCCATCAACCCCCATTAGAGGAAAGGATACACACAGCACTTTAGGATATTTTCCCTTAATTTGAACAGATTTTAGTTTTTTAACATTTTTGTAAAAAAAAAAACAACATTTCTTTGCACAGTGCACTTTGTCCACCTACAAAACTGGTTGGTCAGAGAGAACTAGGGGTGTTGACACAAGGCCATAATTTTATAATGGGAGCAGTATTCTTCCAGAATGTGCTGGCTGAAGCTGGCAGCGTGTCTCTTCAGCTCATTCATTTTTTTTTCACTATTTTTGGTGTTTTTGTCAGTTTATTTTATCAACTACTGATGGATATTCTGTGGATGTTACTATGGAAAGAAGAGCTTATTCAAGAGAAGAGCTTCTTTCATTGAAACAGAGCAAATCTGGAGTATATCATCCTGTTCCAGCTGGGATGAAAATGAGTTTTCATGGTTGCTGTGCTGGTGCAAAGCTGAAGACCAGAAAATGAAGATACAAACCATTTCTGCCATCAGTCATGATTGGAAATGTCAACTCCCTGACCAACAAGAGAGATGAACTGGAGAAACTGTAGAAGAGTCAGAAAGTGTACCGTGAGTGCAGCCTTATGTGTTTTACTGAAACCTGGATTTCATCTTAGACTCTATCATGGATCTACCTGGATTCACCCTCATACAATCAGACAGAGATGCTAAAGCTTGTGGCAGAAAGAAAGGAGGGGAACTGGCTTTATTTGTGAACCAGAGATGGTGTAATCCTTCACATGTAACTGTCAAGGAGCAGATGTCTTATCCAGATATTGAATTATTGGCAGTTGGATTGTGACCATATGATCTACCAAGAAAATTAAGTAATTTAATAACAATACTTGTTTACTTTCCACCCAGTGACATGGCTGAAGTTCCATGTGACATACTACATAAATGTGCTTCTAGGATACAGACCAAACACCCAGATGCACTTATAATGATATCAGGTGACTTCAACCATGTCACTGCATCTTACCACCTGACTGGATTTACACAGTTTGTTCATTGTACTTTTTTATAGCACTGTCACAAGGCAGTGGTAAACCTATCCAAGTTGATGGTTTTTAGAGGGTTTAATGGCAGTTTTGGGTAAATGACAGTGAATGGAACTGAAAATATGGAACATGACTGAGTGATTAGCTGGCTTGAGAGGAGGGGTGTAGAGTAACTGGCAAGAAAGCGGTGTCAAAGAACTGGACTGGCACAACGTGGAGGTGACTGGTAAAAACTGGGGAAGAAATATACTGTGTCGTGGTGACATGATGGATTGCAACTGTGCATGATGGTCACCAGGAAGAGTGCCACACCCGGGGGGGACACAGACACACACACACAATTAGAAAGAGAAAAATGGCCACACATGAGGAGAACAAGAGTTGGGAGGGGGACCGTCCACCATGATGACAAACACTTTAACTAAATTTCTAGAAGCAACAGTCTTTCTTCCTTTAAAAGTCAATTGAAATTTGTTAAATTGCAGTTAATAAAAAATATCCAGCTGATTTGTTTTATTGTGACGCATTTTGGTTTGTGTTCTAAAATCATGGGTTCCTACATGCAGCGCTAATATTTAACTATGACTGGAGTGAATCCAATTAATTCTGCATTGATCAAACCTGCATCTCGCCAAGGTAAAGTAGTTTGTTATTTTGTGTTTTGTCATGTTCTTTTGTAGACTTGAGTCATTTTTGATTAATACCCTATTAACTTCACATTCCAGAGGAAGAAACAGTTTTATTTTAGAAGTGGAACAGCTCCAGTGTGGGGCCTTCATGTTATTAGCAAAGGCCTCCAGCTGTTAGCATGACTGACATGAAGGTAGAAAAAAAAAAAGTTTGCATCAACGTAAGCAAGCACGATGTAAAGCACCATGTGTCAAGTTGAATTCATTGATCACTTGCATATCTGTCATTTTGTTATCTTTGCCACAGGGGAAGGAAAAATTAGTCCTTCTGAGATGGCTGGTCTATTTTAGGTTACAGTTCTGGACTGACATCATTGCTAACTGAAATATTGTAGATGGAACATATTGTACTTGTTCTTCCTTTCCTCATGAGGGGGCATCATTGATCCCTGATGAAGTGCACAAATGTGGGTGGAATAAATAAGTGCTTTTAAAAATTAATTTCACCACACTTTCTCATTTCCTCTCAACGTGTTTTAAGCTAATAATTCCCTTTTCGGTCCAACCACTCAGACAAGGAGATGCTTAAAATAGAAACTCCTCTCAAAATTACGCACGCCTATTGAATTCAGTTCTAATATTGCAATTATAATAAATTAGTCATAGTACCATTTATCAGCCATTTATATTAGTGTTGATAAATTATTAACATCTTGAGAATGTGTTTCCCAAAGGAACATGTAATGTCAGTTGATTAATTTTTTTTCAAAGGGGCTCTATGATTGCACCAGGAGTTCGTGTTGTAAAGCATTGGGATTATAAAGATAATGCAATGTTTAATTCATGCCTTTAGGTAAGGGTGTTTCATGTCAATCAAGATGAAAGCAAACATACAGGCTGCCTGAAGTATCACAGAGAGAGCATGGACAGGTTGTACATTTATAAGCAGGAATTGTACACAGGTCAAATGCTTTAGTAAAGCAGGAAAAACTGCTTTACATCAGAAATAGGGTTATTTTTTAAGGAGCTAGAGGAATTCTAATCCACTCCTAAGAATGTCTTCAAGCTCTTTAAGAGGTGATGGTGGGAAGAAGCTTCCCTTACTTTTTGTTTTGAAGCATAAAGCCGGTCGCATTTGGATTTTAACAATTTGCTCTCTTTGTAAGTAAGAAAGAGTGCACATTCTGACATAAGTAGAATATTGCACTTATGCCACATATATACTACATATAACCGCAAATGAACAACGAAGACACATCATCTCTTATACAACAAAAACAAAGTGCAACTGCAGTTCATCATATAGCTCATCTATAATGAGAAAGATTATTCAAGTGAAAAACATGAGACAGTTGTCAGGAATAGATGTTCCAGTAAATTCACCCAAGGGCAAAAATCCAAGGGCTGCAGTATATTTCTTACAGATTTCTTAGAGTTAGCATGTTCATAATCATACAATTAGAAATAGATTTCTCACTATGATTTGTTTCGAAGGGTTGCCTAATAAGAGTACATTCTCTCAAAGAAGAACATGGCAGCATGGCTTAGTTTTGTGAAGCTGCATACAATCAAACCACATTAGCTTTGTTCTAATTTTCTTTAGAAAGACTAAAAAAAGCAAGCACAGTATATCAGCACTAACCTCACATGAACGTCCATGGAAAATAGTGTTGGGCCAATGGGACTAATGGTTCCATTTATCCTGGAAGTTGGAACTCGGAATGACACTGTTTTTGTCATTGACCGCATTCCATTTTCAAGGTCAGGAAATGAACCTTTCCTGATGTCAGACGAGCCATTGCTGCTGGCAGGCAATGTTAGCAATACAAATTCATAACAACAGTGTATGTAGTCTGCAGTATATGTACTCTACTTGTACAGCGCTTTCGAGACACCATCATGGTGTCCACAAAATACTTCATAATGGCCTTTTATTCACCGAACCAGTGGGCGGCTGCTGCCATGCAAAGCACTGCCAGGAGCAAATTAGAGTTTAGTGTCTTGTCCAAGGGCACTTTGACATGTGGACAATTGGAACCGGGATAAAACTGCCAGCCTTTTGGTGACTGGACGACCCACTCTATCGACTGAGCAACAGCCACCCTGATATAACATATATAGCACATGTTTTCAACAAATTCATGTAACAATCCACTGTTAAAAAGCAAACAAGACAGATGAAATACAAAAGAACTTCCATGAATAGTAAAATATACTGAGTATTTACTGGCTCAAGTAGCAGTGATGCTGGATTCTGAATTCAGGGTAGATGAGGTTTCTCCAACTATCGGAGTTGGTATTCCAACTTCAGTAGGTGTTCCGGCTCTGATTTGGAACTTGGGAATTCCAACTTCCAAGTACATGCTAATAATATTTATTTTTTAATATCAGAACAACTAAACTACAGAAAAATTATAAATGATTTCCTTTTTCCATTTTTGTCAGATAATGCATGTCTGTTCATGTGCATCAAATAGGTTGTCATACAAGGTTGCATTTGTGAACGTTTCTCTGTCGTAGTGCTTCATAAAGAATTCACAAAGTAATCTCTTAACCACTGAGTTATATGAGTGATTGATGAATGACAGTTTTTTCACAGTGCTGTCTGAGGGCTCTCACATAATGGGTATCCACTTAAGGCTTTCACCCCTGCTCTTTTCGCACTGTAATTTCTCCACATTCCTTGAATTGATATGATATATTGATATTATGCTCTGTAAAGAAAAATATGCCAATTCCTGCCAAAATTTCTTTGAGAAAGAATGTATTTGGACACATTCATGATGTTCTCATTAATTTGTGGATAAAGTGGAGATCCTCTTCTCATCTTTGCTCCACAGAGACTCAGCCTTTAAATAGATTGTAGCAAATCAGCATTACAATCTCCTGTTGACTTCACCTGCTTGAAATAACAATTTGTTTTTTCATTCATCTTTTTATTAAGACTAAATGGCCCCATACCAACCTTTTTTTTTTTTATGAAAATGTTGAAATGGATGTATATTTGTTGCACCCTCTGCTCCGATAATTTGGGAGAGGTACGTGGTTGCTTTTGGATTAAATGAAGAGTGGAGATGCGGCTGACGTCTTCACTCAATATCACTTTATTCAAAAGAACACTGAATCTTTTCTGCGCAAGCGCAAAACAGTTCTCTGCTGGTCAGAAGCTATCGATCTACAAACCATCAAACTCTTAAGAAATTGTAAATAGTGTACATAGTAATTATGTTTTTAGTACCGTATTACCCATACTTTTAAACAATCATAACAAAATAACAATTATGCAATATGAATATTTTTAACTCTCGTTTTTAACCGAAAATAAACTCTACTATCAATTATTATTTTAATAATTTTAACCTGTCATATATTAACATGAAATTAAAGTGAGGGGAAAAAACATGAAATAAAATCAAAATACAATCAAAGCCATACTAAGAGTTACTGCATCTTTATTTTTTGCATTTTCCATTGAAAAAACTGTGTCTCCGTGTTCTTTTATCTGGTGCCTAAATGACAAATCTAGAAGCAAAGATCAATCAAGAATTTAATACAATCATGTATACAAAGAATTATTATGCCATGCAGAATATTTTACTCGGCCGATGGTACACTTCTTGACACCACCAAGGATGTCAGGAAATGCACACCAAAGTCAAATTCTGTCCCTCCTTTAAGGATCCCAAGAAGGCGGTCCTGCTCTCCCGGGTTGTATGATCCTTTGTCTCTGAAAATCCAGATGGTCCAGTCACAGTCCTGGTAAATCAACAACTGATTGTTTAAGCAGTTTCAAACTGGTGATGGGGGTCTAGCGGATGTCCAGTCCAAACAAAGGTGGTGTGTTTGCTCCAAGAAAGGGTGTAACTAAATACGTTGATCTATGCCATCGCATAGTCCTTTGAAGACAGCAGGTCAGGAGGTCATGATCCCAGTGTTAGGTCATAAAGCAGCCACCCTGAGGCCTTCACCAGCCAGACTACAGGCAATAAAGGTTTAGCTTTAACTAAAGTTCTGAGTTAAATTCTAAATCCTAACACCATGTCTCTCTAACCTTTTCTGAATTGGGGATGTACAGTATGTATATAATTTATCCTGACCATCATATGTCATGGCCTGGTCAGTCATGGCAGCCCTGTGTGTGTTTTTGTGTGTCAAGTTGGCGTCTCTCCCTGTGGTAAGTGGTTCCTGTCTTACTTTGAAAGATCTGTCCTGTCCTTGGTGTCCTTGGTTTCTGCTTTGCTTCCTCCCTCTTGTCACCCTGATTCCCTGCACCTGCCCCTCATTTGTTCCTCTGTGTATTTAAGTCTTGTTCCCCTGGTCTTTTTTGGGGCATTAGTTGTGTTCCATGTTTGCAGACTTGCTTGTCTTTCCTCTCGTCACCCTGGACTTTAAGTTAAGTTTGTATTTTTGTATTTTTATGTATTTTGGATTTTTGGATTTTTTTGTGTTTTTTTTGGGAAAATAAACCCTTTCTTTTTTGAACACCTGCGCTTAGGTCTAGTGATGGCAAGATGAAGCATCGTGAGGCATTGTACCACTTCAGCCAATTGGTTTGAGAAAGGGTTCATTTCTTAAAGCTTCATATGCACATGAAACCACCTACTGGTCAGGTTTATAATCACAGCCAGCTGAATCTTAAGATGTGATGCATTGAATTTATGTATCAGTTATGGCTCTTGCGAATGACTGTGAGTAACAAAATGTGTATGACCAAATAATTGTTCTACATAAAAGATCAAGTGCATAATAAAATATTGTTTGAATGTAATCTCTATTTAATGTTTCCCAAAGTAGTATATGATACAGCATGTTGTGTTTTTTTTTTTTTTTTTTTCTTTTGTCAATCTAAGAAAATGACCTGAGCTTAGTTGGGCAGAGAACAGTGAAAGTGCTTGTGGAACTACGGAGGGGGCGCACTGAATATGCTTGTGCAACTTGGAGAATGATGACCATTAAAGGGGTGATTTTATGCATTTTTATTCAGAAATAGAAATTTTTCCACAGTTTTTGGTTTTAACTGATTCCTTTTTTTAGACACTTTTTTTTAGGTGTTCTCCACCCTTGGAGAACACCCTTTCACATGGCACAGAGGATGCTGGGGTGCATAAAAATGTTTGTGCCATCATGTACAGTTCTTCACAAGCAAACCTAATGCATCTAAAATAATGGTATATACAGCTTACCTTATTTGGACCATTTAAGTCAAAATGTTCCCACATAGGGGAAATCCTCCTCTTCTGAGTTGGCTCCATCCTCCTCCTATCCTGTCCTCACTCTTCTAAATCTACTGTCTCTCTCTCTCTCTCTCCTAAATTCTGCTAAACTCTCCAAACTATATACTGAACTACCACAAACTATATAAACGCTATCCAGATTCTAGTATCCAAGCTATTCAAACTCTATCCACACTCTGAACTGACCTGCAACTCACCTACAAAAACCCACATTTTGAATGTGTGTGGCGTTAATAAAGCTGTCAAATACTGCGCCATAATCTGAACCATTTCCCGAAGCAGTCAGTACAGCCGGGCAACGAAGCTTCGGACGTCATCTCTTTCGGCTCCTCCCCTAAACGAAGCAAGCCTCGATACGCGCTTCCCGGAAACGCCCCCTCCATTACTCGATACACGCTTCGAAGCCTCGGCACGCCTCATAACATCTCTGCTTAGGTCCTCCCTTAAACACTGCAAATCATGACAGAATGCACCAACCAACACTTGGACCCAGCAGGAAGTCCTGCTACCTCCTGTGTGGGAGGGGGGTGTGGCAGCCCTTTTCACAAGACCAGTTTGCACAATTTCTTGACATCTAAATGAAATGCCTGTGACATGGTTGGTCTGAATACCAGAAAAATCCATTTCCATCCATTATTTTCATGCTATTTTCACAGAAACTGGTTTTAAAGGAAAGAGTGAGCTCATAAAAATGCCATCTAACTCTTCTGTGAGGATTATAAATTCAGATCTGTTCTCATAAGCATCAAGCTAACATGCAAATGTATTTTAGACACAAATTACAATCAATGACCCCTGAGGCATGTTCTTGCTTTCGGAGAGTATACAGTCGTTTACCTAACCTGACAGGAAACCCAAGAGATTACTACATTCCAAACTGAAATTTCCTCTTTATGCACTTACATTTCCCTTGTTTGCAATTCAGTCACAGGCACTTGATACCTATTTCTCTTGAAGACATCTTATTTTGAATCATTTGTTGAGCTGGACCAGGTTATGAATATACTTTGCTGCAGATAGAATGAAGTAATGCAGCAGGATGCCAATGAGTAACACACCAATGGAAAATAACTTAAAACCCTGGACTTCAATGTTGTGCTGTTCTGCTGTATTTTCACTGTGGTGGGCTATTGTAGGTGCCTCTAAACCCAGAGATGTGAATACTGCTCCTGGACAAGCTTAACCTTGGACTTTAAAAAAAAAATTTTTTGAATAGTGAGGGTTCATATGGCATTTGTAACAGAAGCTCAGGATTGCAGTCCTTGACAAAAGTTTCCCAAAGTAATCTGTTGCCTACATATCAACCGCTGCTGACAGATGGTACATGACACAGTGTCATCTGAGAGAATAAATATCAGTGGTGACGATCTTTGGATTGTTGCCCTTTTTGCACTGAAAGTCCTTCAAATACTCTTTTAATACTTGGGACCTTGAGGCATTAGGAAATTGTACCCAGCATAAACCAGACTTGTTAAAGATGTCTTGGTTGATTTAGTTAGATATTACCGTGATGCAATACACTGAGATCCAGGTGTTTGAAGGTGTGCTTACAATAGATCTAGAGTAGAGCTTTCAATCAGCTGAATTTAACAGAAACTTGAAAGTCTTTTCTTTCAGAACATCTTTATCAAAGTCCCTTATGTTTACTGTCAAACTGGGGAAGAGTCTGTTCTTCACATTTTATTTATTTATTTATTTTTTACTTTTCAAATGGAATGTAATACCCCATTTCAAAAGCACAGCATCCCTGTGTTCTGTAAATCTTCCAAGGGAAACTGAATGTAATTGAAGTGTCAGCAGCTGGCATGTTTGTATTACAGATTTTGTGGGAGTGGCAGGTGGTGCCAGAAAGTCAGTAATAGAAGTCTCATTTTACTTGATGTGGAATAGAAAGACAACAGCCTGATAGCCCTCAGCTTGAAAAGGTTGACTCTGCTGGTTAGGTATTCTCAAAGTAATAGGAAAAGAAAATCCAATATAGACTTGCATGTTCACAAAATACAAAATAGAATTTTCAGCTCAGACAGTTTAAATTAACATTTTTGAAATGGTGCTACATAGTCTAGCGGTCAGTGGACATTTTGAACTTTACAAACCTAAAAAATTTTTTTTCATGTACATAGCATATGTGTGCAATGGAAGACAGATGGGATGCCAACATCAGCCAAATTTTCAGTGAAGCTCTTCAGTGAGTAGCTTCTTTATCTAGCTACAGAAGGGAGAATGAAACACACTTGACCTTGTGTGGCATACTGACTGAATAAAAGGAGAAAGGTATCTCAACCTCAGTCTTGGGAATGAGAGATTATACCTACCAACCATCCATTATCTATACCCGTTTAATCCTCTTCAGGGTCACGGGGGATCTGCTGGAGCCTATCCCAGCTCTCTTCGGGCGAAAGGCAGGGGTACACCCTGGACAGGTCGCCAGTCCATCGCAGGGCCACATGCAGACAAACAACCATTCACACTCACACTCGCTCCTATGGGCAATTTAGAACCATCAATCAACCTGACATGCATGTCTTTGGACTGTGGGAGGAAGCTGGAGTACCCGGAGGAAACCCACGCAAGCACGGGAGAACATGTAAACTCCACACAGAAAGGTCCCTGCCTGAGGTTCGAACCAGGAACCTTCTAGCTGTGAGGCAACAGTGCGAACCACTAACCACCTGCTGCCCCACCTACCAACCATCTGAGATAAATTAAAGGTAAATGTGTGTAAATAATTTGTTCTGTCAGTATATCTCTGTTTTGTAGAGCATGTGTGTGCACTACTGTGCTTAAATCAGATGAATAGCTAGCTGGATGGATAGATGGCATCAGTTTTAACTCTTAATTTTTACCACATAGTTTTGAAAAAGGGGACATACGAAGAAAATCACTTTTACCAAAACCAAACTAACTAGTCAGTTAAGGAACTGCAATAAAATTTACTTCCTGGTTCGCATCAGGCTAGCAAATTAGCAAATTCCTTGTATCTTATCAACTTGCATTGCATAACTGGCCCTACTTGGGTTGCCATGGAAACTGAAATATGTCCATCTTTTTCACTAATACCTAGCCTTTGTACTTCTTTTCCCAAGAAATCTAACTGCTCTTCTTCAAACCATGTGACAAAACAATCTTTCAGGATATGGCGTCAATTCAGGAAACACTTTAACCTGACCCATACAAGTGGCTTCATGCCCCTGACTCATAACGATATTTTGGCCCGTAGTTTTGCTAGGGGAGACTACCCATTCCCACACCTACCTGATAACGATATGCTTGACAAAATATTAAGGTGTGATCCAACCCTTAAGGGCAACATCTCATTTATATATAACACCATTCTTATTTTCAGTATACCTGCACTAGAGAAGAATAGATGCGCTTGGGAACAGGACCTTGGAGTCCAAATCTCAGCACAGACCTGGGAAGGTAGCCTAGACTCAATCCATACTTCTTCTCTGTGTCTTAGACATAATCTGATGCAATTTAAGATCTTACATAGACTTCACTTCTCTCAGGACCGGTTGGCTGCCATCTACCCAAACGTGGACCCTCACTGCTTACGAAGGCACAGCTACTGTTGGGCACATGTTCTGGTCCGGCCCAGCAGTGACAAATTTCTGGACTCAAATATTTGAGGCTTTTACACACTTATGTGGCAGGCACATCCCACCAGATCCCATCACCGCTGTCTTTGGTGTTACAGCTGGGGAGGTTCAGAGTTATAAATCCCAAGTGCATGCCATTCCGTTTGCTTCACTTTTAGCCAGAAGACTTAATTTACAGCAGTGGAAATCTGCCACTCACCCATCTTACCTCTGCTGGGTGAGGGAAGTCCTTGCTTTTCTACCCCTGGAAAAACTTATAAAATCTGTTTGAGGATTTACCCCTAGAGTATCTAACCCTGGAGTCCTTTCATACAACTCACAGATAATCTGCCCTTTTCTTAATTTGTCAATTTCACATATGACAGTCAGACTGGTGGAAAGCCTGGCGCAACAAAATTACATTATGTACAGACAGTCATTCACTAACAAACTCATAGGGTGTCTATTAGCGTGCTAAACCTAGCTTTAAATGCGGCAGACTTTTCTTATTTCATTCTATTTATTTATTTATTTATTTACTAATCCTTTTTTTAAAAAAGTACTTTGACTGTGTATGTGTGTGTATGTATTATGTGTATTTTTTTTTCAAGATGGAGCCATGCCAAGTGGCGACTGTAGCAGCAGCTCCTGTTGTATTTCTTTAACTTTTTGCATTTTTGTTAGTTTATTGTCAGTTTAATTCTTTTCTGTGTCTCCCTTGTGTTTGTCAATGCTTGGACAATGCCTGGGCTATGTTTTGTTACTTTTCTCCGAGTTCTTCTGTTACTTTTGTTACTCTTTGTAACAGAGAGCGTTGCCCGTAATAACAAGGGTGAACAGCTGATCGCGCTGCAGGAGTTACGAAGGAGACGCCGGGGTTGCAGATCTGGAGTCAAGCTGAAGGAGAAAAGGAGAAGACATAAGCCAGCGGTTCCGGCGATTATAATGGGTAACGTGAGGTCTTTGGGAAATAAGACGGACGAGCTTGCGGCACTGCTGAAGACACAAAGGGACTATCGTGAGTGTAGCATTTTTTGCTTCAGTGAAACATGGCTGCACTCGCTCATCCCAGATAACAGCGTCGCGTTCCCTGGCTTCAGTTTAGTACGCGGTGACAGAGATTGCACTAAAAGTATGAAAACGAAGGGTGGCGGGGTTGCACTTTATGTGAGTGAGTGGTGGTGTAACCCTGGACATGTAACAGTGAAGGAGCGCCTGTGTACCCCAGACATTGAAGTGTTAGCTGTGGGAATGCATCCCTATTATTTAAAGAGGGAGTTTACGTCCACCATCGTGATCGCTGTTTACATCCCCCCCGTCAGCTGATGCAGCACTGGCTTTGTGAGGTCATCAGCACCACAGCGGCCAAACTACAAACTCAACACCCGGATGCATTTATGGTGATTACAGGAGATTTTAATCATGCCTTATGTATATATATATATATATATATATATATATATATATATATATATATATATATATACACAGTATAGAACAGAGCCAGGATTTCTTTATTCACTTTTTTTTTTTTTGGTTTTGTAAAAATTAATTTGGAACTCCCACTGATTTGGAAGGCACTAATTTAGGATGAGGATAAGGACAAAACAAGGGTAGAATGTAAATGTGCTGAAGAAACTCCAGATTAATTTCCTGTCATTTTAGCAAGGAACAAACCAACACTGACTGTGATATGAGTGATGATCTTGTCTATTTTGCTTGGAATAGCTGGAGGAAACCACTATCCCAGAAAGGTCCATGTCTACAAAGCCCCTGAAAGAATGTGAATTCTGTCCCCTTACACATCATATTCCACGGTAGTCGGGTAACCCCTATTTCAATATTTGAATCAGAAAGAAACTTTGTTGATTGAACTTGCTTTTAAACATATGAAAACACAGAAAGGCAAAGGGTTATAATATTGTAATCTTTTGATAACACAGTGGATGTCAAGATAACGTAAACAGAAAGTAAGATTCCATGTCAAAACTCTGGATTTCTTGTCCCCCAGTGGTTCAATTTCCGAACATTATGAATGTATGACAGTTCACTAAAAAGTGTTCTTATCTGTCTTATGGTTTGGCAATCTCTTACACCACATTGTTAAAGTTTTTCTTTGTCATTCATTAGTTTGTTAGTTTTGTTTTTCTGCAAGGTGTTAAAAATTATTTTTCTATCCTCTGTAAGTGCGTAAAGGCATGTAAGTCTGTATTTGTCAGAAACATGTCTGTGACAATGAGTACACAGGCTTGAGTTTTCACACTGGAGGTGCCAATTAGCTTTTGGAGATGACAAGCAAGTAAGAGTTGGCTCAGCAATAGCAAGAGAGGATGCCAAAACCTTTCTGCTCTCTCTGTTTTACTCCTTTTCTGTCACCTGTTTCAGATGTACCTTTCCTCTCTAGCATCCTTTTGCTGGCTGTGTTCAGATTCCCCATTGTTTTTTATCTTTTGTACTGCCCAAACTTTACCACTTCTTGTTCCTCGTGGCCCCAGTTTCTGCCTTGTCATTTTGTGTTGGCATCCAGCTGCCTTATTATTGTAATATGTTTTTTTATTTTCTTATTTTTTTTTTTTTAAAAATTGGCTCTTCCCTTTCATTCTTATTCCTTAAAGTCCCACTCCATTAGGATGGATGGATGCTGTTCTTGGGAAGATCTGAAAGCAGAGCATTACAGTCCATCCATCCATCCACTCATTATCAATGCCCACTTAATCCTATGCAGGGTCACGTGATCTGCTGAGCCTATCCCAGCTCTCTTCGGGCAAAAGGCAGGGGTACACCCTGGACAGGTCACCAGTCGCAGGAGCATGGCGCAGGGCCATATGTAGACAAACAGCCATGCACATTCACAATCACTCCTACGGGCAATTTAGAACCACCAATTAACCTGACTTGCATGTTTTTGGACTGTGGGAGGTAGCCAGAGTACCCAGAGGACCCAGAGGAAACCCAGGCAAGCACAGGGAGAACATGCAAACTCCACACAGAAAGGCCACTGCCGAGGTTCGAACCAGGAACCTTCTTGCTATGAGGCAACAGTGCTAATCAGCTGTACAGTCATCAATTATATATAATCATATGCAAGATTTTTATTCATTGTTTTGGAATTTTGTCATAAACTTAATACTGACACTGTTTGGAAGAGAGTTTTTACACCTTAATTTGTTTTTTCTGGTCCAAATCACTTGATGGATTTTTAAACTTGTAGTGTATCCCCTTGGTTCAGTTTCAGAATCAAACCTGCAAGTGTGACTTTACTGCACACAAGAAAGTCCTCATTTAACATTGGCCAAGTATCCTCGCTGCAGGAACAAAAATGTAAATACAGGAAAAAGATAATGTGTTGTGGAAATATACCAATAAACTGAATATTTTATGAGAAGCCAAAGATGTGATTCTTATATGTTGCTTGTAAGTATCACTCTTGCTAAATAAGTCTGAAAATGAGTCACAGTTATAGAGACATTTTAATGCACTAGATTTGCCGAAGGTGCTATATCAGAACAGTTCAGGATGGTGCTTACATTATTCATAAGGAAATGTCAAAGATGTGACTTTTAGCTCAATGTTTATCCTGTAGAAACAAAAATCTACACTTCATTCAGTGCTTGAATCACATAATTGTAAGCTTTGTGGTCCTGTTTGGGCTTCAGTATTTTTGCACCAGTGGAAGTCCTTATCTGAGTGTGTTCACACGAAATGAAGTGCACCAAGCAGGAAGACTAACTCAGTTCTATTTTAAGAGGACTAAACCCTGTAGGTGTAAAAGCATCAAAACACCCAGATCCACTTATAATGATATCAAGTGACTTCAATCACGTCACTGTATCTTCCCACTTGACTGGATTTACACAGTTTGTTAATTCTGTTATCAGAGAAAATAAAACCCTTCATCTGCTGTATGCCAATGTCAAAGACGCTTACAGAGCTACTGCCTTACCACCACTTTTTTTTCCTTTTTTTTTCCCTATATATATTTGTATTAGTGATGAGCTGATGAGATTTAATGAAGTACATCTAATCTAATCAAAAAAAAATAAAAAAAAATCACAAAGATTACATAGATTTAGATTTTCTTGTGTTTAGATTATATATTTTTTTGTTACATTTTATCTTTGTGGCTTGTAGTATTAGGCAAGTACAACCTTAGATGAAAAAAATAACATTATTGAGGCCATTATTTATTTAACAATAGAGAAACATAAAAAAATAAATAAAATATGTGGACATTATTAAGTATCCCATCACTTCCACATAGAAACTAAATTGTAAATTGTAGCCATGTGCTGGTAATTCATCTCCCTTCCTAAATTAGTCATGAGGAGTTATACAAACCTCTATAAAAGCAGACATTTGGGTAGCTTGCTGGTCTGGAGCATTCAGATGTAAATAAGAAAACCCATTTTTTAAGGCTTTGGCGTTTAAGGTTCTACACTAACAAAAATTCTTCACAACTCAAAAGTATTCAAGAGAGTTACCAATCTTCCCAGCAGTGACCATCCTAGCAAATTTACCACAAGGTCAGACTGTGCAGTGCTTAGAAAAGTACAGAAAATCCAGTGTTGGGCAAGTTTACTTTCTACACGAACTAGTTAAGTTCATAGTTCATAGAAATTAAAATGAACTAGTTCAGTTCACCATTTCAAAAATGAACTAAATAGTTCATTTTTAGTTCTTTTTTTTTAAAATTCTTTTTTAATGTTGCTGCGAGCAATTATTTGTCAAAATGATTACCACTGCCTATATACTACCCCACTACAAACGGCAATTATTTTATCCATTTTAACTGTCGAAAACTAATGCTCCAATTCGGAATCCTTAACCAACCAGGGTTCACATTAGCATTGAAGGGACAGCCCATGTAAAACTATAATTTCCGTTTCAGCTTCTCTCTACAGCAGCCATTCCCAAACTTTAGAATACCAAGGCCCAATTTGAAATGTGAAAAATCTCTGCAGCCCACCGAAACCTTTAATCACAACTGTGATCAACATACAGGACAAGGAATCCATGATCCGATATTACATGTAAGGGGTCAACAACATAAGGTGAACACTTGTCATATTAAGTTAAGATGACAGTAGAATGGAACACTTCAAAAACTGGTTTGTTTTATTACTTCTTAATGTTTTTTTAATCTTGTCATGAATATTTTACAGTAATTAAATACATATTTAAAAAATATCTAGGATTAAAACACATTCGTTTAATTTTAATGAGCTCCCACGCCCCTACCTGCAATCCCACGACGGCCCACCAGGGGGCCGCGGCCCACACTTTGGGAATCACTGCTCTACAGTATGTTAAAAATATGAAGAAAAACTTGCTGCCAAATAGTCTTTATTATAAGACAAAAACAGGTCTTTAAGGTGCAAATGTTTCCCCCCCATTTCAATATTTCAATCCCCCCCCAGGTCGCTCCTCCGGCTCTGGGTAACTGCAGCTTTTATCTACTTTCAAGATCGTTTTAAACGTTTGATGACGCAATTGTTAACGTGACAGAAGCAACAGCCCGTGTTGCCATGTTTGATTGCTTTCCTCAGTTACATATCAGGCTCGTTTGTGGTGTATTTTAAATGGGGTTCGCTGGAAACCTGGCACGGTTTTGACCGTGCGTGAACTTTGAAAGAGCGTCGTTCACAATCTGCCCAAATGAACTTCGTTTCACACCCCGACGCTCGTGAAGGGGAAAGTGAACGCGCTCAGTTCACGTTCACGAAAAATATGAACTAGTTCATGAACTTTCGTTCAATGAACGCATTCAGGTACAACACTGAGAAAACCCAAGAACAATCTGATACCTGATACCCTACAGGCACCACTGAGCACGTTGAATGTTAAAGTTCATATATAGCAGAGTCTTGTAGAACCAAATGTAAGACCACCTGAGAGCTAAAGTTTGGTCAAACCCAGTTGAAATGCTGTGGTGAGACCTTAAGAGAGCTCTGCATAAGATAATGCTCTAAAACCTCAATGAACTGAAGCAATATTGTCAAGAAGAATGAGTTCCTCCTTAATGATGTGAAGGACTGATGAAGTTGTACAGGAAACAACTCCTTGAGATTATTGCTGCTAAAGTTGGATTTACAAGCTCTATAATCATGGGGATCCTAAGTGTTACCAGCATTTTTTTTCTTTTCTCTTTGGGGAACATATTTGTTGAATAAATAATGGCACAGTAAACAAAAAATAAAAGGTTACTGTTCATCTGAGTTTGTATTTGTCTAATACTAAGAGCCATTAGTTTGTTTTATACACAAAAGGACAAAGGACAAGTAAGTGGTCAGTATCCTCTGCAAATAACAAGAATTCATATGAAAACCAGCTTCGCACTCCTGGGACTTTGAGTATCTAGCCAAACAAAATTGATGTTTTGGGGAAACACGAGATACTATACATAAAACATTTGGAATAAATTCACCTCTGAATAATGTTTCTTACAATGAAAATAACCCCAGGCAGGTCACAACAGCTACACTGATCTGAGTTACTGTTTCAGCAGAGTGACCCCACGTCTTCCCAGCAGAAGGGCCCAGGGGAAAGGACAGGAGACAGAGTTAAGTCTCTGAGGATGCAATGGGTTAAGATTGGCAGATTTTCCTATCTGGATGAAATTTTAGTCAGTAACATTTTGGACTGCCTCTGGCAAATGACATTTCTCAGTGTGTTGTCTAAGATGTTTCATACACCTGGAGCCAAGGTCCTCAATAAAACTCTATTCTATTAGACCAGGTATGCCCAATCCTGGTCCTCTAGACCGTATCCAGTAGGTTTTAGATGTTTCCCTGCTTTAGCACACCGTGATACAAGTGGCTGTGTCATCAACCACACTTGTGCAGACTTTGATGACAACCTGATAATGACCATTCATTAGAATCAGGTGTGTTGAAGCTGAGAAACCTTCTAAAAAATGTTGGATAGGGGCTCTCAAAGACCAGGAATAGGGCACCCCTGTATTAGACCTATAAAACATTTAAGCCCCGTCCAATATTGCAGTTTTGTTTATGAAACTTCTTTTCTTAACCAGGTGTTTAAAACTCTGCATAGATGCCATCTTATTTATAATTCATTTCCTGTCTGCTTTCACCACTAATATCGCCGTCATAAGGCGCTCATGAAATGTTCATATTCTATATTCTCTATGAAATTTGTTTAAAAATGTATTTTATGGCTAAAATCAACTTATTAAAGTGTGCTTGATAGTTCTCAACATTGTACTTCCCTTAGGGAACATGCAGCCCCTAGTCTTCAATAAGGTGGATGGATTTAAGAACACAGCGATCCACTCTAGAGCCCCGTGTCACCATGGATGAGGCAGCTGGTATGTTTGGCAATTGATTTCCAGTTGACACTCAAGTGGCTGCCTGTGAAAGATGACCTGTCAGTGCTACTCAGGGGAGCATATCTATCGAGACATAATGCTGGGAGACTCATGCGTGAGATAGCAGGTAGACATACACAGGAAACCCTGAGCTGGGCTTAAAGTAGCATCTTATTAATAGTACCAGGTCAACGAAAGCTTGCTAACAAGCCAGGCAGGCAAGACTATTTTTTTTCTTACTTTGAAGCAAGGACTGCAGTTTTCTTGTATGTCAGCTCAGGCTAAATAAATAAAATTGCATAGGAGGACTGCAGATTTGTGTTGTGTCTGAATATAATAGGAATCCACTTAGAAAGAGAAAAAAGACAAAGAGTGGAAGGTGTTGTATGTAGAAAATATCTGTAATAAATGACAATAGAACAACTTTATACAATAAAGAGTCTGTTATCTCAGGAAGTTTTCCTCCACTGGCTGCTCTTTCCTTGACTGCCAAAGGACTACAAGCTGCCAAAGTGATGCTGGAAGCCAGAGCCACAGACTTGCTTGGCAGCATTAAAGTCAGATTCACTTTTTCTCACCACGGATGGACCACCAGTTGGCCTTTTCCAACTGGCTACATGCCATCATGGGGAAAGATGATGTCTGTTCTCCTAATTTAAAGCTACAAAAGCAGGTGGTGAAGCCAGGGGGAAAACAAAAAATCAAAGGAAAGCACTAGAAATGATGTTGAGTATAATATCATAGTTAATTTACCTTTTTTTTTTCCTTCCAATCCTAAACAGAAGGATTTTTAAGCAAAAAAACAGCTGAAGCTAAATCAGGGCTATTCATTTATTTTATTAAAAAGGAAAAACTGAAATCTGAAACTGAAAGGTGACGTTCTGATATTGAACTTTGTAAAATACAACAATTTGAAATACAAAAAAAAAAAAAACTAAATGAAGGAAATTATTTTTTCAAGTTAAATATGATATTGATTCAAATCTCAAACTCTTGAACAAATTTTTCACTTTTACTTTTTACTTTAACACATATTTTGAAACTTTGAGCTCTTGTTTTTTTTGTTGTTGTTGCTTTTGAGATTGACATCTCTTTTTCTGCTTTCAGATCATACTTTTTTTTCACTTTGAGATTGTATTTTTTCAGGTTCAGAGTTTTGGTGCTGTTCAAGCATGAAGGGTGGGACATGACTAACAAGGCTGAGGACCTTTCTCAGTCACATCACCTTTAGGGAATGTAGGCACTGTGAGATTTGCATTTTATGAAAAACACTTTCTTTAAACCACTTTCACTTAGTTGCCAGTGAAAAACTGACTCTCATGACAAAATAACATTTAGCAAGCTGGTTTAGACCGCACTTGGTACCAGTCACAGTATAAAGCGATAATCTTTTCCAGATTTTGCCATTCAACAACTACAGTTTGAAACTTCCCATTTCCACATAGGCACATTTAATGTTATTTTTTTTTATTTTAATTTCTGACACATACACAAAGCATGAGTTGGCAGAAACCACTTCGGGAAAAACAACAAGTCATAAAATTCGAACTCAAAGATCATTAAAGAATCTGATATTTCAAAGCAGACTGCTGGCTTAGACAGTGTTGAATGCGCAAGATATGAAGAGAAATCCTATGCTGATGGTAAGAGAATCCCAGATGCCCACAGAATGAGAAAAAAAAAAGGACAACAAAGGAAGCTGACCACTTTTTACATAAGGGGACATTACCAGCACTTGATAAAACACCAGAGGTCTGTACCAAGGAGTCAGTAAAAGCGTATGAGTCATTGGATTTGTTTATGCACCAGTATATGTCTCGGGAACATCAGGAAGATTTTTATAATCGGATCACTGACGGCTGGTCTGCATCCTGAAGCCTACTATGTTAGAGTATTACAGAGAGCTATTGTTGTGCATTATTCCCATTATTTCTTTTCATCAGCTTAGATTTAATGAAGCGTGGTGACACTGAATTTTCTGAATCATCAGCTTCATCAAAATGAAGTTGAAACCACCCTTCATTTGGTCACCTCTCTAAGTGTTGTACAGAAGCTGCCATCACCTTGAAAGACAAGGTCGCCCTTCAATGAAAACATCATAAAAATCTCTGCCATTATCTGGTTAAATGGTGCAGAAGATGTGGCTTCAACAAGACTACTACCCCTCTGAGTGCCAATGAATTAATTACAGGTAAAAAGGGGAGGAAATTTTAAGCTAATCAGAAGCTATCAAATGTATGAGTTTCAGTGTGTGTGTGTGGGCGTGTATGGGTTTGTGAGTGAGATTAATGAAGGTCATTCTTTCCTATCTCCAAGTGAAGAAGAGCTTCAGAGAACAAGTTTAGAGTTGTGTGATGTAAAATATTACTAATTTCTTGTAAGAGACACATCACAACTGGACTATGAGCGTACTTGTGGTGGCATCTCTTATTGTCTGGCCATTTGTCCTGCAATGGCTGTGAGCCATCATGCACAAATTGAGCAAAAAGGTCAAAAAAGGAGGAGGATATGTCATAATACACTAATGGAATGAAAAAAAAATACTCCTTATTCAGTGTATTTATGTGTTTGGATACAAATTGGAACTGCCATGACATTAAACAGAAATGTTAAAATTATTCTAATTTGTTGTCCTTTTGCAGCTCTGGCATGTACAAATGTCAGGAGTTATACTGTTTGAAAAATAACTGAGGAGTCTTTAAATTGCATGAGCATATATTTAAATTTTCCAATTTATGCTTAAATTTAAACAAAACAGAGAATAAACAGAGGACAAAGTGCCCTTAAAAAGGTATTTCAGATAGGATGTGATATCCATTCTATCCACTACAGGGATTGTGGGCAGAAAAGCATACAAATCATACAGTGATCCCTTAGTTTTCCCGGTTAATGGGGACTGGCGCCCCCCCCCCCGCGGCATTTAAAATCCGCAAACTGGAGCTGGAGCCCCCCGAGCCTAAATACTGTGTTTAAAATATGTTTAAACACTGCAAAAAAGTAGCGAGGCACTGTTGTGATACAAGACAAAGGCTAAACTGTGGTCTTTCTGTTTCCCTCACAGCCTCTGGTCTCCGAACTGTAGTAAATGTGTCTCGGCCAATCAGCGAACAGATTCTAGAGCGCTGGGTCGTCTGCATTTCTCGTGTTGCTTACAGGAGGAATTGAGTCATTGTTTGATGTTTCGCTGGCAGCTGCAGCCTCTCGTCTGCTGTGGGGTCGATTTTCACAGCATTTCAGCAATTATTTCTTGATTTTTTAATTATAATATATTTCTGAAAAAAATCCGTGAATAACTAAAACCGTGGAACTCAAACCGCGAAGTGGCAAGGGATCACTGTATGCACCTCAGGCGACAGTTGTATGGCAAACATGTGGTTAGCAGATATAAGCCAGTTGCAAGCCATTTCTCAATACCAAGCAAGCCAAGTTTGGATTTGTGCACTTGATAGGTCACGTATGACTTCCGAAACCACATTAGGACCAGAAGATGCAATATGATCTTCCTACTGGAACAGCAGTGTACCTTGTGCTGTTACAGCTCAGCGAGAAGGGTAATTCATAATCACAAACACAATTAAACCGAACATAAATCAGACACAATAATACAATTGGTTAATGGGTTTTATGTATTTGAAGCTCTCCTGTCTGCACTTTCTCAAAAATGCTACAATATGTGTCAAGAAAATGACTCAATCAGTTTGATCCAAACAGACTTTAGAAATACACAGCTTCTCTTTTTGCTGATTATTTCAGTAACTATGGTTAGAAACAAATTGTTTCATGACATGAAATACTTATTAGAAAAACTCTGTGACCTAATTCATCAAAAAAAAAAAAAAAAAAATCTCACCATATAGGAAAAAAAGTCTGCTTTAAGATTAAATTGCATATACATACTAGATGGTTTTGCTAGATAATGGCACTAACCATGAATGTAAATGCAGACAAAAAAAGGGAGAAAAAAAAGAAAAAATAGAAAATGCCCTCGCATACAGTAGCAGGCCACAATAATGCCTGTTTCACTCCAATATTCAGTCTACTGTGCAGTAGTTCATGAGTGCATTGGCATGAGCAAGAGCAAAAATAAAATAGAATAAAATAAAATTAGGGCTGGGCAAGTTAACGCGTTATCATCGCATTAACGCATCAATTTATTAACGCCGACATTCATTTTATTGCACGTTAACGCATGTTGCTCACATGCTTTTGTTTTGAAAAGTCTGTTAGGCTGCTGGCTGCTGTGGAACCAGAAAATAATTGCCAGGTAAACACGCAGAAAAGCTAAAACAGACATGGAGAGCGGTAAAAATCAGTGTACTTTACAGTTTGGGTAGCAACTCAGGTAGCAATATTAACAATTCTGTCTGAAAAAAAAACTTTCAAACCCCTTTGTTCAAGACGATTGCGTCATTCCTCCATTTATCATCAGATCTGCTCCATGTGTTGACTGTCGTACATTTATCTTTCTGGTTACTTCAGTGCGGCTCCATCCAGTGGCACAGATGTGTAACGACAACAGAAAGTCCAGTCCTTGATTATAAAACAAAGCAATTTCTGGGTCACGTAAACCAGACAATAAAATTTTAAAAAACAATTCCAGTCCTGTGGCCTGTGTGCTAAAATTGAAATATAAAAAAACAGGCTTTTTTTTGTGTTAGTTTTGATGTATGTAGGGGCTAATAGTTATAGCCATAGTTGTAGGAGCTAACACTAGAGTGGGCTCGTCTTAATCACAGGTTCGTCTTAGTTATGCTGCTATAGGCCTACGCTGCAGGGGGACGCCAACATGATTTGCTGAGTGGTGTCTCTACTGCTCTTTCCCCTTTCCTTCCCTTTCCTCCTCCCTTCCTCCTCCTCCAGCTCATTCTTAATTAATTGGGAGCACCTTGTTACTGTAACTGTGCTCCATATTTTTCTTCCCTGCCCTCCCCTCCCCTCCTCCTGTCCTGTCTTCCCCTTTCCAAATTCCCTCCTGCACTCAAATTAAAACCCTTAAAATTTCCTCCCTTTTTTTACTTTTTAATAATTGGTTTGCCCAATTTGTTTGTTGTTGAACTGAAAAAAACCTGTTCCATATTTTCCCCATTTTTCCTGCCCCCTGGTTTGTGTTGCTGTTTGCCTCCCCCCCCCCCCCCCCCCCCCCCCCCCCCCCCATTCATGCTGACTTGCAGTTCTATTCCTCTGTCCATCCCGGGGTTCTCCTCCACTTGTGTTCGGGGTGCCGACTGGCGTGGTGATCAGCGACCTGGTCCTCTGGCCATCTCATCTCAGTGCTGCTGCCTCCATCTGTTTATGTTTATGTTTATGTGTGCTCTCCTCTCTCTGTCCTACACCCTCTCTCTGTCCTGTCTCCCCTCTTTTCTTTCTCTACCCTGGCTGGCCTTTGGCAGGAAGGTCCCCCCATATGAGCCAGGTCCTGCTCAAGGTTTCTTCCTCTTAAAGTGGAGTTTTTCCTTGCCACTGTTTGGCTATAAAGGTTTTTTTTTTTCTCCCTCTGTGGGAGTTTTTTTTTTTTTTTTACCTGCCATTATCAGTGTTTAGGATTAATGTTATTTTTTAGTTAATGACATTAGCTCGGGGGTCATGCTCTGGGTCTCTGTGAAGCGCCTAGAGACAATTGACGTTGTAACAGACTTTATACAAATAAAATTGAATTGAGTTGAATTGATTTGATTGACAATTAAAAATGGAAAAAAACAAACGATACACAGATAATTACGGATTGATAAAGTTACAGAACTTTAACATGGACATTTTTATTTTAAAGCTCTCCCAGACGGAGGATTAAACAGAAACAAGATTATTTGTAACCACTGCCAAGCTGAACTCCCCGTTAAAAGTTTCTGCTGTTACCTCAGAAATTACCTGTTTTAATGTTATGATTGTGGCCTCTAGATTGTAAGGATTTTGTCGGTAGACTTTTTTTATTTTTCATAAAAAAAACATGATGACATTAATGCCCTGGCAGTGGCAATAAGCTTTATTTTATTTACATTTTTTAAGATGAGATTTACACTAAATATGTGTTACTGACAAGTGCTGATGTTAAAAGTGTTTGAACAACAAATGTTATGGCACTTTAGCTCATATGGCAGCAGAACATTTTGATAAAAGTGCATTTTACACTACTTTTGAATTCATTATTTGATTTTGCGTATACAATGCGATTAATCGTGATTAATCAGGGAAATCATGCGATTAATCGCGATTAAAAATTTTAATTGTTGCCCTAAATAAAATAAAGAAATAAAAATCACAGTTAGGACTTTGCTGCTTTTTGACAATGATGCAACAAATGCACAGATCCTGTCAGCAAAGCCAAAACTGATCATTTCTTTACAGAAACGTCAGTCCAAATAATCCTCTTAAATTTTGGAGAACTGTTACATCCTTTAGCCAAAAATAATAATGGATCAGAGCTTCTGCCATGCCTTGATATGGGCTAATGAAAACGTTCTGACATGCTTGGTTGTTTTAATAAGCAACTTGTTATATATGGTTCCTTGTCTGAGTCTCTCAGTATTGCTTGTGAGAGCTTTTAGTTTTGACCCAGTGACAGCTTCAAAGGTTTATAAAGCTCTCAAAGGCTTAAACATTATAAAACTGGCAGGTTGAGAAGAACATTTTTCAAGCTGGCAGCTGATTTTTAATGCATCACCTTTGTTACATCCTTTTAGTCTCTTCTTGCTCTCAAATAGTTATTTTTTTTTTGAAAATCTGCACTTGTTCATCCTTTGTTTAAAGGAAGCTGCCCTGCATATCTTAACAGCTATAGGCCCATTACCTAGTTATTTGTTCTTAAAAGGTTATTGAATCCCTTATGGATGAACAATAGAGAGACCTCATCTCAGTGAAAATATTATCAGACTGCTAATCAGTCAAAAATATAAAAATAAAAATTAAGCAAAA
This sequence comes from Hirundichthys speculiger, assembly GCA_018398805.1. NCBI lineage: Eukaryota > Metazoa > Chordata > Actinopteri > Beloniformes > Exocoetidae > Hirundichthys > Hirundichthys speculiger. Next base: position 809,655 of record JAGFBZ010002373.1, on the reverse strand, counting down.
TAAAATAAAAGAGCACAGGCTGAAAAAAAAGGAGACAGTTCTTCACCTTAAGTGTTTTGGTGGTTTGGCATCAGATCATGAAACCAGACAGCCAAAAAAAAAAAACCTTTTGAAAAGTTACACATTTTGAAGAACTTTGCATGAAAATATTTTCACTTGTACACTTGCTAAAGCCCATCTTGTTTCTCTGGGTTTCGGTCAAAGACAACACCTACTTCTTAGATAGATATTCAAGGAAACAGTGGTTTCTGGTTTGTGATCAAGGCCTCAAAAACCAGAAAAATTTTAAGGGTAATCATGGAACATTGGAGAAGGGATAGGATTATATAAGTTTTACTTCTTCCTACCCCTTTTCAGACATGTTAAACCAGATATGTGTTTTGCATATTGGTATGTATGTGTATGTATATAGATTGGTGTGTATACATTGGGTATAAATTTTGTTTATTTTTTATTTCTTCTTGTTTAATCTTCTTGATTATTATGTTGCCACAAGAATCTAACTCTATGCTGTCATGTTACTGACTCTTCTCTAGCCTTTGGAGCTAAAAAGGCACTGTTTACAAGACTGACACCTCAGATGAAAAAGACTTTTGTGTTGTCTTCATGGAGCCACTTGGCAACTGAAAGCTGCAGGAAGTGTGCCAAAATTTGCTTCCTGCATCGTCTGGGCTCCCAAATTGTCTGGCTGGCTCTGGTACTCCAGATCCACCAATACTCATTTGTCACCATTGTAACTCTGCTTAAGAATGTTAAGTCTGGGGACAAGCATATGCATGCATACTGTTCCAAACATGTTTATTTACAGGTATATATTACGATTTGTAAGGCAATAAACTGTTAGGGAAGTTTGTTCAAACTGTAGCAATTTACACACACACCTAAAAAATAGTTTAACTAATGTCAAGTCAGAAGACATTGTCATAGATTTTCTGTAACTGAAATAAAGCAGGTCTTATCTTTACAGTGTAGTATGGTCAGTTTTTGCTTTCTTCATGTAAATGTTAGAACTTACCCCAGCATGTGTTATAACCCTGAAAATGTCATTTTAATTGAATTGATATTTGTTAGAATTGTGTGCTACATTACAGGGCCTACCAATTCACACATACATATTTCAGGTGTGTCCATTACTGGCTCAAAGTGCACGTCTTTGAGCCCCGTTCCACCTCTATGCCTTAAACACATGATGACGATCGTCAAGAAGGGTGCATCAGTCCTGCTTTGAAAGGAAAGCGTGAATAGAATGTTTAAAGGCAAAAAAAAAAAAAAAAAAGAGAGAGAGACCATTTGACCGGACCACAGTATTTTAGGTACATGTCATCCCTTCTTTTTGTATAACACACTTAGGCATGTTCTGACGCCACTAACTCTGGCATAATCCATTCTCGTATATTTAGAACATCTCATGACATAAAATATGTATCACTTTTACACAGCGGAATAGCAGTGAATTTCTTTATCTTGAGAATCGTTCACATTTTAAGGGCTTATATTTATGAAGCGAACAGCATTATTGTTTACTTGTTTGGGTTTTTGCCATGGCAGTGAGCCAGCACACAGGGTAGCAAGGTCTTGAAGCTGTTTGACCTCTGTAAATGGAATTCACCCCTTCAGCTCAGTGATGACAACTCAGAATCATTTCACTGATGTTTTATAAATTTACTGGATTGGTTGTGGTGGCCATCAGCAGTAGTATTTGTTACACATAGAACCACAAGAGAAAAGCAATGATTATTCTGGTGACTGACTTTGGCACTTCATTCCTTGATGCTACAAATACATTATCTTTTGAAGAGACAATTATTTTTCAGTGTAGCTATTTGACTTTGTGACTGTATGGGGTCAGCACACAGGAGCTTTCAGGTATCTGAGGGGAATGATAGCTGAAAAATAAATTATTTAGAGAGTCTGCCTTCAACCCACTTTAATATAGATGTATTGAAGTACACAAAAGTACAACACGCCTCCATGTTGACCTCGTTTTATTCATGATGTATTTGGGAAAATACAAGCAGTCCTAGGTGGAGATGTTACTATACTGACCTGGCATAGCTCCTGTGTAAGTATACATAAATTTAAAAAGATGAAAATATTTGTACAACCACTTGCTTGCTGTGTTTTCTGCATGTCCAGATTTGCAAAGTATTAAAAGTTTTTTTTGTTTTGTTTTTGTCAATAAATTAAAAAACTACTTGGTAGTTTTCATGATGCTTGATAGCTCAAATGAAATGTACTTCAGTTTCTGAATTCATGCTCTGTCATAAATGTACAATTGATCAAATGAAACAAAATCAAGTTCTAACGATGAATTAGTGCACCCTCAAAATGCCTCACATAGTTTGCTACAAATGACAAGACTCATTTGCAAAGATTAACTTTTACATGTCTATGACATATTAATCTCCCTGGACAAAAAACTGTTTTTTTCAAAATAAGTTAAGGAAATATTCTGCAGTTAAATCAATCCCAGGCTGGCAATATCACTAAACAGTAAAGAATGCTAACTTTCACCAGGGAGCAAAACAATGTGAGTCGAAGCAGTTTTTAAGGTAGAACAGAGTATATGTTTGCAGCATTTGGTAAGCATGTTACGCTTAAAGCATATTGCTTACCAATTTTGTAATAAAGATGTAAGTTAGTAAGCAGCGGCCATAAACTCTCCTCTATTCACATCTATTGATAATTATTGATATTAAACAAAGTACTAACTTGTGGGCAGTTCTGGTAGCACTGTGGTTAGGGCAGGCAGGCCATGTACATGAGGCTACAGTCCTCCTGCAGCGGTCACAGGTTCGACTCCCAGCCTGTGAACCTTTGCTGAATGTCTTCCCTGTTCTCTTTCTGCCCTTGATTTCCTGTCTCTCATTATGAATAAAGGCCACTCACACCACAGAAACTTAAAAAAACAACTAACTTGTAATTGTGACATTGTACCAACAAATGGGAAAGACATTCCTGTGCAAACAGCTCTGTGGGGTATTACTGTACCTTGAAAATGGTCATATCCAAAAGTATGTCCTTGCCCTAGAATAGCACTGCTCATCATGGCAGCTTGCTGCAGTAGCTCCATTGAGTTTACTACTTTTATAGATATTTTTGAGTTTTTAGACAAAGTCATCTTCACTGATAATATTAGTTTAAATTTTTTTTCATCTTGGTTTCGATGCTGTGCTGCTTGAAGGGTTTTATAGGTTACTTTTTCTTTTCTTTTTAAACCACCTGTTCTGATGAGAACCATAGCAACAAAAGAGTTGTTTACAAGTGGGAACAGGTGATTGACATCTGAATAAGCCAAATTATACCAAAATTGAGACCCCAAACCCCCCACAAGTTGAAGAGGAGATGTCGTGGATTCAGAGCGGGAGCAAAGTGGAGAGAGGGAAAGAGGAAGTTTAAGCCAGTTCTTCCATCTTAATGGGGAACGTAAGACCTCTTCCAAAGCTTGAAAGCTTGAAAGACTTGATGAGGACAAGTCTGGAGCTTCACCAATGTAGTATAATGTATTTCAGAGAGACATGGCTGCAGGAGCATATTCTTGACTCTAACATATCTCTGCCTGGCTTTTAGACATTATAGGCAGACAGAAATTCAAAGAGGAGCGGAAAAAATAAGGGTGGTGGAATTACAATGCTTGTTAACAACAGATGGTGTAATCCAGGACATGCTACTATGAAACATTGTTTCCTCAACCTAGATATTGAACTGCTAGCTGTGAGTCTCCATCCTCATTATTGACAAAGTACAAAGTCCACTGAAGATGAATCTGACTTCCAACCGGCAATCCAGAACAAACTCCCACTCCATTTGCACAGGGATTGGACAGCCTGTAGCAACGGGCCCAGTACCTCATTACCACCAGAGTACCCCCCACAGGACACCCTGAGAGACACAGTCAAAGGTCAAATGCCTTCTCCAAATCCACAAAACACAGGTGGACTGGTTGGAGAAATAGTCGTAGTAAATAATCATAGTGGCAGTTTACATACCGCCACCAGCTGGAGCTGACCAGAAGACTCTCTGTTACATCTCAGCTGTCTCATCTTCCACCTTCCACCCCTGGATCTTACTAGTTACTACTTCTTCTCCATCATTGTCTCTATCCACATCAGGGTCCCCCTCCACCATCACCTCCCAGCTGTCTGTCTCTCGCAGTCAGCTGGAGAAACTGAACAGGATCAAGGCTGCAGGTCCGGATGGAGTCAGCCCCAGAGTCCTGAGAACTTATGCGGACCAGCTATGAGGGATTCTACAGCACCTCTTCAACCTCAGCCTGAGCCAGGAAAAGGTTCAAGTGCTGTGAAAGACATTCTGCCTTGTTCCAGTACCAAAAATATATCATTGACCTTCTCTCAGTGACGATAGACCTGTTGCCCTAGCATCCTACATCATGAAAGTCCAGGAGAGACTTTTATTGGTTCACTTGAATAAGTAAAAAAGCAGGACCCACTGCAGTTTGCTTATCGAAGTTATTGGAGCCATCATACACCTGCTTAAATAAACCCACAGTCATCTGGACTAAGCAGGCAGGACTGTAAGGATCATGTTCTTCAGTTTCTTCAGTGCATTTGACACCATCCAGCCTACTTTACTACAAAAGAAACTCCAGAAGACACAGAAGGATGCCTTCACAATCGCCTTCGTTACTGACTACCTAACAAACAGACCACAGTTTGTGTGCCTGACCAGGTGGTCAGCAGCACATGAGCACCACAGGAGACTGTATTCTCACCACTCCTTTTTGTGGCATGGTGTGGGAGCAATAATCTCATATCAAATGTGAACAAGACAAAAGAGATGACTGTGGAATTTAGGAAAGCCAGGATTAAATCAAACAGCATTTCCATTACGGGAGTAGAAGTGAAGGCGGTGAAGGAGGTGTATAAATACCTTGGTGTTCACCTGGACAACAGACTGGACTGGAGACAAAACACTGATGCTGTTTATGAGAAGGGGCAGAGCAGACCTTACTTCTTGAGGAAACTTAGGTCCTCCAGCATTTGCAGCAAGACGTTGTACATCTTCTATAAGTCTGTTGTGGAGAGTGCAATCATCTGTTGGGGGAGCAGCATCAGATCCAGTGACTTACAGAAACTGAACAAACTGATAAATGTGGGACCAACATTACGTAGGGGCATATGGTGTTGAATCACTGGGCAAGAAACTGAACAAAGTGATTAAGAAGGCTGTTTTGGGGACTACTCTAGAGCCTCTATAGCTGATTCTGCAAAGGAGAATACTTCAAAAAATTAGAAACATCATGAAGAACCCTGAACATCCTCTCAACAACACAGTGATTCAGCAACAGTGTCTTAAGTCAGAGGCTTGTTCAGATCTGCTGCAGCACAGACCACTGCAGGAGATCCTTCCTGCCCATTTCAATAAACTTATACAATGAATCTTTGCAGAGACTTACTGCAACAATTTAATTTCTCTTCAGGGATCAATAAAGTATAAAGCTCCGCAATACACATGGTTGCTTTCACAGCCTACATGCAAAGAAGTGATGTAAACAAACCAAAATGCAAGGTGATAAACTGGGTTTGTCATTGTCACAAAGGGTTATACAGAGCTGCAGTGCAAACTTTCTGCAAGTAACAAGAAAGTGCCAGAGGCAGGGGATGCTTCTGTGTACTGCTCTATTTTGAGCAGCTGTTTTCTCCAGCATTTTATTAGTGTGAGGTGGGTGGCTGGTGGCAGTTAGCTGTGAGCTAACAGACAACTTAGGCTAGCTAATGTAGTGACTATGTCGATGTAATCGTTATTTGTTCTTTTAAATGACACAAAAAAAGACTACTTGGAATCCTGTTTGAGTGGCAGACCATTCAGACTGAGATGAAACTGTGTAAATCATATTGGAATCCCATTTGAAATCACTTCTGCATATGATTTGAATTAGATTTGGAAACAAAAAAAAATCTCATTGCAAAATTTATTCCATGCCACTTTTGGCTGTTCAGACTGTCAAATAATCTATTGAGGTACAACCTGGACATGCTAAAAATCTAATTTGGGGTGACATTGTGAACAGAGCCTTACACTGTTCAGGTGTAAACATACATAAGTTAGCATGCTGACCTTAATCTGTGTACAACTTCATTGAGCTATTCTAAAGATGAGTTCAGTTCTTACAACAGTAAAGCAAAAAAGTTGATGAATGGTAAGAAAAAAAAGCGACTATTGTAATCAACAGATATTTTAAAATGTATACACTGTTTTGACTGAAAATAGTTTATAGCAAAACTATATGGGGTTTTTCAATTTTCTTCCACAGGTAATATTTAAAAGTCTTTAATGCATAATTTATCTATGCAGTGACTAGTGATCAGGATATAAAGATGTTTAATCTAGTGAAGAAACCAACCGTGATGTGAGAGCAGTATGTGAATGTTAATTTGTTCACCAAGAGACAAAACCGTGCATGTTAATGTAGACTAAATGAAGCAACAAAGTCAGGAAGATTAGACTGCTGAGAACGGGAGACATGACTTGAACGAGTTCTTATTATGTCTAATCACCTCTGATCTAAGAGGTCCCCATACAAACCAGATGTATAGGATTAAAAAAAATAGATTATTTGACATAAAACACTACTCATTCCTCAGAAAAAAAAATGTCAAAAGATCATCAGATACACACAGTGTCTCCCTTTGTATCATTTTCAGTTCTAAAATCAAGATTAATGATGTTCGTGATTCAACAGTACAATGACACGTCGTTCTGCACTCCTTCTTAGTTATAGGAGTTTTCTCATAAGCAGCTAGGAGGCTGTGAGATTTAAAGTGACACCCAATTAGCTGTGCAGTGGTATGCATGGGGACACAGTGATTGACTGGTTTTGCCCCAAAATGAAACGGTCCTTGGAGTGTCACATACTAAATTCCATCAGCATTCATAGAAACGTACTAGGCATAAGAAAGTAAATGAATATATTAGAGGAGAGGGAATATATTCAAGCCAATCGTACATCTCAGACACTACAGGTGTCATTTAACATGATAAATGTTACTTTAATTGGACAATTTAACAAGCATGAACAAGTATAGCTGGTTTGAGAAGGTTACTGGTAGAAAGCCACTTATCGTAACGCTGTGTAACATCACTTTCTATCATTGGCTGTGCTATAACTTACTGTAGCGGTCAGTTGACCTTCTACATTCAAAAGAAGAACCAGTTCCAGTGGATAATGGATGCTATTGATGGATGTTAAACAACAGAGTGCAAGTTTAGAGCGGTAAAGCTCATCCTCTGGATGAAGTCTATGTCTCGCCCCCACCATGACCTGTTCCCAACAAAAACCACAGCTGGAGTCAGAAAAGGAGTGATTAAAAAAAGAAAGAACACGAACTGACCACAGTAGACTGCCAAGAACAGCTCAATAAAAATTTAACATGTAAACATAGAACATACGGATGGCATTTCAGTGTTCTCTTTTGAACTAAATCTCATGTTTCTGGACATGACAGAATGTGTACATACTAGCAGTGTACGGTAGTTTCAAGTAAAATGGGAGAAAATATTGTATAAACCAGTGGAGCGCAAACTGTGGTACACGTACCATTGGTGGTACGCAAGCGCTCTCTGGTGGAACGCGGGGGAACGTCATGACTTGTCAAGGCATGACAATGCATTATAAATACAATGTTTCAAATGAAATTCAGGTAAAAATAAATAACCACAATAAGGAAAAAACATCTCTCCAGTGTGTTTAAAGCTAATTGAGAAGGCATATATGGCTGTATTTTAAAATTGGTCATCATGGTGGTACTCGGGGAGCTCAATATTTTCTCAGGTGGTACGCAGCATTAAAAGGTTTGAGAAACACTGGTTATAAACCAAATCTCTTTTTAATCATAAATATTTATAGAGGATATTATACTTGGTTTACTTGTGTATTACAACAATAGAATGACGTGTAGGCACAAACTAGCATCAGTGTACACTACTTTTAATTAATCCTGATGATGCTGATGAACAATAAGCTGTTTGGTGGGTAAATAAAAAAATCCATGTATCATTCATTTTTTTCCATTTTCAATTGTCAATCAAAAATTCAAAGATGAAAAAGTGACCTTTTATTTTGTTTTTTGTTTTTTAATCTCACATAAAAAATGAAAAAATGCATGGTTTTTCAATCCATGTATCATTCGTTCTTTCCATCTTCAATTGTCAATCAAAAATTAAAAAAACAAAAAGGGACGTTTTATTTCATTTTTTTAATCTAACACAAAATACAAAAAAAAGCCTGGTTTTTCGTATTTCAATTTTAGAATTGGATCAAAAATACAAAATTTAAAAAACGGCCACAGGACTGAATTTGTTTTTCATATTTAATTGGTCCAGTTTACATGAACCGGAAGTGGCTTTGTGTGCGGCAGTTCGGGTAGCAACTCAGGTAGCAACATTCACAATTCATTCTGTAAAAAAAAAAAAAAAAAATCTGGGCTGCAACAAAACTTTCAAGCCCCTTTGTTCGAGTTGGTCACGTGTTTAATTCCATTTTTCAGATCTTCTCTATGCGTTCACTGTGATGCTCCATTCACTTACTGTTTTGTGCACACCAGCCTCTTCTGTACCATGTGAAAGACCAGAGAGGTTTTGTCAAAAAAAATAAATCGCTCAAAACCTGTTGAGAGACTGTTTCTTCTTAATAAAAATGACTAAAGTTTCCCTTTGTCCTGTACATGATAGTTCAAGTTACACAAGCATATTCAGTGCCCTCTTCCCAGTTCAACCAACATTTTCACTGTCCTCTACCTGCTCAGGCCCATGCTATTTCACCCGAAGTGACAAAAAAAAAAAAAAAAACATTATTACACAACCTGCCTATATATGATATTTCCATACTGGGAAACTTTACACACACAATACATTGATGGCATATTTTATTATACACCTATGAGACAATGTATGTAGTGAATTTATTTGGTCATACATTCTTTGAAATTTATAGTCATCAATGTTCTTTGTAATTCATAATCATTGCCAAAGGCCATGACAAATATTTCTCAAATATTTTTTTCTTGTTTGTTTGGAGAACATGCTTATGCCTAAGGATGCTAGGCAATGCATAGCACACGGCTAGCTCATCGAAATGTACAAGTGTAACAACTGAATGTGTGTGTGTGTGTGTGTGTGCGTGCGAGTGTGTGAGAGTGTCAAAGTCAAAGTCAAAGTGAGCTTTATTGTCAATCAGACCATGTAACAGTAATTACACAGAGGATTGAAATTGCATTTCCCCAAACTCCAAATGTCCAAAGTAAAATATAGCAAACAACATAAACATAGTAAACACAACATAAACATAGTATTCACTATGAGTGAAAGAGAGCCAGGGTGTGTTTGAGTGCTGAGGGGCAACTTTAGTGTATGTAGCACCCATACAGCCACTCTGTGATGTTTACTTGAGAATGGTGGGTGCTTGGGCTCGGTTTAGTTGCTGGTGGATACCACAAAGGTGCACCAAATAAGTTTTATAAACCAGTACTCTTATGTCCTAATTACAATAAAGGAGACCCAGAGAGCATGTATTATTTAGCCAAAATGTAGGTAAAGGCCTTGCTTATTAATTTAGCAAAAAAATTCTAATCAATACCATCAATGTTTTTCCTTTTTCTTTCTTTGTTTAAAAAACAATAAAACCCAAATTACCTCAATAATTCCCCTTTTCCTTAACTGAACCTTTTCAGTCTCTTTTTCTTTGTTTTGAAATTTAACTACTCAATTTTATTTGTGTGATTGGCTAACAGATTATCTGTACGCAAAATCTACGGAAGGTACACTCACTTTGACGATCTCTCCTCTGTGCGTAGCTGACGAGAGCAAGAGGTGGGAGATGTGGGGACGTGTGTCAGCCAATCAGCGTACAGACAACCGATGGCACAGTAATGCCCGTCATAGCAGCCAATCACATGTCTGGATATTCATTCATGGGGCCTCCCTTGTCGGCTCTTGTTGCTTCCCGAGACTTGTTCATGATGTGATGGGTTCCGCTTCAGCCTCGCGAGCTTTGTTTGAATTTTTTTCAATTTTTTTCGAATATTTTTTTCTATGAATATTTTTGAAACTTTCTCAATGTACTGAGACCGCGATTGCTGAGACCACAAATTGTGGGGGATCACTGTATATATATAAATATATATATATATAATATATATATATACCTATAATGTTAGCAGGGGAAATAAAACTAATGCAAGAGTTATCCTGCTAACAGGAACGATTGTCATATATAGATTCAATTATACAATTCTGATGGATGATTGTGTTAACAAAAAGCAGAACCACGAGTCCTTGATCCATATTGTTTTTACAAGTGAATTGTATTGCATTGTTTCCGATAACACAATGAAGTTTAACTGAAAAGCAATTACAACAAACTGTAGAGAAATATTGAAGTTAAGGTGATAAGTCAATAATAAAGAAATCAAATAAATAAAGAGTTTTGTTACCAAAACAGAAAAAAGAAGGAAAAAAGGAAGGAAAAAGTAATGAACAGCAAGTGGTTAAAACTGTCAACCTTCCTAGGGATGGGAAGGTTGACAATCGTTTATTGTTTATTCCCTTTAAGCACACAGACAACTCCATGAAGTCTTTATTCTCACACAATCTCAAACCTCTCGGATAAACTCGTAATCTCAAGGATCACATCTCACAGGCAATGCTTGGAAGTGCTCTGCTTCTGAATCGCTCCCGGTGAGACCTGTGGTCACGCTGAGGATAGAGCAAAAACATAGTGCAGTCAAAATTCATCACCACATACCTGATGGAAGCCCAGGGGTTGGATTACTTCTGGCCCCTTAGACTGCATTTTGTATCGTTTGATGGCTCTTTTCTATATATTTGTGTATTCTGTAGTAGTTTTTATATCACAAGCTGAAGCTTCCTTCAGGCTTTATAAATGACTGTGTCATTAATTTTTTAGCTTTTCTTTCACTGTAAAACTGTAATGACTTTGGATCATTCCCCTGTAAGGTCTTTGCCTGAATTGATTTACAATTAATTTGTGACTGGAAAATAAATTTGTCCTTTGGTTTCTGAACACTGCAGGTCACTGTCAGTTCTGGAATGTTAAACACGGGAGAAGTAGCCAAGTTTGAATGCTGTGCTTGCAAACTGTAACAACTTCATTTGCATTCAGAAGCTCTTCTTCTTATTATAGGTCAACTTTGAAGTTACCAGTCTGGGATATTGTGATGTAAATTAAATATTCTTCCTTTTGTTACCTTGTTATTTTCTCACCATTTCATGTGTACTCTTTATTTCTGCTTCTGGACAATATATCATGTCTGACACTGTAGTTTCTCAGTGTCCTACACAGCTGCCAGGTTGTGTTTTTTGTATGCCACATATATTTTTTCTAGTGCTTTCTGGTGTGTCCTGTTAAACAATTCACAATTCAGTTCAGTTCAGTTCAAAAATACTCAATTAAACCCCAAAGGGAAATTAAATTGTTGCAGTTATTTTCATGATTTAACCATCTTTGAAGATTCATTGTAGAAGGTTATTCAAGTTGGCAGAGAGGACCTCCTGTAGTGGTCTGTGTTGCACCGGATCTGAAGAAGCTCAGAGTTGTCGATGACGTTCTTCATTTTATGAATTATCCTCCTTTGTACAATCAGTTCCAAAGGATAGTCCAGAGGACGTTAAGTCTGCTCTGTCCCTTCTTATAACCAGCATCAGCGTTGTGTCTCCAGACCACTCTGTTGTCCAGGTGAACACAGAGGTATTTATAATCCTTAACCACCTCCACTTCTTCTCCAATGATGGAAATGTGTTTGATTTATTCCTGGTCCTCTTTACATCCAAAATCATCTCCTTTGTCTTGTTCACATTTAAGATGACAGGATTTTTCCCAGACCACGCCACAAAGCAGTCCATCAGTTCTCTGTACTCAGTCTCTCTTCCATCACTGATTCACCCCACAGCTGCAGAGTCATCTGAATATTTCTGCAGATGGCAGGTCTCTGACTTGTATTGGAAGTCTGAAATGTACAGAGTGAAGAGGAATGGTGGGGGGTACAGATCCCTGTGGTGCTCCTGTGCTGCTGACCATCCGGTCAGACACACAATCAAGTAGTTTTACAAACTTGGGTCTGTTTGTTGGGCAGTCAGTGATCCAGGTGATTGTGGAGGCATCCTCCTGTGTCTTCTGGAATTTCTCTCGTAGTAAAGCTGACTGGATTGTGTTAAATGAGCTGGAGATATTGAAGAATATAATCCTCACAGGGCTGCCTGCTTTTTGCTGTAACAGGCGTATGATGGCATCTTCAACTCCAACTCCACAATGATAAGCAAACTGCAGTGAGTCCTGGCAGGTGCTTGTTTGCTTATTAGGGTGGACCACCCTAAAAGCACCCCTGTTTTGATACACAGTTAAACTATTTGTAGAAATACCCCAAAGAAGTGATAGCTTGTTTCTTTGAGGGAACATTTTTAAGTTCTACTGTGAATACAAGCCCTTCCTGATTTGCCTTCTGCCAGAATATGAAGGATTAATTTTCTCACTCCATTACACAGTGGGCACTTGGTGGCTCAGGCCTTCAGAGGAATGAAATTATTGTGGCTACTGTTGTAATTCTTCTAATGCTATCAACAAAAACAAAATGAAAACCCAAAACCTTTCATGCTGACAGGCACACAGGAAGCTCAGCTAGCTGCAGGGCTTTTAGTGTTTTTTACTTGCTATCTTGTGCTGTCACCTGTGGCAGTATGTCAAAAAATTGGTTAGTTTTTATAACTATCTTGATGGGATCTTTCCTTGCAGGTAAAATACTTCAGCAGGCATAACGTGCAATTGCTTTTCAGGCATGCATATGTAACAACATACTTTTAAAGAATGATAAAAAATATATATAAATGTATAGGCTATACTTATTTTGTTTTCTATCATTCCCTGATGTGGTACACAAGACCAGAACATAGCAAGTGTTTTCATGACTATCCTGGAAGAGATCTTTTATACAAAGAGAAATAAAGGCTGAGCAACTTAGTATGCCAAAAGAAAAAAAAAAAAAAAAAATTACTTTGGAAAATTGTCTAAAGGAGAAGAAACCAAGATGTAAATAAACAATTTACATATACATTAGATGAAATCATATGTACCTGGACATGAAAAATGTAAAATAAGATTTTAAAAAAGGAGCCTTTTTTGCAAAGCAAAATTACAATTGAAAAAGAAAGAATCACTACCTTCAATTTAGGCATTACAAAAGAAAAGCAACTAGTCTGTGACAAGTTTTAAACTTACAAAACACAAAATACAACCTTAGATGAAAAGCAACACATGATAGGTTACACCGTGTTATTTCTGAATGTATTTCATTAAAAAAAAAAAAAAAAAAAAAAAAGATACAGAGGCAATGTTTTAAACACTGACTACACACCTACTACTTCTAAAAATCTGAAGAGGGGAAGCAGCAACCGGGTGCTCCTAAGATCCACGCTTTGATCTTCGAGAAGTCAATTGTTGCAACAGATTATGCAATGTTCACTAACTCAAGAGCTTCATCTCAGACTCCAGAGGCCTCAGTCAACATGTTAGATGTTAAAGTTTATGAGAGTGCAATTTTTAAAAAGGCATGCCTTACAAAGTGTGCATTTCCAATAAAAAAGAGAAAGAAAAAAAACATGCCAACACAGCTTAAGTTTTTAAATATGCATCTGAATAAATCACCAAAGTTCTAGAACAATGTCCTCTCAACAAACAAACTCCAAAGTGGAGATGTTTGACCATAAGGCACAGCTCATACCATATCAACTGTCAAGCACAATGGAGTAATTTTTTTTCTCATAAAAACTTGCACCAATTATGTCATACCACAAGACAATAATTCCAACAATTATAAAACAATGTGGTTGAAAGAGAGAAAGAGAGTGATAAACAAATCGCTGCATACCTCAATAAATTGAAAGAACATTCAAAGAAGAGAGGACTAAAATTTTTCCACATCAATAAAAAAGACAGATAATATAATAAAGAAAAAAAATAACTTTCTGCTGTAAAATGTAAATCCCTGAAATACTGAATCATGGGGTTTACTCAGCTATTCAACAAGTTTGCCTCAGATTTTTTTTCAATAATCACAATATGTAAAATATGACATGCTGTTGTTTATCTGAGGTTATATTTAACAGATTTTAAGACCTGATAAGGACCAGGTAGATTTTTATTTGTCATGATGGGTAAATCCTTAGAACATAAAGACATCATGCTTTCTTTTTCATATAACTGTAAATTACTTTTTAGCAAAGAAATAAAGAAAAGAAAAAAGTGTTAGTTTGATGACATGATGTGCACCCTGAGGACACCTGTGCGACAATTACCTCAATTTTCAGCGACATCCATTAATTGCTGACAGTTAGCAGTTTTTTTTTTTCTGCCGGTTGAATGAAGTAGAATTTACAGGTGCCAAGCTGCTTCTGCTCTCCTGTTCCATCGCTTGTTTTGGTTGAGACAGTAATTAAGAACCCCATTATTGCTGATTAGCAAGCTTTAGCATAATTAATTAATGGGCAGTTATGTCCAGATGGCTATTTTGTCACAAAACCATTACTCACCTTGTTGAGCTGAACCTTCATAGTGAAAGAGTGAATAAAACATCAACTTTCAAAGTATAAGATTTAGAATTACTTAAACTTTAAGCTTCAGTCTGGGCAGAATATGTGTATGATAGAAAATTCTCTTCTGTCATTCCACATGCCCCATAAAAACAATGTGATAAAGAAATAAATTAACAACATACAATTTTAGTGTCACGTTTAACGCCTTTTTCTTGCATCCAGTTTGTTCCTAAATCCTGCAGCATGATCAAAACTCCCACTGCTGTCTACATTTGACCTCAACTCTGTTAACCCTGACTAAGCTCATTGGCAGTAACTGTTTTATCACCTGAAGCAAGCCCCAACTTTCCCTCCAATCCTTACTAAAACTAATTAAAGTTGAGGCAGAGGAAGCGTCTTGTGAGAAAGACGGAGATGAAGAGAATGCGAGTGAGGGATGTTAGGAGGGGAGAGATTAACTAGCACAGGCAGAGCTCTGTCTCCCAGCCGCTAATCCTTCATGTCACAGATATGTGGTAAACTGAGGCCTTTGTCAGTTAAAGACTGGTTTCAGATCTACCCTACTCTTTGTCTGTTGCGGTGCATCCTCCTCTCCCTATACCCTCTGCTGTACCCTGGCTCTCCAAGCTCCTTGAATCAGGGATAAACATGGGAGCACTCACTTTTACAGAGGAGATGAAAGGCTGCTGAGGGTTGAAAGAAGCAGCTCCTGCTGCAGAGACAGCTTGCCATAACACCAGATGGATGAAAGTGCATGTTGGAGAAAAAAATGCAGATGTATAAAGAAGCTCTTTTTCAACTCCATCAGTGTTTACATGCCACAAGGTGACTTCACCAGATTTGTTTAGCAACCTTATTTAAAATTCCTCTAAAGCCTGGAGAGGTTGCAAAGCTTATTATTTATTTAAAAAGGCGGGTAACAGTGAAATGTGAGAATTTATGGAGATTTAAAAACCTCCATTAGATCATCTGTCCTTCTTTTGCCTTTTTATCAAACATTGGAATTACAAAAATGACAAAGATCTGCTGACAAAAATGCAGATTTAACAAAGCTGCTGCTTAATTTCAGAGCAGAAGATAAAAATATTTTTGGGCTCCAATCAAAGAGCATCCAAACGCTACAAACAGTCAGCCAATCAGCTGAAACAGATGAAAACACACACCCCCAACAAAGTGCCCGCCACACACGCGACCCGCCGGCGCCGGCCGCCACCAATCCCCACCCCCCGCCACCCCCACGAGCGCGCCACAGCACAGCGATCGACTTTGATCGGCGTTCTACGTCGGCTGGAAATCTGTGGAACGATAATCCTGATCCCTTTCCTCTGCAGCCTGTGCAGCCAACAGCTACACAGCTCAAAACCATGCTCTTGGACTGTTTGCTATCCACCTGAACGCAACAGATTACACACCTGACAGGTATACTGCTCAGCTGAAGGGCCTTGTCTTCACTCCAACATGGCGGCGAGCTGCGGCCACATTCCTCCCGCGGGTGAGAAAACGCCAGCTAACTCCCATTACTCCAGGACCAGACTGGGCCAAGAATGACCCTTTGACCATGAGAGGTCAGGGGCAATCATCCCCTAGACATACTTCTACTGACAGGAGGGCCAGGCAAGGCACCCAGAAGGCCAGATGTGGCAAGGCCCTCCCACCCCCCAAACCTACCAGGCCCCAAGCCCACAGCAGCAGCACCGCAGAAAATGCAGACCCGGTAGCCGACAACCCATGCAGCCCAGGGGCAGCATAGCCCACCCGCCCCCACCAACCTCCGGCAGGGAGCAGAAGGAGGATACGGGCGGGACAAAGAGAGGGAAGGAGAGGGAAACCATGGGGACACAACCCGTCCCAGGCCAGCCGAGACAGCCGCCACCCCCCGCCCGCCATCCCCCCGCAGCACAGCAGCAGCGACAAACGACGGGAAAGCGGCCCGAACCAGGAAGGCTGCACAGCACTCCCCCACACCACCGCGCACCAGCCCGCAGCAAGCCAACACCCCCCCCCCCCCCCCCCCACACACACACACACCCAAGACCCAAGGTTTCCATAGGAATAAATTGACTGAATGAATGATGAGCAAGTGAAAACATTAAGGCATTGAGCTTAGTTTAGTTTTTCTTCTTCTTAGTTTTAGATGTCTTGATGTTTTTTCCTTTTGTGGCTCTTACATTGTGCTTACTTCAAAGATCTACAGTATGTTGATGGAAGGTTTTGTGGGTCCACAAGTTTCTTCCATAAATTATGTGAATTATTGGTTTGCTACATATGCAGCCCACCTAAAATTGTGCTCTTACAGTCTTCTAGCAATACAGTAAAAAGAAAAATATCACATTTTGTCAGTCAAATTAATAGTTTTCATTGCCATGGACTTCTCACAAATCCATATTAAGATGATGTTAAGATGCTGTTCTCTTGACAAAGCAGAACAAATTAGCCTTCAGTCTACTGGGAATTGTTGGTTCAGGGTCAGTGCCAGTACAGAAAAGCAACAACTGATATTCCTCCATTAACCAGCCCTGGCATCATCAATCATTTCCACATGGCTGCTTAAAGCAACATTTTTTCATTAATTTATTTGTTTAAATTGTGACAT
>JAGFBZ010002373.1:0-187500 GCA_018398805.1 Hirundichthys speculiger | reverse complement strand
GGCAAGGTGTAGCAATCCACTTCCAGTGCTTATGCTTAGCTAGGATAGTGGGGTTTTGTCAGGCGGGGTTATTACAGAGAATAGGATGGTGTATACCCTCTTATCAAACTCTGGGGTTAACTGCAAACAAGCCGATTCTCATAATGCAGGCATATCCCTGGAACACACACATGAATGATCCATACCAGCAAACTGATAAAATATGGGCTTTTATAGTGGTGTCACACTTACTGATGATCAAATAAATAGTGCATTTTATCATCAGTACCTGGCTACTATACTTTACTCTCTTAACTCATATGAAAGCAGGAAGTGTACTTAGTTTTTCTTCGTCTGCCTCTATTTTGACTTATACTATGTGTTTGTGCAAGGATACAGTATAAGTCAGGTATCAAGATGAATAGTAATAACTGGCATTACAACGCAGTCCACTCAGCGTCAGATTGCTCTGTAATCCTCCTATAAACTATCAAAACAAAGTGAGTCACTGATGTAACAAAAAAGTCCCTGGGTGTGGTTTTTGAGACATGCTCCTAAATACATGCATACTGGGGCTAAACTGCATAAACACAAACACATTGTTTTGTTTACAAACTGATTTCATTTCAGCTATTGTCTCAGTTTCAGCAGCCACACGGATCAAAGAACAAAGCAGATGGCAGCTGCCGTTCAGCATTGTTGTGTTTACTGTTTTTTTCTCACTTTGTTCACTGTATTTAAACTTGATATGTTAGCTACTTTGGTAATGAGCCTTTAAGCACAACTTGTGCTGAACCCTTCTTCATCTTATCCATATCAATGAACCTAATTAGTTGTGAGATGTTTCACCATTTTAACAGAACTTTAGTAGTCTTTTGTTTCCTCCAGTTGAATCCAGTCATTTTCAAAATAGATTTTTAGCTTTATATGATTTGAAAATCAGTATGTTCTGTTTTCATTTGGATTAAATACAGTTTCCCATGTTTTAGACAATGGGGCTGCAGTAATGTAATATTGGTCAGAGAATGATGACCCTATTATCGCCTACTGGTTCCTCATATGCTTTGAGTCCACTGAGCACAAATCCGTCATCCATCCTTTATCTATACCTGGTTCTCCTGTTCAGGGCCACGCCGATCACCAATCCCAGCTGTCTTTGGGTAAAATGTAAGGGTACACCCTGAACAAATCGCCAATCCATTACAGGAGCCCAAACAAACACTCGCACATGCTTACATTCAGTTCAACTGGCAATTTAGAATCGCCATTTCACGTAATATGCATGTTGATGGACTGTGAGAGGAAACCAGAGTACCCAGAGAAAACCTACACAAACATGGGCGAAAACATACAAACTCCACACAGAAAGGCTGCAGCCAGGATTCCAACCAGAAATTTTGTTACTTTGAAGCAGTAGGGCTAACCACCAAGTTAGTATGTTATACAAGTACAAGATGAAGGCTCGTTTTATGGCTATTTTGGTCACACACAACACCGCTGTCACAGTAAAGCATTGGTATTTCACCATATTTAATAGATATACAATATGCAAATAAAAATGTTTTTTATGCAGTAAATATCTGTTGTAGAGAAATATAATTTTATAACCTTTTATCTAGTAATTTTCAATGTCTAAACCCATCTACTTAGTTTACAGTGCCTAAACCTAAAACCCTAAACCTAAGCATTTTAGTTTTTTTTGCCAGAACTTAGTCAGTCGGCTTTCATACCTAAACTTTATTAATCAGTGACCAAAAACAAGATTACACACTTTCCACTAAAATAGGTGTAGACAGTACTGGGATGGACAAGAGATAAACTGGGATGTCCTAGTTGAGTAAAGACATGTACCTCACCCCTCATGTAGCTTTCTGGCAGTCTGATGTGCCCTGAAATGTACACTGTGAAAAAATATTTGTGAAATTTACGGTAAAATACTGGCAGCTGTGGTTGCCAGAATTTCAACGTAAAAAATGTGGGAAAACTGTTTCTCACATAATGGTCAATAATAAGAGTACTTTAAATTTTACAATTAGAACTGTAATTCATTTTAGTATTTTACTGTAAAATCTAAACTGTATATTCAACATTAAAATACCCCATATTTTTTACATTGTCAAACTGTATTTTTGACACAAATACTTTTTTTTACGGTAAAATTCTGGCAACCGCAGCTGCCAGTATTTTACAGTAAATAAAATGGTAAAACTTTTTTTCATATTACTGCAAAGTGTTGTTAATTTCACAGTTATAACTGGAGTTTTTATTAGTACAATACTTTAAAAATTAAAGTATTTGCCACTGAAAAATACATAAAAAGGCCGTATATTTAACTGCAAATCTAACAGTGAAATACAGTTTTTTTTCCCATTGTTAGACTGTGTATTTAACACAGAAATGCACTGCTTTTTACGGTAAAATACTGGCAGCTGTGGTTGCCAAAATTTCACCGTAAATAAAACGGTGAAACTTTTTTCCATTTTACAGTGAAGTACTGTTAATTTCAAGGTTATAACTGGAGTTTTTGTCAGTACAATACGGTAAAAATTAAAGTATATGCCACTGAAAGATACACGTATAGACCGTATATATAACATTGGTATACATTTATTTTAACATGTACAGACTGTAGATCTGACAAAGAAATACATTGTTTTCTACATCACTGGACTGTATATTTAACACAGAAATACAGTGTTTTTTACATCTTCAGACTGCATATTTAACATTTAAATACATTTATTTTTACACATTTAGACTGTATAATTTCAAGATGTTACAGGCAGTGTACTTGGATACATACGACACTGCATAGCCACTGTTACTGTGGAAAAACAGATCCGGGTCTACCCCAACCAGAAGCCCTGGATGACCCTGGAAGTCCAGTGGCTGCTGAGTGAGAAGAATACTGCCTTCAGGTCTGGTGACCAGGTCCTCTACTCTGCAGCCCGGGCTGACCTGAGGAGAGGCATCAAAGGGGCCAGGTTTTGAGGTGGAACCGCCCAAGGTAGCCACACTACACCCCACAGTACACAGCAACTTCTCCCTCACGGAACATGAGGTGAGGCGTACCCTGCGCGCCGTGGACCCAAGAAAGGCTGCTGGGCCCGATGGAGTGTCAGGGCGCGTGCTAAAGGACTGTGCAGATCAGCTCGCAGGAGTCTTCACAAGGATTTTTAATCAGTCCTTGGCCGAGTCCACTGTTCCACCATGCCTGAAGTCCTCCACCATCGTCCCCCTGCCCAAGAAACCTCATATCTCCAGCCTGAACGACTACCGGCCAGTCGCTCTCACCCCGGTGGTGATGAAATGTTTTGAGAAGCTGGTCCGGGGACACATAACATCACACCTTCCTAAAATCCTGGACCCCCACCAGTTTGGAAAATTTAACAACATTAATTGTACTTAATTGTAATTAAATGTACTTATAGAAGCATACTAAATATGGCTTACATTTAAAAATAAAGAGCTGGAAAAAATTCTAATTTCACCCCCCCGCCAAAAAAAAAAAAAAAAAGAATTATCACCTGCAAGTTGTGGATTTGCAAACTATACAAGACACCTTTCGAAAGACAAAAATGTCATTGGCCATCGCATTTTAGAATTAGTGGAGATTATTGTGTTATTTTTGAATTACATTATCATGGCGTTAAAAAAAAGGTTTATAATCTAGAATACAATGAAAAGGAGGCAGAGCTTTCTTTCCAATTTTGTTGATGGAAGAAAAACTGCCTCGATTAACTTTAAAACAATAATTGCCTGAAACTTGAGCATATGAAGAAGATATACCAGACACTTTTAACAAGAAACATTTCAAAACGACTTAGGTCTTCTTAGGATTTATTAAGAAGAACCTTTGTGAAATTATGAAACAATTAAAGGTTAAAATCAAGGAATCTGTATTGTTAAATATACTATAAAGAAAACAACAACACACACAAAAGGAGAAAAGAAAAATATATCTTACCTTTGCAGGAACTCTGCTGACCAACATCGTTCCACTGGGTAGTGTGGAGTTTAGTAACTTCCAGATAGCAGGATAAAGGTGGATGTGAACAAAGCAATGGAGTCGCTGACAACCATTTGGTCAATGCTCAACATGAACTTCTCAGCAGCTAAGTATGAAGGCTCTGCAAAGATTAACAATAATGAAAATTTTAAAAAATCACGACAAATATTCCAACTTCAGCTTGAAGAACGTCTAGTTAGACAGCCTCTTTTAGAGACTGTGATTACTTGGAACAACATAACCCTATTTTCGTAAATTAAAATCTATGTTGTTTTTTTTATACCCTTTTTGTCAAGTAATGAGGTAAACCAAAAAAAAAAGGTCAGAGATTGTTTACTGAAACAATTTTTCTTTTTGTACATACAGTCATGGAGGGAGTTGCTGGAAACCTTTCCATCTGAACCTGGAACTAATTCTGAAACAAAAGAACACATAAGCATTACTGGAACATCACAAGCATTTTTGCTCGAGTATGACTTTTGAAATGATGGAAATTTTAATATAATTGAGTTTACTCACTGTTCTGGGACCAGGGAGGAACAAGTCTTCATGCTAGGTTTAGCTACAACATTGGTACCAATTCCTCTTCTGTAACATGCTGGAGATCATCTATCGTCTCTGTGCCAAAGTGTCTTCAGAGCCTCTTCAACTGAATTTAAGAACTTCTGCAGAAAGATCTGGATGCACTGCAGTAACTGATGCTGCTCATGTTCATTTGTGATTTGACCATATCTATCAGATTCAAAAGACAAAATATGAGAATTTGACCTACTGACATCTACTCTGACAAATCCTGTGCTTCAGTGGGACTAACACATGTTTCATTTACTTCTACCATGATAAGGACCACATGTGAATCAGTCTATTAATGTACAGGCCCTGCAAACTTCCACTTTCATTTTTTACAAAGTACATGCGGTACTGTGGAAGATAGACTGGTGAA
Source organism: Hirundichthys speculiger (assembly GCA_018398805.1). Taxonomy (NCBI): domain Eukaryota; kingdom Metazoa; phylum Chordata; class Actinopteri; order Beloniformes; family Exocoetidae; genus Hirundichthys; species Hirundichthys speculiger. The sequence goes on along the minus strand of JAGFBZ010002373.1, from coordinate 182,569 downwards.
TATACTCTCATCAGAAAATGAAGTGAGGAGTTTAAGAACACATTGGACCATATTTGTATGCTATCCTATTATATTGTATTTCCTTAGGAAACTTTGTATTTGAACCTAAATGGCAAGGCTAGTCTAACATTTTTACTGTAAAGATAAAAAAAAATGGTTGAAACTAACTCTTCAACAACGGCGTTCACAACATGTAATGTTACATGTTAATGCTGCAAAAACACCTGTGAAAACTGATGGCGGTGTTATTATGTTAAACGCGATAAAAGAGAGACTTTCACACCTGCTAACGGTCAGTCTACACGGTTGAAGCGGAGCTCAATGTAGGCGCTTAGAGACGGAACAATTTATACACATATGAAACAAAAGTACATGTTGATGTGTGGTCAAATACTTGACATTACATTACACTGACAATATATGTTTGCATTCTTCGCTCCATAGTCGGACATCACCTTGTTGTTGTTGTTTTTTTATAAACAGTAGCCCCTAAGGCTAGCATTACATGAAGACCTTGAAAAAAAAAAACGAAAAACACAAACCTCAACTGACTTGACATAGTCTCCAACAGCAAGGCTGATAAAAGTAACATCAACTTACCGCCTTTAGATAGTTATAACCACAGCATCAACGTCCTCGAGACTCCGGCTGCTGCCTCCTTTCCCAACGGCTGGAACTAAATGCAGCGCGCTGATTGGTTCATTCAAATTCAGGCGCCATGAATGCTCATAACTCATCCTCATTTTAATAATGTTTAAATACTTTTTACGTTTACCAAAAGTAGACTTTACTTTTCAATTATGATTTAATAAAGTGTTTAGTTTTTATACATTTTAGTCTACTTATTTTAATATAACTTGTGTGTTCCCCGTTCTTCAGTCAATCAATCAAGTCAACCTTATATAGCACCATACAATAATCAGCTACCATCAAAAGTACTTCACATCAAATGGAAATGAAAAGCAGAGGAACAGAACAGATAAAGGACAAAAAGTCACAAACAGAATCCAGTTTGAACAGAAAAAATAAACAAAAACAACTTCAAAAACATAAAACGTATAGACATATCTTGTAGACATAAAAATGAAATCGCTTGTCAGAAATGGGTCCCAGGGCTAATTGATATTAAAAGCTGGTGTTTCGTCACGTATAGTAGCTCTCATTCTCATTTCTTAGTGTTCCTCATCTCAGGATGTTTAGGATAAAACCCTCCATGCATTGTGAGGAGCTTCTCTGTACTGTTGTCAGAGACCTCTGTTCCCTCTTTTGATCATTGTACTATGCCAACAGAGTATCTGATTATCTGCAGGACTAAGTATTGATAGTCTAGATCAGTGGTGCGTAAACTGTGGTACGTGTACCACCAGTGGTACGCGAGCGCTCTTTGGCGGTATGCAGGGAATGTCATGACTTTCCACATTTTTTTCCACAGTTTCACTTCAGAAACATACAATGCATTATAAATACGTTTCAAACGAATGTGTAGCTTGAGATAATTAAAATTGTGTCTTTAAAACAAATATTTGTTGCATATTCAGTTGCAGTGCAACAGTTGTAGATATCTTATTTAGTAATGTAACAATTCAGGTAACAATAAATAACCACAATAAGGAATAGACATCTCTTCTGTGTGTTTAAAGCTAATTGAGAAGGCATATATGGCTATATTTTAAAATTGATCATAATGGTGGTACTCAGAGAGCTGAACAGTTTCTCAGGTGGTACGCATAGATATTGTTCCTGCAACTGAGCTGACTTCACAGGACTTGCTATATACTATCTTCAGGTATGAGTCTGTGGATGCTTCCCTAGTGGCCTCTTGTGCCAGTTAAACATCTTGAACACCAAAAGATACCAAATGAGAATATTAATTTATTAAATGGCTTACAATTTTTTTAAGAGGAATGCATAAACAGTTCTTAAATTTCATCTTCATCTGCACATTTATTTTTTTTGTTTTTAACACAAATAAATAACAGTTCTGACTTCTAAGTTGTATAACAACCAATCCTAATGTGGGGAGTATTAAACTTCAGATTTTGCATTGAAAATGTGGCAACTGGAGCTATCTATATTTTATTGTAAATTTGACTTTGTTTATCCCCAAAAGACTGTAATATAGTTTTGAGTTGTTTTTTTCCATGTTAATTAGCATAAACAGGATAGCAATATGTGTTTTCTTTCCTAGGTGATATGCTGTAGACAAAAACAGTTATCAACTATGAAAGCTGAAAATTAAAAGTCCCAAAAAATATTATTTGCAGAAAACTAATATCTGTGGTGGAAGTTATAGCATTTGTATATTTAGCTCTTACTATTAGTACATTCATCAAGCACCACTGTGTATACTTAAATAGGAATTAATGTGAAATTTACACCAGCAACATTTAGCTATATTAGGGTATTTGTCTGTTATTTACAGTAATTATCAGTAAATTCAACAATGATCAACTCTATTTTTTACAGTTTATTGACATCAGATTTACAGTTGTAACTATTATCTATGTTTTGGTTTGTATCTGTAATTTTAATAACAATAAATTGTGTATTTTATAGGGAATCATTGTAAAAATAAGTATTTATCTGTTATTTACATTACTTGTTTGTAAAATCAACAGTTATATTTAAATTTTACAGATGATTTCTGTAAAATTTACAATTGTGTTAGTTATCTATCTTACAGTTGTTGTTTGATATTAACAGAAATTGTTAGTAAATTTAATTTTAGTATATTGTGAATTTCATTGATTATTGTTGTACAATTTACAGTTCCAACAGTTCTGCTATTAACGGTAGTTGTTTGTATATTTAACAATGATAGACTATATATTTCACACATTATTGACATCAAATTTACAGTTGCAACCGTTATCTATGTTACAGGTGTAATAAGTAATTTTAACTGTGATAAATTATGTATTTCATAGGGAATCAATGTAAAAATTACAGTAGTTATCAATTATCTATCTTACGGTATTTGTCTCCTATTAGCAGAAAATGGCCGTAAATTTAACAGTCTTAAATTGTTCATTTCACATATAATTAATTGCAACATTTACAGTTGTGACAATTACCTATATTACAGTATTTGTCTGTGATTTACTATAACTGATGTAAATATAACAGTGATAAATAGTGTATTCCACTGATTATTGATGTAAAATTCACAGTTGCGACAGTTATCTATATTACACTTTTCATCTGTAATTTTTACCGTTATAAGTTGTGGATTTCACAGAGAATCAATGTATAATTTACAGTAGTGACAGTAATATCTTTTTAAGGGATATCACTGTAATAAATACGGTGTAATATTATTTCAACAAGGTTTTAATGTTTTTTTTTTTACAAAAAATAGATGTAAAAATACTCTTTGGCTGTATCTTTCATTTTACAGTAATTAAAGTATAAAAAAAAACGGTATTTTTGTTTTTCATACTTTATTTTCATTTACTGTTGCGAGTTTACAGTTTTTTTTCACTGTCAAACTTACGGACATTTTTTACACCGTAGCTACAGATTTTGCCGTTGAATACAGTAACAGTTGTGATTGATGAGAAAAGTTAACTGTAGACTGAGGCCACTGTAGGCAGCTAAAGGTACTCATACGTCAGTAGATCACAGTTGTAGGCCTGTGTTGATCTGATGTTGTTCCGATGTTTAAGGATAAAATTAGCAGTTAAGATATCAAGACTAACTTCGTGACTGTTTCACCTGATGCTGTTGGAAAGTATTCCTATTTCCTGGAATACTAATTTGACCTAACTGCTACTGAGTGAGCCAAACTGAGCTAGCAGAACTGTTACTTGAAGGATTGATAAATTATGGGCCACCTGAAATCACTAAACTCTCAGATAAACCTTTACCAAACAATTGCACAGTAATTTTGCCAGATTAAATGTTAGGCATCTGACTGTAATGTTTTAGTTGAAATGTGTTTTTAGTGCAACTGTGCTCCAAATATCTCGCTGATAAGTTAGGGGCCAAAATAAGTCAACACAGAGGCAGAGGAGAGCCAAAAAATTAAATGAGAATTACCATGCATTTTTTTTTCCTTTTGTTTCTTTTTTTTAATGAGCAAAGAAACCCCATCCTTCTTTCTAATTCTCTCCAAACCCCCATCTCCAGGAGGTGGGCAAAGAGCAGTTTACCACTAAACACTCTCAGCACCGGTGAAGAGAAAGCAAACTCTGGGAAGGTACAGGATTGACGTCAGAGAAAACCACATGTAAGAAATTCCTTTCTAATTACTGGAATCTGTTGGTTTCATCACATAAAAAAAAAAGAAATCCAATGCAGATTCATTTTTTAATGTGACTACTGTTTCTGTAGTTCATTTTGTGAGGTGTTTTGTTTATGTTTGTTCTTACACTTTAACAAGCTCTATAATTTGACTTTTTCTTTGACTTTTTTCTTTTCCAGACTGACTTCCCAGTTTTTCCCTCTCTGTTTTCTCTCCATCAACACACACTTTTTCCTCTACCTTGTTTTTCATACTCCTTGTCTCCCTTTCTCCCTACTTTCCTCTTTCAATCCAAACTTAAAAAACTGCTTTGAGATAGTCTTCTTAAAATTACCTTAAGCCCTCTTTTGCAGGTCTTGATTCCTGTGTGCTGTAAAGCTGATGTGTTTGGATTAGTTCTGCTGACCCACTGAAGTGGCAGCTGCATTTCTTACTTTTCTTTCCAGAAATGTATTAGAAAGAGGGAAACCTACAGACTCCTTGTGGTGCCATTTTCACAGCAGTTTCACACTTGGCTCCACCATATAAAATCACTTTTCATTGCCTTTGCTCCAACATTAATTCATATACTTTAGTTTAGTTATGTACATTAATTCATGGACATTAGATTAGTATTAGTATATTAAACTTATGTACATGAATTCATGGACATTAGTTTAGTATTAGTATATTAACTGATATAGCTGAAAACTGAAGCAAGGCTTTTTTGCAATACTTCTGTGGTAACAATATGTCATGGTGCATCACTCCGTTTACAGCCATGTGATATATCCTCAGTGTAATGTAGCCAGTGCTTCTCAAGTTGGAATATCCTTTGTCTCAGATGGCAGAAACTGGTTACAGTGATAGATTGTCTGTAACACGACCTCACTGTAGTAAATGCGCTATCCTGTCACTCCGAACTGCAGTCATTCACCACGACTCAGTCAGTGATTAATCCTGCAGGACATATTGTTTATGTTGTCATTTGCCTTTGGCTTACTGTCATTTGTTTGACAAGACACTGTTGCCGAATCAATCACGTGTTACCCACTGTCATTTTTCAGTTGAATATGTTCTCTGCTGTGCTGTGCTTTATCGTGTTAATACCAATTTTCTAAGAATCATTCAAATGCAAATTCATCATTCTCAAGTCATTCTTATGGAATAAACAGTGACAAGAAAAAGTATATGAACCTCCTGGAATTTACAGGTTTCTCTAAATTAATTTGCCATACAAATGGATTTGATCTTCATCTAAGTCACTATAAATGCAACATGCTAAACTTGATAACACTTGGTTATAATTTCTTCTGTCCTGTTTGAACACACCTATTAAACATTCAAAGTGATGAAGAACAAATCAGTGAACCCTTGAAGTAGATAGCTGTTTAAACCTTCTTTGGCACCAGTGACTTCAACCAAGTGAAGAGTTCTCTCTAATGTTGGCTCTCTGCAACATCATAGAGGGCGAAGTAGCGGGAAACCCGAGTACCGCGGGTATGCAATTCACTGGGTAGCAGCACCAGTCAAAACTGGTTGTTACCGCTACATCTGGGGCATTTGCAACATTTGTAAAGTTAAGGTTTTTGGAACCGACTATGCAAACTCCACTGTTTCAGAAGGTACCAACTTAGTACCAGGCTAAAGTCAAAATAGGGAAGAATATCTACAAGCTGAACCTCACAAGAAATTCCAGGCGATGTTCCCGCCAAGTCACCAAGGAACAGATCAACACTGACTGCAAGACAAGTAGTGATCTCCTTTTACTGGAATAAATGGAGGAAGCCATAAGAGAGAGGCTCATGTCTGCAAAGCCCTGGATGAGTGTGAGTTCTGCCTCCTATACGTCATATTCCTCAGTGGTCAGGAAGCCACTGTTTCCTTGTTCACACTCTGCAGCCTGTGCGCAGCCACTGGAGGAGGAACTGCAGTGATCAGTTTAAAAGCAGCATATGACTATGCAGCATGGACAGTGTGTTGTCATTCACAGTGTAATATTCAGTACTTATTACTTACCATCTTGCTTTTTTCCCTCAAGATGTCACCGAAGAAATGCACTTTTTTTTGTCAAGCAAAAAGGGCTGACCATGGCTTAGTGGATGTGATTTTTTTTTTTTTTTTTTGTATGTGTGTGTGTGCGATGCCATCTCTGAGGAAGACAGATGGCTCAGTTGAAATATGTCAAAAAAATGTGTGTGAAAAAAACCTCATCTGAAGAAAAGAACCCAAAAAATTAAGATATTTATATTGGATGACATGAAGAACTTTATCGAACTCTTGCACTTTTATGCTCTGTCTAATGGTAACAAAAAAAAAAGTCACTTCATTGCATCTCAAGCAAAAAATTAATAAATATAGCTGATTGTTACCATTGACAGCCTTGATTGTTTGCAACTATAAAGTCAAAAGTTGTTTTTGAGCATCATTAGCTTTACCATGTCTTTGCTTCAGATGTTTTCTGACTGAGTCAGCACTTCACCACACTTCCCATACCTACCATTCATACACAAGACAAACATGCCATATTTCCACTAGAAAATCCCCCCCTTCCCCAAATAATAGTGAGTCCAGGACTCTGACAAAACATAAATAAAGCAACCATAACACTTGCAATTTTTCTCAGCAATCTCAACAACTTTCTTTTTCTTTTTTTTAACAGTTTAAAATACACTGTGTACTGCTTCTTAGGCAACATCCTTACAACATCTGTTGTGCATCTCAAATTGACTTGTTATCGTAAGCTATTTTTATAAACTCCAGATACAAAACTGTGTGATGTGAATGTGACATCCCATTTTATGCTGAGACTTTTACTTTGAAATGGGACAGGAAGTAGTTTTGGAGTTGCCGTGTGTTTGACGAGGGTTGATAAAGTTTAGGCCTTCAGGCTGGTTGACCTTGATTTCTAACTCTATTACAAATTAGCTTGAACAGACGCTCGGTTACATTGGTGGTCATAGTGGGAAACCATATTAACCCCCCCCCCCCCCCCCAAAAAAAAAAAAAAAGGAAAAAAAAGTTTAGTTAGCTTATGCTAGCCACTGTGACTGCCTGTGGCAGAGTGATTTTTTTTTTTTTTTTCTTACCGTGTGTACCAACTGTGAATTCAGTGCGAGGGGCGTACCAGCAATTGTCTTTAAATAGGCAATAACATCAAGCAGCTCGAAAGGACAAATAAGGCAATATGTGGCGGCATGACAGTGATCCCCTGGATTACAAACGGCATATTGAGGAGAGGCAGATCATTGGCAATGTGAAGATCGAACTCCCGCCACTTCCCGAAAACCAGAACTTCTCGGCATGGGCAAGACAGTATGAGGTAGCTGTGAGAGTGCTGGTTGGGGGCACTGGAGAGGAATATGAATATGAATTTGCAAGGATTCTACCAACTGGACTGACTAAGGCTGCTTTTCTCTTGTGGGATAGTTTACCAGATGCGGTACAAGCAGACTATGGTACTGTGAAGGAAAAATTGCAATAAGCTTTCGGACAAAGACATTTCTCTGAGACTGTTTCAGAGCCGATCACTCCGCTCATTGCAGGGCCTCAGGTGAGAGTCGGGAAGTGCATGTAGCAGAGTTAAGTAAACTAGTTGACGACGACTTCCTGGGTTATGGTAAAATAGCTCCCAAAGAAAGAAAAGAAGAAAAGTTCAGAGAGTTCCTTGCAGGGCTTGACCTGGCTCTGAGGGCCAAGTGTGACAAGCAGGGAGCTACTGATGTGGATGAGGCTTTGATAATTGCTGGCCGTTGTGAGATGGCCAGGGAAAGTTTAAAGTTGGACTGTGTTGATCACCATGTCCACCTGCCTCCAGTAGGCAGGGTTGCAGCAGCAATGGTTCAGTCCATCTCTGATGGCAGTGGACTGTATTGAGCTGTGGACAGACTTACTGAGTACATGAGAGAAATGAGGATGGGAATTAGAAAACCTGTTGAGGGGAACCACCATCTGAGATCATATAACTTGTTGGATGAATGGAATTCATCTCCCCCACCATGTGGATGTCAATGTTGTACCTGCAAGGAGCCTGGATGTTGGATACAATGATCATCAGGGGATTGGAGCGGCCGTTTACCTGATCGTGGTTGCTGGGACAGGTGTGCAAATGCAAGTCCCTTGCGGAAAGAGAGTCCAAGGAAAGAGAGTCCTGCCCACCAGCCAGCAAAAGAGATATTGCTGATGTTGTGGCCCAAACACCAGCTACAGAACTCAAGGACCTTCTGGATGGAGAAATATGTGTCCTCTCATCAGATGATGATCTCATAAAGGATGCATTGAAGTCAAGATGCACCTCTTATGTGAGAGGAGGCCTGGGGGGTATTGAAGTCAGTATATTAGTGGATTCAGGATCAACAAAATCATTCAACAGTTCTGATTTTTGCATGTCTGTTTCTGCTCTACACACCCAACCAGAAAATGCTGAATTGATCACACGTGCCGTGAATGGACAATTCTCCACTCAATCAGCAGCAGAAAGAAAAGCTTGTTGCACTGCCGAGGGAGCACAAGGTCATTTTTAACACGTCAAAAAGAGCAGCAGGAAAATGCACCCTAATCGAGCACCATATTGACAGGGTTGGTTATCCTCTTCTCTGTCAGTGCGCCTCCCGGACCTCACCACAGAACAGGGAGGAGCTCAACCACCAGTTGGAAACCCTATGAGCGGAGGGGGTGATTGAAGGGAGCTGCAATCCCTGTCAATCCCTTGACTCGTCTCTCACCCTAGTCAAGAAGAAAAATGGTGAGGGGAGATAAAATGAAATGAAAATGAAATGAAAAATACTTTATTAAACCAAGAAAGGAAATTCAACATTGTAGTAAAGTTTTTTTTTCCCCAACAATATATAAAAAGATTCTACATAGACTATCATTTTTTGAACAGTATAACAGTTAAAGACTCTCACCCACCTCCCAGCATCGATGACACCTTGGATATGCTAGTAGACGCCCTCTGGTTTAGCACCTTAGACTTTTTTAATGGTTACTGGCAAATGGAGGTTGCAGAGGCAGATAGGGAGAAAAACAACATTCACAATAGGCAGAGGCCTCCATCAGTGGCGCTTGAGGCCTATGGGTCTCACAAACTCCCCTGCAACATTTCAGTGCATGATGGAGCTGGGCTTTAGAGGCCTGCCCTGGCAAGAGTGCATGGCGTACATGGTTGATGTTTGGATATACAGCCCCACATTTGATGAGAACCTTTGCAGTTTACACAAAGTGTTTTCCCAGATAAAAGTGGCGGACCACAGACTGAATCCTGCCAAGTGCCATCTGGCGCGTGACCATGTTGTGTTTCTTGGGTATGTTGTGTCCTGCCATGGCCTATAGCCAGCCCCCCGGAACTCTAAAAACTTTAGAGCCTGGCCTATACCCCAAAATCCAAGAGAGGTAAGAGCGTTTGTCACCCTGTGTTTTTAGTAGAGACGTTTCATTAAAGACTTTGCCCAGACTGACAGTCTTCAGGCGTGTCGCTTCCCGTGCATCAAGTGTGCACGTGGACTACTCGTTCACTTGTTTATCAGAATGAAAGCTTCGGTTTAATGGCGTTCATTTGCTGACAGCATCGTACACTTCCTCCTCTCACTGATACAGTAAATGTGACTTCTCCCAACTCACATCTGTGGTACCAATTTTATTTTGAGGTCAGCATTGGCGCATGTGTGACTAAAAATGGTCACAATTTTGAGCTCCGATTCAGTCATATTAGCTACATTTGTCCTCAAAAAAAAAAAAAAAAATCAACAGCATGCACTACTACTTGACAGATACCTAATGTATATTTTTGTCTCACATTAATAACAATTTTGTTAAACTGACGCAGAGTAGAAACTGATCGCCAACAGGGGTGTATGATGAAACTACAAATTATCTACTACGAACGTTAGGCGCCATGCTATGCTGTCACCAAAGCCTACATGTTAACACGTCTATATTACGAATAAACCTTTTTCCCCCCAAAAAAAACAAAAGTTGACAGCAGTAGGCTACATACAATTAACCAATTAATAATGCTTAAACTTATGGTGAAGAAACAAGACCTACCTGACAAGCGAACAGCTGTCCTAAACAAAAGCACACATGAGGCACTCTGGAAAGCTAAATGTACCGAGTTGAAATAACTTACATTTTAGTTTAACACTAGTTTGACAAATACACATTTGGTTAATTTTATTTTAGACATTTGCCTGAAAATGCATTGAGCGTGCCCAATTAACTTAAAATATGGTCGTCTAGTGATATAACAACGAACATTGAACTTGATGTAGCCTCTTTCCCCTTATCAAAAAGTTACAATTTCTGGTTAATAAAGCAAAATATTCACATTACAATGAAATGATAGAAAGTTTTTAACAAGTTTTACCTTTTAGAAAAACTCCAGAGTCCCGAGCAGCAATGAAAAAAATGGCCCCCTTCTTGACAGTTTAAGCTGTTTTAACGGTCAAAGCAGGAGGAGGGGCATTTCCTTTTTTAAAAAAGTAGGCGGTGCTTTACCACAAAGTTAAACTATTTCACATATTGTGATCATGACTGTCAATTTCACAACAAGAGCATTTGCAGCAATGTTTCATGATTGAATCATGTTTATGGAAGAAGTGCAATAAAAACACGACAGTGTAACTTAAGTTAGTTTAAAAAACTGAACAAACTCTCTTCTTCCATTTTTTCAGTGTAGAAACCACTGCTGCAGAACCTTTGTTATAATAATTGGCTGAGATGAGTGTGGGAAGAGTTTATTTAGGAGAAAGGAGAGTGATATTGAGTTGCTTTTACACACACAGTGGAGAGTTTGTGCTTAAAATGGAGATGGGATTTCGACAGGGGTTCCCATATTGACTGTAGGAATGCCTCTGATGTTTCTCCATCCTTCCACAGGAAGTGTTTTACGAGTGTGACACAGCTATTTATTTAAAGTGCTCAAGTAGATGAAAACACAGATGCTTGAACTAAAAATTATCAGCAGAAGAAATTGAGAGACGCTGTTGTTGTTTCTTCTCACAGGCTCAAAGATTCTTGTCATTTATAAACCTGAAAAAGGTTTGTGACAGCAGGCAAGACTCTAGGATTGTTATTGTGCTGATTAACCCAAGTATCACAAACTTTTCAAAAAGTTGTGAAAAAGAAAGTACACCACCTGTCAATTTTTACATTTTACTTGTTATGCTTCTTGGCTACATTATATCATTTATAATTAAACAGTAACTTAGCAGAAACGCAGAAGCAGTGTTAAGTTATTTCTTTAGTCATTGCTAAAAGTTTATAGTGATGTTTTAGTTTTGTTGTCACAAATTAAATTTGGCATCCTTATGTTTGGATGCTTATACCTTTAGTTTAGATTAAATTTGATTCAAAGCAAAAACTTTATTTTGAATTTAGCCTGAATTTCCTCAACCTGCGTCTCATTTACGGGACCATCTTCTGCTTGATGATTTCTTTTAAACATCCTGGTTTACAGGTTTGGTCAAAGTTTGTGCTTGTGAGATTGATTAAAAAATGATGGCTTATGTAAATTGTAATTTAACAAACAATTAGTGAATGCTCTTGTAAATGGACTTGAGCTGCATTGAAGAAGATGGTCAGTATAAGGCTTGTGATACCATCAGCATTTTTTACCTTTTTACCATTAAAGTTGTTTAATAGTTTTACATCACATTTGTGATTTGAGTTTCTGATGCTCTTGTCAACACTGCAGTGGCAGTGATTTCTAAATGTAGATAAGTCCAAAAATTTCAGTGAATTTTAATACAAGTCCTATCCCTCTGTTCGGCCAGGACCCAATTACTAGGACATCCAGAAATTCATTTGTTAGATGAACATCTGGCAGACATCCATAAAACAATGCTCTCACCTGCAGGTGACTGTGAATAACAAAGATATTATTCAAAGATCTCATCTATGTGGCAGCAATAATTACAATGACATCACGAAGACAGTCTGTCAAATATGTGGTTGCAGTCGTGCCTACTATGGTGGAACGACAACCGTGAAAAATCACCTGGATGCTGGAAGTTATTGATTGTATATAATTGCACTGGTTTAAACAAGCGGCTGTCTGGTAGCGTATTTAGATAACTTTGCTGTAGTCTACATGACGTAGCTGTCCACCACACAGATCTGGGGTTTGTGGTGGACAAAGCTTCAGATATTGGTTGTATACTTCCACCGAAGATCTAAAGATTTTGGATTTTGAGCAGTCCTACCCTTCATTAACCTTAATGACTTTCATATGGGAAAAAAAAAAAAACAATGTTTTGTAGCTGGATATGTTGTTGCTGGGGGTGGGCAGGGAACTATTTTAAATAAGATTACATGACTTTGGGTGAGGGCCTGCGATGGACTGGCGACCTGTCCAGGGTGTACCCCTGCCTTTCGCCCAAAGACAGCTGGGATAGGCTCCAGCAGATCCCCGTGACCCTGCAGAGGGTTAAACGGGTATAGATAATGGATGGATGGATGGACTTTGGGTGAATTTAATACAGATGGTGAGGTTTTATTTTTATCTGGTAGTTTGAAACAAAGTCAAATGAGGGTACTGACCTAAAACAAAGTTTTCAGCAGGAAGTCAGGTATGATTTTCAAGAAGGCTACAGCACTCTTTCACTAACTTTAAATTTCTGATCATGTTAAAGGGAACATGAAGTCTTTCTGTTGTGAAGAACATATAGGTGCTCAGTACCAACTCAAAAACTCAACATAAAACGACCTTTATTTGGCTTGAAAAGGTCTGAAAATCTGTCTTCAGTAAGCTGATCAGATTTGCAGCTCACCATGACATCACCACACCAAATAAACACCGATAAAAAAGAATTATCCAGCTTGATCATCTTTTTATTTAATCAGTTGAAGTGAAATGGCTACCGCAAACTCTTTCAGGGGCACACCCCACTGAAAAGGATGTAGCATCTTGTCTCTTTCCACTTATTAAAACTCTTTTATGAATGTAGGCGTAAAAATATTGTCAAGGAGGGGGCTTTTGTAATATATTCTTGTGATAGATTGACCAGAGCATATTACATATATTTCATTAAGAGCTCAGGAAATTTTGGCAAGTTAACATAACATTATGTCAAAATAAAACTATGGTAACAAAACTATTAAAAAGAGTCAACAACTTGCACAGGAACATTCGCACACAAATTAGCACAAGTAGCATGATTCAACATGACTCCAGTTACTGGGAATCACACCCATATTACAGGAATCAGTGAAAACAGTTCCTGTGAAAACAGACTGTAAAATACAGACGGTGCCATTAACTGAGCCAGCTGGACATGTCATGTCCAGTCTCTGTTGATCTGTGTTCTCTTGTGTTTGGAAGTGAATGAGTGGATTCAGACTGTAAAAGAGAGCAGGCAGAAGGGATGATGGAAAAAAGCAAAACATATAAGTTACTTGGGGCTCAGGATTTTGGATTGAGCTGTATATAATAGGATATTTGGCATTGATTGTGGAACCAGAAACTGGAGTATACCATGTGATACAGCCAGAAAGTCTGTTCTTTTCCTTCCAGTGACCCTTCAACTCCTGGACAGATGTGTCTGTTCCTTTTAGTACTCTTTCAGGCCTTTCGCGAACATGCTCAGATAGTTTCCAGCTTGTATGTCACAGCATCTCTCATCTCCCTGTGGACTTACCGCATGTTGCCTGCCTGCTGCCTGACCACATGGCTTCTGTTTGTGATCAGTCTTTGCAGTTTTTTGTCTCTGTTTCCAAAGCTCAACGAAAGAGTCCTGACATCTGACTTACCGCAAATCAGAAAAAGTTTGGACGATATGCAAAATATAAAAAAGACAGTGTTTCTCAAATCTGAACAAAATAATTTTATCATCATTTTAGATTATTTTTAGAAACTATTATATAATTAAACTTTCAAACCAACTCTATTTGTATATTATTGAGTACAATACAAATTGTCTCTAGATGCTTTTCTGAGACCCAGAGTTTGACTCTTGAGTAAATTATTACCTATAAGCAATATTATTAAATCCTAATTAAAGAAACAATGGCAAGTATAAAAGAAAAACTCCCCTAGTGAGAGAAAAACTTTAAAGCCAAAGAGTGGCAAGAATAATCCCCTTTGAGGGAAGAAACCTTGAGCAGGACGTGGTTCATAAGGAGGGACCTTCCTGCTGAAGGACAGCTGAGTAAAGGAGGTAACGGAGCACTTAAATCCATTCAGGCTTGCTCTCAGCAGACACTGACAAAGGAATTTCTGAATCCTGGGGTGGCATTTTCTTTCGCTAGAGCTGCTTATAATTTTACACCACTACGTCACATAACAACAACATTAAACAGCATGGCACATGCAACTAAGAAACCAAAGAAAATAATGACAGAGGACGCAAGAAAGAAAAAAAAATAGTGATCGAGCAAGAAACTGAATAAGAGTACATTTTGTGCAGGCTTTCACTTGGTAGCAAGAGCAAAAAGAGAAGATAGGATGACAGCTGGATGTGGATCTCTTGCTTTTTTTTGGACAAGTAAGTGTGCCTACAAACATATCAACTGATCTTCGATTTTGTATTTTATGGTTTATTTTGGCATAGTTGACAAGTCAGTGTTGGTGACTTTGTTATTCATCAGATGTTTATCCACTAGAAGTATACAGTGTGTCATCTACTCTAACAAATGTCAATTATTCAGTAATTGGCCGCTGTAACCAGTGACAAAGATACATTTATTGGGGGAAACGTGTTTTTGCATCTTGTTGTTTAAGGATGCAAAATTTACCAATGCTGATGTGGGCTGTGTGCAGAATAGATAAAAGAAAAAAAAAATGTTTAAGGAAAATGTTCTTTATTAAAAAAAAAAAAAGACTGGAAGAGATTTGCACATTACTTCTTCTGGAGCTCAGAATATCATTAAACAATTGAAGGATAATGGGGGACCTTCACTACATTAAGGACAAGGGAACAAGCCTTTAAAGTTTAAACCTGTGATCTCCGATCCCTCAGGTGACACTGCACCAACAAGCCTCATCAATAGCTTATCTAACCACATGGGCAAGGAGATTAATTTTGGAAGGGTTTGTCAGGCACTATGTCGGTACATTCACAAATGTGGTTGATAACTTAACTGTGCTAAAACGAAGGCTTATTTTAATGTTGTCCAGAGGCAGTATTGGCATCTTGGGGCTTGGAATGACCTTGGACGAACCATGACACAGTGGAAATGTGTACTGCGGTCAGATGAATCAGTATTCCAGATCTTTGTTTGTTTTTTTTTGGAACAAAAGAATACTGTGTCCTCAGGACCAAAGACATAAAGGACCATCCAGACTGTTAAAAATCACGAAGTCCAAAAGGCATATCCTGTGAACATATGGCTATATCAGTGCCTTTGGAAAAGGTCATTTACGCATCTGGGTTAACAGCATTAATGCAGAAAAAATGGTATGAGATTTCAGAGCAACATATTGCAGCTTTAGGATGACTTTTTTTTTTCTCCCAGGGATATCCATGCATTTTTCAACTGAACTGGCCTCCTGCAGTCCTGACTTGTTTGCAATAGAAAATGTCTGGAGAATTATAACAAATAATACCAACCGACATGCTTAATGTATTCAAAAGCAAAATACCTAGGTGTGGTGAGAAGAAATGGGAAACTTGACAAAGTGGAAAAAGGCTTTGCCCAACGTGTTTTGGAATGTGTCATATATTGTGTTATTCATATTAATAAAATTAATAATTCTGAGGATAGAAAGTGTCTAATATCTTAGGAAAATTTTTCTTTTTCTTGTTTTTTTTCTTTGCCCATATCATCCCAACTTTTTCTGATTTGTGCTAAAATCTAAATTCACGTTTCCTTAACTACACATGTAAATGTGCATGGAGTTATATCGGTGGATTGATATAATTCCCGTTGCTCCTCTACATTGAGAGTGGCCATTTCAGACGATTCTGTTAAGAACCATTACTTCTGATCGTCTCACTTTCGAGGCTCCACAGATATAGCTGATTTTATGGTTCAGAGGTACCCTGAAACAAGGAGCTAGCCTTTCAGTAAAAGCTGGAGGAAGCTGCTCGAGAGGCAGAGGAGTGGGTTTCCTTCCTCCCCTAGGAGTTAACACAAAACTGAAATGGAAGGATGGATTATACTGTGAATACTTAGACACAGTGAAAATCCAGTCTGGACTCATTTCATTCTATTTATGACTAAATGTTTTCTAAGCAGTTTTGAATTCCTATTATTTGAATGAAGGAGATCCATAGCTATCCTTGGGAGATTTTGGTAGGAAACCTGACCAAGTTTAGAATCAGTAACACAGAGTGGAAAAAAAAAAAAACAGACACACAAAAAGTGTAGTTGCTCACTTTGTTTGGCATGTTTGTACACTTTATCCTCTTTGAAGAACATATACATTTAATACATATAATCTCCAAGAAAATACAAATAAGAAAAAATACCAACAGATGAAGTATTCTTCAGCAGAAAAAAAGTAAAAATAGGTACACCCTTGCTGTGCCCACACCTTGTACGTGTAGTTGGAGACCTACATTTTTTTGTTCTCTATGCAACACCAGCATAAAAAAGTCATGCATCTACAACAGCATAAACACACACATACAAGCACAAACTGTCAAATATAGAAAGGTCCATCTGTTTAAAAAAACCAAAAAAACAAAAAGGCACTCTGGCTGGCTTGTAGGTTTTCACTGCCTAAAGGAAGTGCTGAGGAGATGGTAAACATGGCTGCAACACCAACAACTGGTTTTTAACTTTGCGTTGGTGGGAACTTTTATTTTGTGAGATTTTTCCTGTTCATGTAGCAACAACTGAAACTGAAATATTGAAAAAAAGAACACTGTAAAATGTATACACAAATACAAAGAGCTATAATAAAATTACACGCTTGAAAGACGATTATGTTTGTTTACTGGCTTTAATTTGCCCTCTGTGGCTGAGATAAACAGGAAAGCAACAAATGCCCTGCTAACTGAGGACTGAATGATAGTGCAGTTATCAGATGTTTAAACAGTCAGGATTAAAATTATCACAGGACACATTATTTAAATCAGAGACATATAACATTACTTTATTCTTATTTACTTGTGATTGATGGATGCAGATATGTGGGGCATACTCATGGGAACTTTTTATTTGAGAACTCAGTGCTCTCTAGTGGACACTTATGTAGAGGAGTTTTCCAGAGTTATCTCATGTGTAAGCATCGTAAAGTATTAAATCATTTACTAAATATTTATCTAAAACTGAAACATGGGCTTGATAACAAATTTTGTTTATGATTTTAAAATTGTTTTTAAATTTCACTATTAAAGTATTTACTACATTTCCTGTTTATCTACATGGCTGCACAGAGTTTCAAGTATAGTCAGAATAACTGCACACTGCTAGATAAATCACTTGGCTTGATAATTTACTTAAGATTAAAATTAAGCACACTATAAAACTGTATGAGCAGTACACAATGCATGGACTGTTTAAATTATAACAAGAGAAAACAAGAATTTCTAATGTTACAGAGAACTGCGTCAGCAGTAGTGGAGATTTTCAGTCCAGTTTTGACTAAAATTGAATATCAATGAACATTTAAGCAGCGCAAATCACTAGAAAAAGTTGAGAAAAAAAACTATATAAACTTATTAAAACCTGTAACTAGATTTTTGAGAGAGATTGGTACTCAGCCACCATAGGACTTGCAGACCCCGTTCTGTTTCAGTCATTCTACAGGTACTTTGTGAGTTGCCCTACCTGTGGGGAAGCTATGTTTGTTTTCTTTTATCATACTATATTAGGACATACGTATGATCTTAGTAGTGTGTGTGTGTGTGTGTGTGTGCGTATGCATAAAATATAGCCTTTGTTAATGGCTTTACATCCTGACCAACTATGGGCATTAACAAGGGCACAGTCTCTTTAGTAGTCTGGCTAAAGCAGTTCTGCAACAGAAAGATCGGTGGTGTGGATATCATGGTGATCCTTCAATCATGGTGTACATGATTGAAGCTGTTGAGCAATGCATAATCCAAGTTACCCTCAGCTTTTAAGAAGTAATGTTATGTCAAGGTGAATTTTTCCTTGCAATCAGTCACATGATGGATATCTCATTTAGAAATGAATCTTGATATGTTGACTGTCTAGCATATTATCCCATGGTTAAGAGTGTCAGTGACAGGTTGGCGTTGCTGGCATAATCCCAGACTGGCTCAGAGTTTGGTTGTAGCAGAAGGACAGTTTTGGTGGAGCCTCAGCAGACAGGATGGCATACTTGGCAGAGTGGAGGGTGGCAAAGCTCCGAAGCTGATATCGAGGGCTCAGAATACACCAGACTGAGGTGTCATGGACTAGACAGGGTGGTGTGCCTGGCACAGAGTTGCGATGACTGCTGGTCACTTGGAAGTAGAGGTGTCCCAGAACATGTCGACTTCACAGTGGGATGGACTACCTGTGCATTCTTTCATTCACACTGAATTTTGCCATTATGATCATTTTTCAAATTAAATGTCAGTGTCGTCTTTATGCATCTTCATGCACTGCGAAGGGGTTCTTCTCTGCATTGTGCACCGGGTGCGCATCAACTGAACCAGGCACCCCTGCTTCCTGCTGGCCTATGAGCCAATTTGTTGTCTTGCCAGCTATCGGTAACTTGGCACTACTCCTCTTCCTTTTCCATGTGGTGATCACATATGTCTATCCACAAGGAAGTCTGTCGACGCATTTAAGCCTTTACAAATGTGTTATGACACATGGAAAATGTCCAAATCTTTCCTTCTTGAGCTTACAGGCTCACATACTTTTTCATAGCTTATGTTTATTTTTAGAAATAATGTGTATATTCCTACATGTCAGTGGGGAATATGGTAAATCCTTGCTGAGAGGCATGCATGTGACACAGTTCATGTATGTTAACCCAAGTATCAGTCATATGGGGTTCTCCACTGAAAATAAGTAGGGATGTCCCGATCCCGATCCCTTGATCGGATCGGCCTTCGATCTTAAAAATTTAAGGTGGATCGGATCGGCCGATCAACATTATTATAACACCCCGATCTTTTTTTCATTATTTTTTTCCTCAAAAAGTGATCCTGATTAACACAAATTAATAAAGTAATCATATTACACAAACAAAAATATTTTTTTAACTATATACATTTAATAATTTGCACTGAAATGAAGTTTCCTAGCAGCGCTGTCTTGTATCCACCTTAAAAGTTTTTAGAACGGCGGCGTCAGGCTAAACTTTAGCAAAACTGTCAGCAGTGTGGCAGCACTATAAAATTACAGAGACCGACGCTTCGACTGCGACTTGAAACGTGTGGAAGGCTGAGATATTACGAGGGGTAAGTAAGAAGAGAGTTTACAACACCACCAATTTAATCAGACACTAAAAAAATCACGCAGCACCGATCACCGCAGCCTTCTGTCAGGTGCCGTCGGCCGGCAGCAGCTTCGGCAGCAAACGCTCTGTGAAACTTTTAAAAGAAAGGACACCGAGCTAAACGGAGCTAAAGGACACCGAAAAATCACCGAGCTAATCGCGGAATGTATTACCGAGGACACGGAGTTTGTGGAATACAAGGCATTTAACCTGCTCATTAATTACCTCGAGCCTCGTTCCCGTCATTACATGAACGACAAAGGACACAAAGGTGCGCGAACATGTGCAGCGGGTCTTGAAAGAAGTTAAGTTAATATTTTATGTTATTTTTATTATGATTTAATTGATTGCAAAGACTTCTGCTAGTGTTTTCATTGCCTGACTGCTAGCCAAGTTCACCTGCTGCTATTTAAATGGAAGTGCTTTGTTGTTTAGTACTGAGACTGTTGAACAGTTACTGTTCTGTAACTAAATGTGTTTTATAATAATTCTCCCAAACAAAAAAGAAAGAAAGAAGAGTGTTTAAATAAGTTATTGTTTATTTTATGAGATGATAAAAGCTATTAATCTCAGCTTGGATGCAGGCCTATTTATTAATGTACACAGGAAATAAAATGCATAGGAAATTAAACTCTGTTTGCCCACTCAAAAAAAGTGAAATCGGATCGGGAAAAATCGGAAATCGGCTGATCATCAAAATTAAAAGATCGGAATCGGATCGGGACCCAAAAAACGTGATCGGGACATCCCTAAAAATAAGCAGCGTCTTCACAGTAATACAACTGCAAAAAATCTGCTTATTTTAGTCATAACAGACTGTATTATACTACATACAGTAAAAATACTGTTCTGTCTTCTAAACTGTGTTTTATCCCTTGTTTGATAATAAAGCATTCACAACTACATCTGTTTGTAGGAAATTGGTCCATAAAAACTCAATTTCAAAAGAAATTGAGTTTTGGAAAAAATGTTTTTCCATTTTCCAAGCCTACAATAGCACAGCAAAATATGAGCTATAAGTAGTGACCACCTTTTTCATCTCTCTTGAACTTTATCTCTTGTTATATCATAACTGCACATGATAGTTGTACTACAGAGAGGGCAACCACTCAATAAGCTTTGAGACTATAGTGAAGTGAGCCGGACAGTGTGTTTAAGTGCCGTGTCTGAAGTGGCCGAGAATGCTCTGCGGGCAAATGAACAGCTACACACTAGAGATGCGCGGATGAACCGCGCACCCGCGGGCGGAGCGGATAATCCGCATATCGGGCGGATGACTCGTCAAAAAATAATACTTTAATTAAATTCGGGCGGGTTGCGGTTGAAGCACTCAAATAATAATAATAAGAAAAAATATTTTACATATTATTAAAAAGGATGGCGGGTCGGTTCGGTTTTGAAAATTGGTGAAAAAACGTTCATGCAAATGGATAGTGGGCGGATAGAGATTTTAAGAAGCGGTTGCGGGTTAAAATATACGTCATCCGCGCATCTCTACTACACACACCTTATCTTTTAGGAGTAGCACTTGCTACGATGTCGCCTGTGTTGTATCCTAAAGTACATCAGTGAATCAGTAAATCAGCTGGAAAAAAAAACAGGTCAAAACATAGTTTTTCAATGCAATAGACTTTTGAAAAAAAAAACAGATTTGTGGTATTTCTGAATTAGTACAGATTTATGAGGAGGTATAACTGAAGATTTATTGTTATTTCAGTGGACTGTCTGAGTAAATCACATTTATTATCAGAAAATTGATTTTCTAAATTAATTTCAGTTTACTGAGAAAATTGTAAAAAAGTTCTCCTAAACCCTAGACCAGGGCTGGCGAACAAGTACCTTACACGAACCTCCGACTGGGCTGAGTGAGAGATGATCCGATGATCGGACCCAGCAGAGACTATGGTCGGCGTGATGTAAATTCTCCATTGAGATTGGTTGATTGAGACCAGGGGATGCGCACTTAACCTTTGGTCCGGCTGACATCACTATCTGTCTTGTTGACGTGGCGTCGGGGAATCCAACGAAATCCGGGTCATCATCTGCCATCACAGCTGAATCAACTGGTCAAAGTAAGCCCGAAGCACATATTTTCTGATAATACTTCTCCCTTTCTTGTTTGGATGGATGAAAACACTAGAATTTCGATGTGAAATGAAGTGAAAAAAATCACACTGCAGCCGGCGATTCACCATGCCCCGTGGTTGTCAAATGCTGAAAAAATTAGTAATTATGTCGCCAAACCTATCAAATGGCCAATTTCAGGTCAATTTCCATCAATCAAATAGTTATGATGAAAGAGCTACCAGCAGTAATAACGAATCTATGACTTATATCATTGAAATGTGTAGTGCAAAAGTGGGCGATAATGAGGGAAACTCCTATAAAGTTGCATTGGATATTAAAAATGTTTTGCATGTTGAGATGGTATGGATCCAAGGATAGTCACTTATAGAGAATTGTGACATATGACTGTGTAATGTCACAATAAGGAGTGAAATCCATTTGAAATGTCCTTCTCCAGTCTGGTTATGATATGTTGGTCTATCAATCTGTACGTCTCAAAATAAAGAATAACTGATAAAATTCAAGTGTCCCACAATCAATGTTACAAATCCATCCATGAAACATGAAAACAACACCACTTGGTCTAGCCCCCTTGGTCGAAATCATTTCAACACCTCACTTATGTTTCACAAGTGAGAAAAATTGCTTCCCAAATACACAATGCTGTGCTCAGAATACCTCCTAAAGGCACCGTGAGAGTGCTCAAAACTCAAAATATTCTTCACAAACCACTTCAGAGTTTTTCCCAATTTCCTGTTGACATCCCTGTAACTGACTCAGTGGTACTTCTGGCATCTCTTGTTTTCAGTTCTTTGAAGATCCGGTTTATACTCAGTTGTGGCCATTCGCAGTAGTTCCTTCACATGAGTGTCAGTCAAAATGGATCAATGTTTGGACTTCACATGTTTCAGAGTGGAGAACAGGGACTCACACACATGTTGATGAGAACATGGAGAGTAGCTTGAGTGCAGCTGATTTAACACAAAGGTATTTTTTTCAGTTGGGACAGTTTTCCAAAAACCAACGGGTCCATCCCTCACAAGAGATTTCAGCCTGTCGTCCTCGCGTAGTTCAATTATCTCTAATTCACTCGCTGCCTCGTCAGTGACGAGGCATTTTAGGCAGCCAGTCTCTGCATTAAATGTGTCGACGAGAAACGTTATCCGTGGTCTCTTCTGCTGCAGATCTTCAAAGCGCGCAGTAGTGATGGGTCCAGCAACACCGATGCGTTGGCGCATGCGTCGAGCTCAGAGAGCAAAACCCGTTTCGGTATATGTTGTTGCACGTTCGCCTTAAGAAAGTCACATGACCGATACAGGTACTGTATCGAATTGACAATGATGCGCCAAACTATGTTTATAAGGAAGCGCATCTGTCGACGGGATGAACTGCCAAAAGAATCTCTGATCTTTTGTCACATGTCGTCAGAATCAGCAACAATAATGGACCAGCCTCAAGCTAAAAGAAAGGTTTCCAGCGTATGGCACAATTTCGATCTCATATCGGAAAATAAGGTATTTGTTTTAATTTCCTTGTTTCATCCTGTTCCTTTCAAAGTTCCCACTTGATCTATCTATATACAAATTCATTCCAAAGTGACTCTTAGTTTACTATTCATATTATTTTCTGCAGGTTAAATGTCGAATTTGCTCGACAGAGCTGTCGTATATAAATAAGTCCACCTCCTCAGTGCTGAGACATTATAGGGCCAGGCATGAAAATGAAGCCCCAGGTACACCCAGGATGAACTCAGGTATACAGCCATACTACAACTTATTCACAGTTGCTTCAATGATAATAATAATTAATTATCCTTTACTTACACACGTGGACAAAATTGTTGGTACCCCTCAGTTAAAGAAGGAAAAACCCACAATTCTCACTGAAATCACTTGAAACTTACAAAAGTAACAATAAATAAAAATGTATTGAAAATTAAATAATCAAAATCAACCATTACTTTTGAATTGTTGATTAACATAATTATTTAGAAAAACAAACTAATGAAACAGGCCTGGACAAAAATGATGGTACCTCTATAAAAGATTGAAAACTATTTGAACAGAGTGACATGATTAACTCAGGTGTGTCCTTTAATTGACATCACAGGTGTTTCCAAACTCATAATCAGTCAGTCTGCCTATTTAAAGTGAGACAAGTAGTCACTCTGCTGTTTGGTGAAAAGGTGTGTACCACACTGAACATGGACAACAGAAAGCGAAGGAGAGACTTGTCCCAGGACATCCGAAAAAAAAATTATAGACAAACATCTTAAAGGTAAAGGCTATAAGACCATCTCTAAACAGCTTGAAGTTCCTGTGACAACAGTGGCTCATATTATTCAGAAGTTCAAGACCCACGGGACAGTAGCCAACCTCCCTGGACATGGCCGCAAGAGGAAAATTGATGACAAATTGAAGAGACGGATCGTTCTAATTGTATCCAAAGAGCCCAGAACAACCTCCAAAGAAATTAAAGGTGAACTCCAAGGCCAAGGTACATCAGTGTCAGATCGCACCATTCGTCATTGTTTGAGCCAAAGTGGACTTCATGGGAGATGATCAAGGAGGACACCACTACTGAAAAAAAAATCATAAAAAAGCGAGACTGGAATTTGCAAGAATGCATGTTGACAAGCCACAAAGCTTCTGGGAGAATGTCCTTTGGACAGATGAGACCAAACTGGAGCTTTTTGGTAAGGCACATCAACTCTATGTTCATAGACTCAAAAACCAAGCATACAAAGAAAAGAACACTGTCCCTACGGTGAAACATGGAGGAGGCTCAGTAATGTTTTGGGGCTGCTTTGCTGCATCTGGCACAGGGTGTCTTGAATGTGTGCAAGGTAAAATGAAATCTGTAGACTATCAAGGCATTCTGGAGAGAAATGTGCTGCCTAGTGTCAGAAAGCTTGGTCTCAGTCGCTGGTCATGGGTCTTCCAACAGGACAACGATCCAAAACACACAGCCAAAAACACCCAAGAATGGCTGAGAGAAAAGCGTTGGACTATTCTAAAGTGGCCTTCCATGAGCCCAGATCTGAATCCCATTGAACATCTGTGGAAGGAGCTGAAACATGCCATTTGGAGAAGACACCCATCAAATCTGAGACAACTGGAGCAGTTTGGTCATGAGGAGTGGGCCAAAATACCTGTTGACAGCTGCAGAACGCTCATTGACAAATACAGAAATCGTTTAATTGCAGTGATTGCCTCAAAAGGTTGTGCAACAAAATATTAAGTTATGGGTACCATCGTATTTGTCCAGCCCTATTTCATTAGATTGTTTTCTTTAAATAATTATGTTAATCAACAATTCAAAAGTAATGGTTGATTTTGATTATTTAATTTTCAATAAATTTTTATTTATTGTTACTTTTGTAAGTTTCAAGTGATTTCAGTGAGAATTGTGGGTTTTTCCTTCTTTAACTGAGGGGTACCAACAATTTTGTCCACGTGTGTATGTTTCAGCCATCAAGCTTCTAGGAAGCAGATGCTGGATGAAGCTCTGTTGAATTTCATCCTGAAGGACTGCCAGCCCCTCAGCATTGTGGAGAGTGAAGGTTTCAGTAAATTTGTCCAGGTCCTGGAACCCTCATATGTCTTGCCAACCAGAAAGGTGTGTGTGGAAATTGATCAGAAGTAGTATTTGATATATCCATTTTTTTTTTATCTTTAATTTGAATATATTGATTTGTTTGGTTTCACTTGGTCTAATTTTCAGACCATCAAACAAATGGTGACCAAAAAGTATGAGGAGGAACGGGAACGAGTGAAAACGGAAGAACAGCAAGCTGTGGCAGTGAGTATAACAGCTGACGTGGACATCTGTGAACATGGAGACTTATTTGGCTCTTACCTGTCACTACATTAATGGCAATTTGCAGTTGTGTACATCTGTGTTGGGAGTGCAACACTTTCCACAAAGTCACACTGCAGACAACCTGGCCCAAGTCAAAAGGGGCATGATTGAGGACTGGGCCATAACCAATAAAGTAAAGTGTCTTGTGACCAACGCAGCACCAAACATGATTGCATCCACTAGACAGCTCCAAATTCGACACACAATTTGCATTGCACATAGTTTAAATTTATTAGTTAGAAAATCATGTGATCAGATCCCCACACTTGCATCCATCAGAAGCAAAGCTAGCCACATTGTCACATACTTCAAATCAAGCACCACAGCTAAGGAGAAGCTTGCTCAAGTGCAGCAACAGATGGGACGACCAACCCTGAAACTCATCAATGAGGTGCCAACACGCTGGAATAGTACCTATGAAATGCTGTCAAGGCTGCATGATGAGAGGGAACCAGTGTGGGTATCTCTGGCCTCTCTGCAGAAGGATTTGACTCCACTTACAGCTGATGAGTATACCATCATAGGAGAAATACTTCTTGTGCTTGCTCCTTTCCATCAGGCTACAGTGGAGTTGTCTGAAGAGAGGCGAGTGTCAGGGTCAAAGGTCATCCCAATGATGAAAATGCTCTATCTTGTACTAGAGCGTAATGCTTCAACCTTGCACACACAGGCAGCCAAACACCTACAGGAACACCTGAAGCGTTGAGTCACAGACACTGCTTCCAATCTGGAGTCATTAAGTGTGTTGACCCTTGCAACACTTCTGGACCCCAGATTTAAATCACTCGGGTTCTCCAGTTCCTCCAAGTGCGGCGAGGCCATCAGTAGACTGCAGTCAGAATGTGCATCCGTAATCGGATGCACAAATGAGCCCCAGCCAGGACCATCTGCACAACAGCTGTCTGCACCCACTTCAGGCATGTTATTCAGCAGTATTTGCTTGTTGTTTGTAAATCATGTACTGAAATGCAAATTTGTTGTTTTTTTTAGATAACCTATGGGAACATCTTGACTTTGAAGTGGGCAGGCAGGCCAAAAGTGCCACAAGTGATGCTGTCGAGGAGGTGCGAAGGTACCTGGCAGAGGGCAATATTGCCAGGTCCCAGGATCCCTTGAGATACTGGAAAAACCAAAGGACTATGTATCCGCACCTCTTCCAGCTTGCCTTGCGGTTTCTTTGCACACCTAGCATCATCTGTCCCTTGTGAGAGGGTCTTTTCCAAGGCTGGAGAACTGTTGTCCAAAAAGGGGAATAGACTAAAGTTCAAAACCTTGGAAAAACTTTTTTTTTTAATAAAAATTTGTGAAAAAAAAATTCAGTCCACAAGCATCTTCACTCACAAACACGGTCACTTCGATTTTTCAAGTTATGATACATGTATCTGTAGCTAAAGATATCAAAGATACTTTGAATTTAAATTCAGATATGCAATGATGCCATATACAATACAATGACTTATATTTTATTAATGCATAGTAGGTCATCATATTGGTGTCAGTTGAGTCTGGCAACTCGGCTGCCCTGTAGGGATTTTTGATGTCCAGCAGGTGTCAGTATTCAGTGACACAGTATCAACACGTATCAATACAGTTTGGCAATGTGTTGAAATGTTCCATGAAGCGCCATCAACCCATCACTAGCGCGCAGTAAAGGTCCCATACAGTTGCACAAGCAGTCGCGCGTACCTGACTGCATCCACTTTTTGACAATGGCCGTTTGCTGGATGTTGCGCAGAGATGGAAAGTGGGTTTAAATCGCTCTTTTTAATGTGCTCTTTGAAAAGCTTTAGCTTGTTGACAAACGCTAAAACACACTGTGCCAGATCTGGGAGTGTTTTTAATTTCCCCTGCAAATTCAGGTTAAGTTTATCCAAATGTGAGAGCACATCAACCAAAAACGCCAAGTCCAGGAGCCACCTTTGGTCTAAGAGATGAGGGTAATCCTTTTTTTTTCCTCCCAAAAATATTTTTATCGCTTCCAAAAGTTGGTAAAAGCAAGAAACCACTTTTCCTTGGGACAGCCATCTCACCATGGAGTGCAGAGGTAAATCACCAGGCAGATCCGCATCAAGTTCAGAAAGGAGATTTTTGAACTGCCAATGATTGAGAGCGTGTGTGCAAATGGAGTTCACAATTTCTACTACGGGCTTCATGATGTGGTCTAAATTGAGTGCTTTTGACACAAGTTGTTCACGATGCATGATACAGTGGAAGTTCCAAAAATTGGGAAATCTGTCATCACTATTGCAAAGACCCACAAGTTCATTCACAGATCCAATCATTGATGATGCTCTATCTGTGGCTATGGCTGTGAGCTTATCGAGAGAAAAATTGGATTCTTTGAATACGGTCATGGGTCCGGACAGAACCATCTCCCGGTCCGGATCCGGACCGGAGTCCGCTGTTGCGTGATCCCCGGTGTAGGGCCTCCTTTTTCGGCCAATAACGCGTCAATTTGTCTTGGGAATTACATATACAAGTCCTGCACAGTGGTCAGAGGAATTTGAAGCCATTCTTCTTGCAGGACAGTGGTCAGGTCACTACGTCATGCTGGACGAGGAAAATGTTTCCCGACTCGCTCCTCCAAAACACCCCAAAGTGGCTCAAATATATTCCGATCTGGTGACTGCAGGCCAAGGGAGATGTTCAACTTCTTTTTCATGTTCATCAAACCAATCTTTCACCAGTCTTGCTGTGTGTATTGGTCAGTGTTGTACCTGAATGCGTTCATTGAACGAAAGTGCACAAACTAGTTCATGTTTTTTGCAAACATAAACTGAGCGCGTTCACTTTCTCCTTCACGAGCGTGGGGTGTGAACGAGTTCATTTGGGCAGATGTGAACGATGCTCTTTCAAAGTTCACGCAAGGTCAAAACCGTGGCAGGTTTCCAGCGAACCCCATCTAAAATACACCACAAACGAGCCTGATATGTATCTTCAGAAATCAATCAAACATAGCAACATGGACTGTCGCTTCTGTCACGCTAACAATTGCGTCATCAAATGTTTAAAACGATCATGAAGGAAGATAAGAGCTGCAGTTACCCATAGCCTGAGGAGTGACCCGACTGCCGGGGGGATTGAAATATTGAAATGGGGGGAAAAACATTTGCACCTTAAGGACCTGTTTTTGTCTTATAATAAAGACTATTTGACAGCAAGTTTTTCCTCATATTTTTAATATACTGTAGAGCAGTGATTCTCAAAGTGTGGGCCGCGGCCCCCTGGTGGGCTGTCGTAGGACTGCAGGTGGGCCGTTAGAGGTCATTAAAATTAAACAATTGTGTTTTAAATCCTCGATATTTTTTAAATATGTTTTTAATTACTGTAAAATATTCATGACATGATTAAAAAAAACATTAAGAAGTAATAAAACAAACCAGTTAAGTGTTATTCTACTGCGGGCTGCGGAGATTTTTCACATTTCAAATTGGGCCTTGGTATTCTGAAGTTTGGGAATGGCTGCTGTAGAGAGAACCTGAAAGGGAAATTAAGAGTTTTACATGGGCTGTCCCTTCAATGCTAATGTGAACCCTGGTTGGTTAAGGATTCCTAATTGGACCAATAGTTTTCGACAGTTAAAATGGATAAAATAATTGCCGTTTGTGGTGGGGTAGTATATAGGCAGTGGTAATCATTTTGAGAAATAACTGCTCACAGCAACATTAAAAAAGAATTTAAAAAATGAACTATTTAATTCATTTTTTGAAATGGTGAACTGAACTAGTTCATTTTAATTTCTAGGAACTTAACTAGTTCTTATAGAAAGTGAACTTGCCCAACACTGGTATTGGTGTATTGTCATCCTGATACACATGGCACCGCCTTCAGGATCCAATGTTTGAACCATTGGATGCACATGGTCCTCCAGAATGGTTCGGTAGTCTCTAGCAGTGACGCGCCCATCCAGCACAAGTATTGGGCCAAGGGATTGCCATGATATGGCAGCCCAAACATGACTGATCCACCCCATGCTGCACTCTGGGCATGCAAAGTCTGGGTGGTCCACTTCTTTGGGGCTTCTGAACTCTCCCAGATGTGGGGAAAACAGTAAAGCTGGACTCATCAGAGAACAATACATGTTTCACATTGTCCACAGCCCAAGATTTTCGCTCTTTGCACCATTGAAACCGAGGTTTGGCACTGGGATGAGTGACCAAAGGTTTGGCGATAGCAGCCCGGCCGTTTATACTGACCCCGTGGAGCTCCCGACGGACATTTCTGGTGGAAATACAAGAGTTCAGGTGCACATTTAATCCTGCCGTGATTTGGGCAGCTGTGGCTCTTGATACATCTCAAAGACTTGCTGTCTTGGTCACAGATGCGCCAGCAAGACGTGCACCAACAATTTGTTCTCTTTTGAACTCTGATATGTCACCCATGATGTTGTGTGCATTGCAATATTTTGAGCAAAACTGTGCTCCTACCCTGATAACTGAACCTTCACAGTCTGCTCTTACTGGCGCTATGTGGAATTAATGAAGACTGGCCACCTGGCTGGTCCAATCTAGCCATGAAACCTCCCACACTAAAATGACAGGTGTTTCAGTTTTATTGTCCAACCCCTGTATGTATGTATGTATGTATGTGTGTGTGTGTGTGTGTGTGTATGTATGTATAAATTGATACTGACTTTGCACTTCATATAAATATGTTTCTTTAAAGGATAGTTTGATCTCTTAAATATTTTCACATGTTTCTTGTTTTTTCAGATAGTGTTATTGAACAATTAGCTTAGTAAGAGGGTGTGTTTCTTTTTTATATAAATGTGTCTGTGTCACATTGAGAGACATAATGGCACAGCGTAACAGCTTATAGACAAGAAATATACCCACCACAGAGGCTGTAGTGCTAATATTGATGTTAAAAAACTTTTTTTTTTAAAAACTCTTCTTGAACGGTGGAAGAATGTTTCTCTGCTTGTTTATCTCTCTCTCTTTCTCAGGTTGTGTTTATGGTAGTTACCATGGTGATTTTCTCACATCAGTGTTTAAGCCGTGAACACTTGACCTGTCTTCCTGCCAAGGTCTTGCTGGTCATAGTGGTCATTGCTGAAAGTGTATATAGCTGCCTGGTTTCCATGAGATACATTCCCTGGTCACGTGCAAGAAAATATACACATTTGTGTCTGTTGTTGTTACACAGTCACATGTACTTCAACTTATTTTTTGTGTTGCACTCTTTGTCTTTGTCTAATGTGTGTCCCTTGCAGGAGCTTTTGAGGAAACTAATGAGAAAAAGGAAACATGTTATGGCTATTCAACAATATATAACACTTCCGCTTTCTAGTCTATGTGTGTTTGAGTGTGTGATTACTTGGCCTTTCTCTTACCCATCATGCCTTCGTGTCATCTTTCTGCCATCTGCCGCTGCCACCCTATTGACACAAGACACAACACACTCATCACAAAATGCATGCAGACACTCTTCTCTTCTTCTCTTCTCTTCTTTTCTCTTCTCTTCTCTTCTCTTCTCTTCTCTTCAAACAAAGGAAGTAGACTTACCCTTGATAAAAAATGTCAAGAAAAGCATTTGCCATGTGTTTGTGAGGGTAATGATATGAATATTTAATTCAGCTCCGCCTTCCGTCATGTATTAATGATGGAGCATTCTGCTTCGTCTTAAAATAGTGCCTAGCAACCCAGTAAAACAAAATCCTGCATTAGGGGACGATCTATGCTGCTGCCCTTTTGTGAGTTACACAGCAAACTGACTCCATTTTTCAAAGTTTTTCTTGGTCTTTTTCCACAAACATTTCTCTCATGTCTGTCTCTGGTTTAGGAATGATGGTGGACTTTTTTTTGACTGATTGGACTTTAATTCAACTATATTTAGAGTGGAAAGACTTCATTTCAAGACTGATTTTGGTTTTTTTGCCTGCTTTGTCATAACATGTGAGCTGATCTTCATCTTAATTACAATATGTTGATTGTACCCAAATAAATATAATTTATAATGTTTATAATGAACACTCACTTAACATTCACAATGCTGGAGGAAAAAGTAATTGAACTCTTAGGCCCCGATCGTACATCTCCCGCTAGCCGCTACCTGGTACCCGCAAATTGCGGGATTAGGAACCTCTGCTAACCGCTAATACAATCTTCCGCTTCCCTAAAGCCACTATCCGCTATGCCAACTCCCTTACTCACATTGTTATTGTCATTAAACAGGTCAGATCATCAAATAGAGCTCTGTGGCTCTGGTGTCAAGCTTGGATACGGGAATTTCTTTCCAATATGTCTGAAACTGTTGGTGGTCGAGGAGGGACAGGAACATTAATTGTTCTTGATAGTTAAAAGCACATCCAATGATTTGTTGTGCAGTATTTTAAAAAGCACATCAGCTGCGCCAAGACGGACAGACTCCCAGCACCCCCCAGCACCCCCTGCTGAGAATATGTTCCCGCGGCTCTGCCTGGATGTGTTTACCGGATGCGCACCAACTATCTGGGACTTTCAGGTTGCCGATAGGAATTGTCTGTGTAAATATTTTTATGTATATATTTTTATGTATATATCAGTGCAGAGGAGGAGGAGGAAGGAAGCGGAGGAAGCTCTGCAGCAGAGTCCCAGACGAGCTGTGCATGAGAGCTGCTCCGATGAAAAGACGCTCGGTAGCGAGTAGCGCAACCTGCTCTTAAAGGCAATGGCTACTGACGCACTGATTGGGCTAACAGGTGGAACGCCCTAACCACTGCTATGCATAATACAGCGGTTAGCGTAGGTAAGATCGCGGGTTTAGGGAGGTGGAAGATTGCGTTCCTTGCTGGGGAACGCCCCTCCCAGCTACCTGCTATCCCTTAATAGCAGCTTTAGAAGGTTTGGCTGAACATCGGGCCTCTTAGACTACTGCTGTGTAAATGAAAGCTAAATGGAATCAGTAGTTTGCACAGCTGGAGCCCACTTAATGAAATCCTTTTGCAATGTATAGTTTAGGGTTACATTAATTGATAAAGCACACCTAAATTTTTATGTATTTGTTGATACTTCTTTAGTAGCAAATATGCCTCACAAAAGGAGATCTCTATAGACATAAGTCAAGAGTTATGAGAGATGCAAAGTAGGCTGATATAGGCAGACAGAGCACTCCACAGGTGGGCAAACTATAAATGGAGATGAGAGATGCATCAATCCACTTTTTTTAAACTCTGATATGATTCCAATATATTCCTCCTGATTGCTGATGCTGATTCCGATCAGGGGGATTCCAAAGGGGGCATTTTTGTTTTTAAATGGAATATTTGCAATAAAACTGCATTAAGTTAAAAAAAAAAACAACAGTGCTTCAACTGAACAGGAAACTGAAGTACTGCTATTTCAACAGTAGAAACTTAGAGGTTTGGTTTCTTTCTTGCTTGGGTATCAGAATGACAACACCAATCAGTGAATTAGGTCAGCATCAGCACCTGATACTGATATTGAATTGGAGTTGGATTGGTTCTGTTTTTGGAGACAGTTTAATTCTGTGGCTACTCTTCCTATTGGTGGGTGTCAAGCTAAGAAATACTAAAATTAATCAATAAATTAAACAAAATGAAAATTAAGTTTAAAAAAAAAAAAACAAACATCACCTTTGGATTCTGCGATGCCACTGAGAAATGTGCTTTGTACTACACTACCAGGGCAGCCCGCCCGCACATACTTTTTAATGCCATTATACTTTTTATATAATGGAAAAAATGTTTAATATTATAATAAAATATAATATTTTATTTATCTAGATTTTCTTTCAAATTTCATTTTGATTTAATAATTTAATTTTTTCACATCTGTATAAAGTTGTGAATTTGCAAGATTCTTAAAACAGTGCATCTTTTATTTTGAGGTAAAGGAGATCGGTTTCGTCACTTTGTTAGTTTACCCATTTGTAGCTGCCACAGGACCTGGTTTTCACATGCACTCAAATATGAAAAGCCAAAACAGTTTGAAACATGGCTGCACCATTCACAGAGACTCCTTAAAGTTTAGCTGTTGAGGATTATATTGTGATTTTAGGCCAAAGTCAAATGTATTGTGTTTCCTTGTTGCTATATTCAACAGTAAATCATTTTATTAGGTTATTCACTGAATGCATTGTGCTTCATTTTAAAGCAGGCCCTATAAGAACTGATTCCAGATAATACTGAACTACTGATCCCTTTTCAGTGACAACTTTGAATTCTAGCCAGTGAATATTTCTTTCCATTGTTCTTCAGTTATTTCAAGTATTTTTACTCTGACTTCACTCATCCTAATTCCATCAAGACCTACTATTATTATTATTATCAATTCAATATTATTATTAGTGTAGTTGTTATGTATTTATTGTTGGAAAAAAAAAGAGAAGAAGAGCCCTTGCTACAGAAAGATCATCCCTTCTGGGATGAATAAAGTATTTTTCATATCATTTCATTCATTTTCATTTCATTTCATCTTTGAGTGCAAAAGGGAAAATCCGAGTCCAAATGTGCTCATTAATCAGGGCTCACAAAGATGGCAACAATTAATTCTGTTTAGCTAAGTCCACTATCACAGTCTTGGCATTAGTGAGTGAATTTGGAGACTGCTGAAAGATGCTGATTTTGTTGGCATTGTGAGCGGAAGGAGGGATTTCAGTAAATACCATCAAAGTCTTGATGCAAACTGTACAAACAAAAGATGAGGATAAACAGAAGATGGCTCCGACGATGTCTTTGCCAAGGCTCACATTATTCTTGTTTAAGCATGATGGTGCATCTCAGAAAAAAAAAAAAAAAACTACGCGAAATGGTCAAATAATCCCTCTGAAGCCAAAGCCTTTTATGTGGCAGAATGGAGCGAAAGTCCCCCAAACAGGAAGTGAAGTACTAATCCTGTCCATTTGTTTGGGGCTCTCTAGGTCTGAAAAGATTATTTTCAATGTGTCATCCAAATTTGTATAGAACTGTGGCATCACAGACCCTAACTGTAGTAGAATTATCCCACTTTCCTAGCTTTATCTCTATCCAACTTCACATTGTGCTGCTTCATTTTACAGATCAGCAGTTGAGCGACTGACTTCACCCACTTAAACCAGCTGCTGCGAACAAAGATGTCCAAACATGGTTGAAGAAGAAGCTGTTTGTTTTGACCAAAGCATGTCTCAGATATTAAGACTTTAGGAAGTTGTCCACTTGGAAAAAAAAGAGAACAACAAAAAAAGGGGCTTAATATGTGTTCTGAAAGCAAAATGCTAGCTTCAGTGGAGCCATTATCAGCAAGGGCAACCATGATGCCATCTGTGACTTCAGATGAATTCACAGATTAGATAGAGCTGGCACATTGCTCCCGTTATGAATAATATTTCATGATGAGTAAACAAACTAAGATCTCAGGAATCTTTTTCAAGTTGGATAAAAAAAAATTTTTAACAGTCGATGTAAAAAAGAAAAGAAATAAAAAGAGACCACTTCAACACAAAATTTACTTTAATAACACAGTGAGTGACTTACGATTGTAGCTTTAATTTGTGGCATCCTTGTGATGACAAACAAAAACAAAACTGCCTTTTGAGAATAAGTTTTTCAAATCAGTTCTGTTGCCACCAGTTAGATATGTCTGGCCAAATTTAACTGGCAAAATTAAAGGCCAAATCTCTACTTGGTAACTGGTTTGATGCAGTTTCCTGATGCAGTTTCTGTATAGTATTTTCTCTCTGCGTTAACTCTCATGGTTTCCTAATCGCAACCAGAAATTCCACTCACTCAACACCATCTCATTGATCCAGCACTGCCCTTGGGTTTTCTCATGTATAATGCACCACAGGTGATTGTTGAACATCAATGTGTAGCTTAAGAAGACACCATGTCAGTGTTTATGAAGAAACATGTAATTTAGTCCCAAGCATGTAATAATGTCCACCAGCTGACGTTGTACGTTGTTTTTAGTACATGACAATGTATTATTCAGTGAGCAACTCAATTGAGAATTGGCACTCTGTATGTCAGCACACACGTGCATTTACGTGTGAAACAAGCACATTTTGCCGGATCTAAATGTTCTTGTTGACAGGAGGGTAGGATGCTCGCACCACATCAGCCTGTCATCAACCCACAAGCGGTATGTTTGTCCCATGTGGCCAGAGGAAATGCTGATGGAGCAGTGATGTCACACTTATGGGTGCCAAAACCTGGAGCTGTAGTCTGTTAATAGCACGTTTCTTCGCTTGCAGTTGTGGACCATGAAATGACATAAACACACACACACAAATGTACTTAAGGCTCTCGCTTTTTTTAGGGGGCTTTTTCTAGGGGTTTGGACCCTCACGGAGGCATCTGATACATACCAAATGTATTCTGAATCATAACATGACACCATGACCTGTGCAGATAATTTCTGGAAGCCTCCACGCTACAAAAGCGCTATCGGAGACCCATTATTTGAGCGGAGGTTGTGTTGTGATGACATTACAATAAGATACAGATACTTGATCTGTGGTGTCAAAATATTTAACAAACCTATGCAGTAGTGTGCTTGCCATTTAATTCAGATTTGCAAAATGTAAGCTAGCTAGCTAGCTAATACCACTTAATTGACAATTGAAGAGACAAGCTTCCATGGTGTTCACTAGCTCTTGGCTTTCAAGGTGTTTTTCTTCTGTCTTCTTGCCAGTTTCTGTTAATACAAAAATGCAGGTTATAATGTGGCTTGGTTTCTAATTATCTAACATATACATTTATTTATTCCTCTGGCTTCAGTTGTAGATTATTTTAACAATTTCAGAAGATTGTATTTGTTGAAAGATGCTTTGATTTACTGAAAGTCACCCCCCTTTCCAGTCAAGGTCTCACCTTCTACTGGGCTTATGTATTATAAAAAAAAGAAATTTAAAAAAAAAAAGGGAAAAAAAACAACTTCTGTTGGCTTTTCACCTATTAGAGGTCACAACAGTGGATCATCATGTTTCGTAAATTGGTTTGGCGCTGGTTTTATGTCAGTTGCCCTTCCTGACACAGTCCGCTCTATTTATCTGGGGTTGGGACCTGGGATGCAGTCTGCCAGACTAGACGGTTACGTAACATCTTATACTCAAAAGGCAAAGGGCATTGAGGACATTTAATTTGCTGGATTCCAAGGAAAGCAGAGTTTAATAATGTTTACCTGAATAAGTGCACATTTTTAACTTAAAGCTGAATCCTTCCTTAAAATTACTCCCCTCTAAAAAGCAACGCTAAAGAAGCCTTTATTACAGTGATGGAAATAAAATTATGTATGTACACAGTCTAACTTTCACATAAGTGTGTGACATTATCTCATCTTTATTTGTATATTGCTCCTTTACTGGGTGGAAACCTTCCTTTGAAGAGTTGGGAATATCAGTAAATGAAACTGAAGTAAACTAAAATTTAATAAAAGTAGCATTTACCGATTATTTTGCTGACTCCCTGCAAGGAGTGAGAGAGAGGGTGAGAAAAAAAATAAGGGCTTTGTGAGTGAGTGCACTGTGAGAAAGAGAAGTAAACCTCAAAGTTCATCTGGTTTCTGTAAGTGTGGTTTATGACAGGATGTTGATAATGTGACATGCAGAAATGCCACATTACCTCCTCTTGTTGTTCTTTTTTTGCTTCATTAAAAACTTGAAGCAACAGTTGAAATATTATAGTTTCTGACCTTCAATCACATCCCACTTTAAAAGACTTTAAATGTCAACTTAATCATGAACATTATTCATGTGAAAACTCTTGAAAAAGGGAACTTGCCATTTCTTCAAGCATCATTTGCACTGATTGATGCTGATCAACTGCTTACAAATTTCCACAATTTATAGCCAGTGGTGTCTGAAGAACATTTTGTCACATTTCACTGTTCCTGGACGTCATTCTGTGTACTTTCATATTTATGTCATAATTAGACCAATTTTAGTCCTAATTCTCCATTTCAAATATAGTTGGAGTCATGATTATCTTGATTTGTCTGATCTTATTCTTAGGTGGTGCTTTGACAGTGATAGAATCTGTGTGAAAGAACATCTGGGTTACAGTGATCTCAAATAGTTATTGAGTTCAACTATGTTCAATTCACCTCAGGTCAGCTCAGCACAATTCAGTTCAGTTCATTACCTAAAGGGAAATTACACAACTCTAGAACACGTTAAATATTTACAGTCAGAAATTGTGTTGTGAGGGAAGCCTGTCAATATATACTCACACACTCTGTGGATTATGAGGAATGTGCCAATACCTGGTCAGAAAGTGAGCTTACAACATATAAAAGTTGTGAATGCTGAATTATTTATAAATATCTATGGAATTTTTTTTTTAAGTTAATTGGAAACTGCTTGATATCAAGTCTGTTTATACAACAGACTGGAGATGCAAAAAAAATTGCAAAAGGCACGGCATTCGCTTCCAGCTCATGCTGTGATGGTCACAGAGTCTGCAAAACCTCAGACAGCAACAGTCCAAACACTTTTGTGATTGTTTCCTCTTGACTATCATCATGTTTGTCTACACTAGGGTTTCCCAACTAGGGCGGTACCTGGGGCGTTCTGAACCTTTATGGGGGCGCTGGAGACGTCAGGGCTGAGAGGGGGGCGCTCAGGCACAAATGAGGGGCGCCACGCCTTGAGAACTCTATTTTAAACTTCCATGGTTTCTCAAGGTTTTTTTTAATAGTGCAAATCTATTTATGTTTCAATAAAATGTTGTGCTCAGATTTCCTTTAAAAAAAAAAAAGCTGCTGTCTGAGACCAAAACCCCGAATCTGCTGCTTCCATAACCTGGTAAAATCTCCTTTTCTCTCTACGTCACAATCAGATGAGCCGAGCGGGATCCGTCGTCATAGTAACGCCCATAAACACACAGCAGCAGAGAAACCCTTTTCCAACACATTCAACAACCAATGAAAACATACACAATCAAGGCTACGGAATCGCGTTTAATCACAAACATTTACAGTACAATCAAAAATGGTGGAAAACAAGAAAAAGTGCCGGCAGTACAATACTAATTACATAAATTCTGGATTTATTCCATCACCGAGCAACGTACATCTGCTGATGTGCTGCTATGTGAACAGGTGTTCTCCAATGAAGCTATGAAGGCATCACTATTACAGGAGCATCTTTCTAAAAAAACATCCAGACAAGGCATCTAAAGACTCGGCTTACTGAACAGGGGTTCAGCCGAGCTCTCCACATGCAGACAAAATACCGAAACCTCGTGAGCTCTAGTACACTCAAGCTGAAGCTCACGGCGATGTGTCCAGATGTTAAAAAGCTGGCAGCAGCCAACCAAGCGCAGGGCTCCCACAAAAAATGAAGAGCAGCAGTCGTTCCCTTTTGTAAAATTTTTCTTCTTTTTTCCTCGTTGCCAGGCCAGGACTTGTCAGTAGTCTACTCCGAAAATTACAGTTTAAAATGTTTTAGGCACATTATTTGACGCACAAGTGATTCCGAGTTTTGATTATGGATTTGATTTGTTTTTCCATCATTGAGTCCATCCTCACCTCCTCCATCACCATCTGGTACGCTGCTGCCACCGCCAAGGACAAGAGCAGGCTGCAGCGTGTCATTCAGTCAGCTGAGAAGGTGATTGGCTGCAATCTCCCATCTCTTCAGGATAGGGATGTCCCGATCCCGATCCCCTGATCGGATCGGCCTTCGATCTTAAAAATTTAAGGTGGATCGGATCGGCCGATCAACCTTATTATAACACGCCGATCTTTTTTTTTCATTATTTTTTTTCCTCAAAAAGTGATCCTGATTAACACAAATTAATAAAGTAATCATATTACACAAACAAAAATATTTTTTAAACTATATACATTTAATAATTTGCACTGAAATGAGGTTTCCCAGCAGTGCTGTCTTGTATCCACCTTAAAAGTCTTAAGATCGCCGGCTTCAGGCTAAACTTTAGCAAAAATATCAGCAGTGTGGCAGCACTATAAAATTACAAAGACGGACGCTTCAACTGTGACTTGCAACGTGTGGAAGGCTGAGATGTCATGAGGGGTAAGTAAGAAGAGAGTTTACAACACCACCAATTTAATCAGACACTTAA
The DNA here is from genome assembly GCA_018398805.1 of Hirundichthys speculiger. Classification (NCBI taxonomy): domain Eukaryota; kingdom Metazoa; phylum Chordata; class Actinopteri; order Beloniformes; family Exocoetidae; genus Hirundichthys; species Hirundichthys speculiger. The sequence continues at coordinate 143,077 of JAGFBZ010002373.1, read as the reverse complement.
AAAAGCACGCAGCACCGATCACGAAGCCTTCTGTCAGAGCTGCTGCCGTCGGCACCAGCTTCGGCAGCAAACGCTCTGTGAAACTTTTAAAAGAAAGAAACTCCCGAAAGACTCGGAGAAATACAGAAAAATCACTGAGCTAATCGCGGAATGTATTACTGAGGACACGGAGTTTGTGGAATACAAGGCATTTAACCGGCTCATTAATTACCTCGAGCCTCGTTCCCGTCATTACATGAACGACAAAGGACACAAAGGTGCGCGAACATGTGCAGCGGGTCTTGAATGAAGTTAAGTTAATATTTTATGTTATTGTTATTCTGATGTGATTTCATTGATTGCAAAGACTTCTGCTAGTGTTTTCATTGCCTTAAACTGCTAGCCAAGTTCACCTGCTGCTATTTAAATGGAAGTGCTATGTTCTTTGGTACTGAGACTGTTGAACAGTCACTGTTAAGAAAGAAGAGTGTTTAAATAAGTTATTATTTATTTTATGAGATGATAAAAGCTATTAATCTCAGCTTGGATGCAGGCCTATGTATTAATGTACACAGGAAATAAAATGCATAGGAAATTAAACTCTGTTTGCCCACTCAAAAAAAGTGAAATCGGATCGGAAAAAATCGGAAATCGGCCGATCATCAAAATTAAAAGATCGGAATCGGATCGGGACCCAAAAAACGTGATCGCGACATCCCTACTTCAGGACCTGTACTCCTCCAGGACCCTGAGGCGTGCAGGAAAGATTGTGGCTGATCCCTCCCACCACGGACACCAACTCTTTGAGTCACTCCACTCTGGCAGGAGGCTGCGGACCATCAAGACCAAAACCTCACGCCACAAAAAACAGTTTTTTCCCGTCTGCTGTCAGCCTTATCAATAAGACCCGGAACCCCCCGACACCCCTCACTCTCCACCTCTGACTCTGACACTACTGTCACATTGACAGAACTCAGAACACTGTGTTACATTAACGCTCAGTCTGGACTACCTGTTCATTTACACATTTTCATGGCACATCACTCTTGGTCATTCTGCCCTTAATGCAAAAAACAGTTTGTGTATATATATTTATATTGCAATATTTTTAATTTACATTGTTTTTATATTTTTCCATTAATTGCATGCACCATCATCGCCACAACAAATTTCTCGTATATGTTAAATCGTACCTGGCAATAAAGCTGATTCTGATTCTTCTGATTAGTTAATTCGCCGCTGGTCACGTGAAGTGTGCAGATGTTATTGGCATCTTCAATTAGCCTACCCATAAAACAGATTTTCAACAAATTCTGCTGTGGTGGTATTTTTTCTTAGTTCCAAGAATTTATTTACAAATGTTGTGATGAATTCAAAAATCATAAAAGGCGGTGTGGCCTTTCTTTCTGTAGAAAGATCAATTTGATTTAAATTCAATCTTGCAGTTCAATCTCAGAAATTCAGCCTCACAGTCCTGAAAATCAACTGAAGAGATTTTAGTCCCAGTGCAACTAAATTATTATAATATTATTTCCATGTTATTTCCTTTATTTCCATTTCCACAAATTAAAATCCGTGCTTACATACACATGCACATTTTTCTGTTTTTTTTCTCTTTTTTTTCCTGGGATGGGGGGCGTTAAGAGCATCATGGTGGCTCAGGGGGGCGTTTGTTCAAAAAAGGTTGGGAACCACTGGTCTACACCAAAGTTGCTGTTACTGTGAGATGTGTGCACAGTTGGGACTCTGGTTGGTTTTATGAATGAAATCTTTGTGCGTGGTCTGCTGTCTAGGTCTTATTGCAGCACTCCACACATTATAGAAGCGAAACACTTACTTTTTTTTTGTTAATTTTTTAATGGAATGTCATAGTTCCTCACACTCAAACCTGTTAAGATTTAAGTGTGGGCCAACCTTAAATGTTTAAAAACCTGCCAGAAAAAAAGGAATAAATACAACACGAGGCTCTCCTAACACATTCAACAAACGTGTTGGAAGGAATTATTTGGGTGACAAAAGCAGCAGTGAGACCCTCTGTGTGCTTACGGCTGGGTTTGTCTGTTCAGTGCTGCGAAGTCCATTGTGACACAGACACAAGTCAGTATTTAATTATAGATTTTTTTTTTTTTTTTTGTGGTTTTTTTGGGATTAAAAGTAGAGTATGTGTCAAGTAAGGGTGAACGATGCAACTAAAATTTCAAAAAAGCGGGAGAAAAGCACTGAGGATTATAAAGACGTCTCATCATCATGTGTTGTAACCAGATTTGTGTGAATAATAATTAGAATGACTAAACTGCATTCAGGATGAGGTATGGCAATAGGAGGAACCTTTCAGAGTCACTTCCTCTATGATGTAAATGTCTAAGCATCTGTTGCCATCTACAAGCATGTGACATTAGGAGAGGAGGTGAAAAGTATCAGCTAAACAAGCATGCAAAAATTATACCTGATCATGTGTTTTTGCATGGCATATCCATCCATCCATCCATCCATCCATTCATCCATCTATCCATCCATCCATCCCACTGTGCTCGCTAAACTGTTTTTTTCTTCTTTTCTCTGTGAGCCAAAACAGCTTTCTCCCACTCTGCACAAATTAGCAGCAGCCCACGCTCCACTCACACATAACTGTCAGAGCACAGACGCTGCAGGGAGTGAGGAGGAGGGAGGGGAAGGTGAGAGGAGGGAGCGATGAGGAAGGAGGACAAGAGTGGAAGACAAATTAAGAGAAGAGGATGGAAAAACAGAAGAGTAGGAGCAGGGGTGGCAGATAACGTGGACCACAAGTGTTTTTGTTGCTTGCAGATAAGCTTCATTGGTGTTAGTGTCTCTCAGTTGTGCTTTTGTCATAATTTGGAAATTATTATTTTTTTTAATGTTTCTCTGTTTTGTGCATACATCCATTTTTTGTCTGCAAAGGTTTAGCTGAATGATGAACAATGAGCAAGCTGACGGAAGATGAGGAGTAGTTTACACAGGAAGCAGCAGAGCTGCTCAGTACTTTGCCTGAACAGTTCATCTTATCTTTATTTCAAGTTGTCAATAATCTATGAGCACTTAAAAACCTGAGAGTGGGTTCAAGGGAGAGAACAGGAGTAGTTGTAAAAGTAATGAATGGTGATGGATTGGGGTGTGGGCGGAGATGGTGGTGAAAAGAGAGGTAGAAGTAGAAAATGAAGGATGAGGAAAGGCACACTATGCAAATATCAGCAACCTCATTACCATTTCAAAACTGGGAAGGAAATCAAAAAAGTGGAGAGAAACATTTTTTGGACTAAAGTATTTCTGAAACTGGTTCTCCATTTCTGTATACACACCCACGGATTTTGTGTCTGTATTATTTTGGAAACATAATTGGGTATGAGTTAAATTTACCAACAAAAATGAAAGCCTTACCTTTCCCTGGGAAATCTCCTCCGTAAAACATTTCCTGATACATTTAGATGAACTGAAAGCAGGGGACAGACTGTTGAAGGGCAACTACTTTAGAGTTGTAATGCAAGAGATGGAGAGTGAGGTGTGTGTCTGCAGGTCACCATGACCAGACTCTTTCCTGCTAGCCGAGCCCCTCCACCCCTCCCTTCTCGCTGGCACACAGTTATGTGTCTCTCTCTGTGTGACTGTATGCTTGACCTTAATCCTGATATTGCTATTCTTAATGTGTGTTTACTCATACTCTGTTTAGGTATGGTGCCCAACAGCTTAAATATTTTATGAAAGACTTACAACTCCAATTCCAAAGAAGTTGGTATATTGTGTAAATCATAAAGTCAGATTGCTCATAATCTGCACTGCATTAAAAAAAACAAAATTATGCTGTAATGGAAATCACTGAATGGGCTCATTAGCATGTTTGGAAATCACAAAGAACAGTTTACTGTGCTATCCATAAATACAGGCTAAAACTCTATCATAGCAAGAAGAAGCCAAATGTTAACATGATCCAAAAACACTGGTGTCTTCTCTGGGCTTTTCAAAATACTGCAGAACGAAGCATTGATGATGACATCTACTTTCTACCACTGAGCGCATCTAGGGTGCTTCGAGCGCAAGGAGAGGGTAAGAGGGATAGGCGCAAAGTACAAGAGACTCCACAACAGAGTTCTGTGATCTCCTTGTTTCCTCCACAGCAAACATCTGAATGAGATCATGCTACAGCTGTACAGACTGACATGTCTGGCACAACTGCTGACCAGACATCCTCTGCCCTCAAAAGAATAAAAACATATGCAAGTAATACGGTGATGCGTAATCGAGGCCCTTTGTGCATGTCTGCATGTGACCAGGTGGACACACATTTATGCCATTTGGACGCGCTCTTTTACACGCCGACATGCGGGTTGCGCTTTCCGCAAACTTGGTATCTTGTGATCGCGGGTAGTGGGTGGTCTGACCACCCACTATCCGCTACCCTAAACCCACGATCGCAAGATACCCGCTACCCTAAACCAGCGATCGCAAGATACCGAGTTTGCGGAAAGCGCAAAAGACCTGCCCATTGCAACACCTACAATGTGAATAAGGGAGTTGGCATAATGGGTAGCGGCTTTAGCGAGTGGAAGATTGCATTAGCGGTTAGCAGAGGTTCCTATACCCGCAATTTGCAGGTAGCAGCTAGTGTTAACGGTAAGGGGAAATGTACGACCAAGGCCCTGGAGTCTAGTGAATGAAGTGAGTTTGAAGGTGTGGTTTAGAACGACTGATTGTTAAAAGGCACTCACCAAAAAAAAAAAAAATATTGCTAATGCTGCTTCCCACTAGCGGCTAGCAGAGGTGTACGATCGGGGCCAATATGTCTTCTCCCAAAACTCGTATCAACTGGTCTCCACAGATCCCAAAAGTAAGTGGACTGCTGTTAAAACGAGGATCACAGTGGTAAATATCACCCCATCCTAGCTTTTTTCAGACGTGTTGCCGCCATGAAATCATGAAATTCAAAATAACCTTTTTTTTCTTAAGATGGTACATTTCCTTAGTTTCAACATTTGATGTGGTTTCTATGCTCTATTGTCTGTTACACTGCATGTAATTTATAAAGATTTAATTTTCTGAGAAGGATATCCATGAATGGCATCCTGCAGAAACAAATCTGTCAGAGTGAGTACGTTGAAAACGAATATCACTCCGACAGATAGACTGGAATTAGAAAACGCACTAAACAGGGCAGTGTTCTGGTGTCTAATTACTTTCACAGACATAACCTGAGGATGTAGCCTTTCACCATTTTTAAGAGAAGCACTCATACACACTCTTCAGGTCTTAGAAAGTATTTCAGAGTGCTTGGACTCAGACATGTTTTTGTCTCCCAGCAGAGCAGGCAGTGCTTTAACCTACTTTGTCTGCACTGGTGCCATTATCCTGACAGCTACAGCTGGTTGTGAGACGGACCTTGTGTGGATGCGCTGGATGGATGGAAGATTTTACCATGTTACCCAGTTATAAATATTGAATATGGGCTGGTGTGTTTTGCTGTTTTGGCCGGCTGAATTGGCTTAGTAATAGCATAGTAAGCGTCTGGAGAGTGAGGTATTATCAGTCGGTGTGTGTGCATGAATGCACAGAAAATCTTTAATCTGCCTTTTCACATTAGATAGAAAATATGTTAGAAAAACGGTAAATTGCAGGAAAGCATGAGGAATTGACGTTCCAGGAAAGGTTTGGCTTTATGCAATATCATGAAAAAGATTGGCATTAGAGTTTGAAAACTTCTCTGTGTTGGTGTTTCGCATAAGTTTACATGTTATAATGGAGTGCTGCCACCAGGGGGCAGCGTCAGAGATACGTGGGCCAATCTGGGGTGGCCCCACTCATGGTTGTGTTGCTGTGTAGGTCCTTTAGCTTCGCTCTGCTGTGGAAAAGACAGAAGTCATTGTTGACAATGTTGGCTTAAAATAGTCCTCAAATAGTGGGACGTGACCCCTTAAGGGGGCGCTGCGTGGTACAGGGGGGACACATGTAACCCCAGGGAACATGCTTTTTTTTTTTTTTTTTGTCGTACTGGATTTAAGTGTAATTGCACATATAGTGGACAGCAGTGGCGCTCTCATTGTCGCAGTGTGCGCATGGAGTATTAGCTATATGGTGTTGTGTATTTTTATGAGATTATTTACTAAAAGGATCCATTTTGCTGTGAAGTAGATTCAGTGATAGGTTTTTGCATTCGTCCGTCTTCAGTTTTGCCCATCTGTCAATCGCTGTGTTAGACGCATGTGTAGTTATGACAAACAATGTAAACCCTAAACATGGCCATTTTTCGCCAAATAAACTTTGTTTCTAAATTATTTAGATATGTTTGCCTTGGTGACACATGACAAATGTGCAGAAATCATAGAAAAAATGTTTTTTTTTTTCCTAAGTTGATGGTGGATTTTATAGCCCTCGCCACTGGCATCAAGGCAGAAAAAAACGGTCGAAATGGTCAAATTTTGGTCGCATATGGTGACCAGTTAGTTGAGATTTCATGCCCTGTAACATTTAAGTTAACAGAGAGCATGGAAACTTTTTGATTACCAGTTCACCACCAATGAACGTTGGTGAAAGAAACAAAACAGCTAAAATGATTATTTAAATCATGCAACAAGCAAAATCCATACGTGCTTCTGCCAAACCATTCAAACCATAATTCAAATTTGCTCCCAAACATTCTGCAACACCCTTGTGATGACATTTAATGCAATTCAACAGTCGCCTAAAAATCACAACATACTGCGAGCAAATTTACATGTGTTTTGCATGTCTGTCTAGCTACCATCCATCGGAGGTCATCAGCTAGGGCCAATCACATTATTTTGAACAAAGAAAATTTGCAGTGCTCATCAACTACATGCAGAGGCGGTTTGATTAGCTACCGCTGCTGTATCCCTTTGGATGGGGAAGCCCTATGGATAGTTACACAGCTAGAGCTAGCCAATAAAATCACACACGGAGGTGGGACTAATTTGAAGCAAGCAGGTTATTTGTGTCGCAAGCAGAAGGAAATTTGATTGGTTGTTTTTGGTATGATGAAGCGTCAGAACCCCCCCCCCCCCCCCCCCCCCCCCCCATAGATCCAACAGAAATATTATACAAAATCCTGTGATGCATGGTGCTTTGTTTATCTTTGTTTGCCTCATGGTAAACAAATATTATTCTAATCAAACCTAGCATGGGATACCAGGTACCTTTCCCTTTCTGTTGAACTCTGCTGTTGCTAATGCAGAGATGAGATCTGTGAAGGCTTTTAAAAGCCCTACCAAGACCATATGGGTGAAGAAAATTTCTTGGGATGCTATATATTATAGATGACCACTCCAAGGTTGAGACCTTTGCTTTTTGCTCTTAAGGGTTTTCTCGCATCTGTCCATGACACCATCCCAACCAGGGGGTAGCTTTCCCTGGTCCGGGAAGAGGAGTTCATTACAGAAAAGCCTGCAGCCTAATGGCTGCAGCATGCCTTTCAGTGATAGACTACATTTACCACAAACTCATTTAAGTAAAGAAATACACAATGGTTTGCTGACTACAATTGCCTGTATTGGTTTTCAAAGTAAAGTGGACTTTGGAGAAAGTTGAGGAAAAAAAAACAAGAGTTGGGTGTTTGCACTTTACAGATTTCAAGAATAGATGGTCTGAAGTCTTCAGCTGGGGATGCCATCAAATGTAGAACTTTTTTTAAGTGAAAGATTAATGACTAATATCAAGACTCTTCAATTGCTTGACTATTTCCAGTATTGAGTATTTTTCTTGCTTTTTCCTATTGTATTGTATCGTATCTCTTTCGTAGACATTCGTATCGTATGTCTTTTATTACACTGCATATTTGTAATCATCTTAACTACCATTGTGTCTATCCTGTATTCGACTGACTGCACAGCTGAGTCGCGGAGTTGAGCTGTGTTGCACAGTGCTGCTCCTATGACCTCTCAGATTTTAAGATCATGGGGAGCAGTGTAGAGTCAGATTCAGTTTAGCGTCGCTGACAGCACATTGCTCTGTGTCTGCTGTAGACATGCAGCAGACATGCAAGGCATCTTCATTCAGATGGAAGGAGACATTTAAAATATGAATGAAAGAAGCTTTTCACTGCAGCCAGTGGCTCAAATGTCCTCATTTTACAACTGTCTGCCTTTTTTTAAGGCATTTCAAAGCCTTGATATTTCTTCAGAGCTGTTAGAATTTCCTGAACTTCATCAAATTGCCAGTCTTGAGTATACAATGGTAAATTTATGCAAACTTTGTATTTGCCTTGTATTGTGGTACTGGTTTGGTTTAACTTTTCTTTATTATTCAGATTCCTGGTAATCTTTATCATATTAATCAGTTTTTTAAGTAAAAATAAAACTGGTTAATGTAAATTGTTCAGGCTTCATTATTTAGATGAAAGATCAGCTCATTTACAACTGGTGACACGTGATTCCTCTCATTTTAGGGGCCACTAACAAAACTGAATGGAAAAGACTAAATCTCTTCAAATCATACAGTTATTTTCCCAGATTCCTGATCTGTAAATGAGTTAGAGAAACAACAAATTTGCACCCCCCCCCCCCCCTTAAAAAAAAGAGAGTCCAATGAGATTGAGGCAGAGAGAGTGAGTACAAGACAAATGTGAGCGGGGGGAGGGGAGGGGTGACTGTGTGTATTATAAATAACTCAAATCAATAATAAAGGACTCAGTATCTCACATATTTGGAGTCAGGTCCGGGGTTCTCTGGGGAAATGGATGAAAAAAGCAGACCTCCTCCCTACTTCTCACCATCCCCCCATCTCTGTAACAAGCAGGGAGAAGACAAGAGCAGAGGAAGCAAAAAAAAAAAAGGGTTTCTGTCTTCATCATCCCCCACAAGTTTGAACAGGCTTGTGGTTAGGAAGTGTATGCATGCCTTGAGTGTGTGTGTGTGTGTATGTGTGTATATATGGAGTCAGACGCCATCCATTACTTATTCATCAGTAATGTCTGCCTGGTTGCCACACTGTGTATTTCAGCATGCCTTGCAATCATTATGCCACATGCATTATTTAAGGCACATGTGTGCACGCCGACCAATGCAGATAGCTGCACAGGCTATTTATCTCAGATACACTCATATGTTGCTTGGTCTTACTCAGGTGTTGCAAATAACTAAAAAATCATTTTTCACCGACAGCTGTTGCCTCCAATATAACATCTCATGGTTTCTTACAGAACATTTTCATTCGTTTTTTTTTTTTTTCTTTACTGATTGGCATACACGCTGTTTCCCTTTTACTACAGGGCGAGAATGAGCTCCGTGCAACTTGCATCCTAGTAAAAAAAAGGATATTGTTCAAGTGTTTGACATTGCTGTTAGTGTTTTTCTTAATTTTAAAATAATGCAAAAAACGGATTTAGTTTAAGTATCTCTATAAAATTAATCTAAATAGACAACAGTTTAAATCGGTCTAGATCATTTTCAAAAGCTGCCCACATGAACGCATGCAAATTTTTGATATATATATATATATATATATATATATATATATATATATATTTACACTCATATATATATATACATATACACTCATATATATATATATACACTCATATATAACTCATTTTTGATTAGTAGGTTGTTGGCTGAGTGGTGTGGCGGCAAGGTTAGTGTTAATCTTATGCATTTATGCATTGTTGTTGTCTTGAATGAATGAATGATTGTACTAGCTCACGGCCACTGCTGTTTGCCGTTTGGACTTGTTACTTTACTTGCCCATCAAACCATGTCCATATACCAGTTTTCAGTAGAAATGTCATTGTTTCTGTTGGTTTCAGTCTTCTCACTGCCCTCCCAGGGGTGATCCTCCTTCTTCTAAAAATGAAAATGTGTTTGTCTGCATGTGTGTGTCTGTGTGTGTGTGTGTGTGCGTATGGTATTGTGGTTTGGGATCATTGGCATTAGCTGTTATCAGTGTCATGGCTCCACGAAGCTTAGCTAAGCCTTTGACGTCAGCACCATACAAAAAGCTGATAACACAGACCTTTATCTTGTCCAGGTGTGTGGGTGTGTTGTCAGATCAAACAAAACTTGGCTTCCTGGATTCTATGCTGAACTTCAAAAATAGTTCTTACAAACACATGCCTGGTATCAGACCACCCAGCATTCACATGCACATGCAAACACATGCATTAACACACAAAAGTAACTTAATCACTGTTGGACTGAATACTAATTATATATACTACATTTGGAGTGTTACTTTAGGAGTTTAATTCATATAAAATTAAAAGAAATGCCTTCTTACATTTATGATCCATATAGGGATTTTCCTTTTATAATTCATCATATAATTCAGCTTTTTCCTTCTACATCTTGTGGCTTTTGAATTTGCTTTATCTGTACAGCTTGGACAGATTAAGCCTCAGCCAATCACCATTGCCAGTTTGTTCAACCTGGTGACTTCAGATAATTTCCAGTGTAGCCTCATACATTTTTTGTCTGTTTTCTGCTGTTGTTAATCTCTTCAAACCTGGCAGGATTGTGTCCGGAGACTTGATTGAGTGTTATGTCAAGTTTGAGGATGTACTTGTGAGACGTGGTCTCATCTTATTTTGGTGAATTTAGTTATGCTAGAACTGTTGCTGCTGTTACCAGGAAGTATCATGATGGATCATGTCATCACGTTGCATCATGGTACAAGTATGACCTTACAAATGTGCAAAGCCCTTATTGTATTGTATTATATCACCAGGAAAGAGAACATTACTGTGATAGTTTGCATATATATTAGTGAATAAGAAGCTAAATTAGCTTCGCCTTTTAGTTTTACACTCTGATTACTCAAAAGTATTATTACAACATAGCCACTTGTAGCCTGCTAATGTGATTAATTTGCTAATACAGACAGTCCCGAGGTTCATGTAATTTATTGAATAAAATGTGAATGATGACAAATAAATTTGGCACACTAATTAGGACTTGAGAACCATTTTATTCATACGTATGACAGTTTGCAATTCAAATGTTTACAACTAGGGGACTGTCTGTTCCCATCAGTCAAACCCATTTAGATATTCTGGAAAACATGACGCAGCTCATTTGTCCAGAATAACAACAACAAATTCAAAACTATGAGTTTCATTACATTAACATCTCACAATAAATCCGGAAACCTTTGTGTTTCTGTGTGGTCTACATGTCGGTCTTTTTCTTCTTCACTTTTCCTGACAGCTGTTAGTCCAAAACCATTCAAGTAATTTGAAGACAAGCTTAAGGGCATTCCCAGGTGGTCAGGTGTTTTGGGGTGAGGTTGGGTCGTGTTTATCCAATTACGTGCTTTTATCTATGGTGAATCATGGTGATGGATGGTGAAATCATGCACAGAATTGTATTTTAGTATTTTCCTGCAGTACTTGCATTTTCATTTTAAGTGTTAAATTTGAAAATCTTTTAATGTTGCTGTTGCATTTATGATATTCAGATAAAGTATTATTGCTTTTAAGTTTTTTTAAAGGTTGGGCCATAGAAATGTTTTTTTTTCCTTCAGTTTTTGGACTTTCATTTCAAAGGTTTAATTTTAAATCCTTACAGTTGTTGCTACATATCCATCCATCGATCCATTCTTGCACGCTTCTTCCTGATCAGGGTCATGGAGGTCCTATATTTGTTTTTTGGCTGTTTCTTCTACTATCATTGTTCACACACTTGAATAACAAGCCATCTCCAAGAGGCGGTACTTTTTGGATATTGTTGGATATATTTATTATTTGTTATGTTGCAACGGTCTGACGAAGCAATTGTATTATTACCGCATTCTTTAACCATATTCTTTAATCTCTGATAAGTTGGAAACTTTTGATTTTTGTCAGTTCATTTTACCTCCTCGTGTAGTAAAGTGAAGGAGAAAACCAACTTTGTGCTTCTTTTTTTTCCAAAGATAAATATCTGCTAATCCCAGTCAGAGGATACTGGGATGAACTTTCACAATCGCCCACTGTTCCACTGTGCTACTCTCTATCCAAGCTTGCTTCTTTTCACAACTGGTATCCTCTCACTTCTTTCACTTCTGCAGCTATTGAGTGTATATGACAGAAAGCGATTATGAAGCAGCCACTAAATAAGAACCAGTAAAGACATGTGATTGGTTTTATACAACTGCACTCTGTGTCTCCTCTTTTCAAATGGCTGAATGCTGAACTGCCTTTTAACATTACAGCAACTTCCCCTGCTGCTTTGCTTCGTTCTGGGGTTGTTTTTTTTTCCCTCTAACATTGGATCACTATGTTTTTGATTGTAAAGAGAAGTTAGGTGACCATCATGTGTTTGCACTAGGGATGCGCACGATTAGTCGTCTAAACGATTAAACGACCACCCACTTACTAGTCGGCACCAGAAATATTAGTCGTTTAAACCAATTTGTGTTTTATTCATGTACAAGGCCGCTTAACTGTCATACAGCCGCCCGCCACTAGTCGGGGCTACAGAGCCGTCAGACAGCAGCCCCCCTCTCTGCGGCAATGCTCGAGTAGACTGGAGTTTTAAAACGGCACGGTGGGAAGATAGTCTCGCAAAACCAGCGCGGTTTAGCGGTACTTTAATCTAGAAAATGAAAACAAGGTAGTATGTAGACTGTGTCAGAAACAACTGGCATACAATCACTCGACTGGAGCAATACACAACCACATTCGACTCAAGCATTTGGATGTTAATCTGCACAAGACGAGGGCCGCTGATGCTAGCGGCGCTAGCCACACTCAGGTCGATTGTTTACCCGGAGACGTGTTCTCCCGTCCGGTCTGAGAGGATAACGCAGCTCATCACGATAATGACTTCGCAAGATATGCTTCCACTTAACTTTGTGGAAGGTAAAGGCTTCAGGAAGCTAATGTTGCTGTTTCAATTTTTCAATAAATTGTGCTAGATTTTCACTGTTTTCTGAGTGTTTTCCTTTTTTTTTTAGACTAGTCGACTAGTCTTAATTAAAATTTTCGTTTAGTCTACAAGGAAATTAGTTGCCAGGAACATCCCTCGTTTGCACGTGTTTGTAAGCCATTAGCTCTGTCCATCAGTGAGTCTCCAGGAATTTATCCAATCAGAAAACACTTTAGCCAAAACCGCTCATTTTCACAAAGAGCTTCTCCTTCTGATTTCAATTCGACTTTATCTATATAGTGTCTATAACAATACAAATTGTCTCTAGGGCATTTTCAGAGACCCAGAATATGACCCCTGAGCAAAATATGATTTTTTTGTTTTCTTGTTCTGAAATAATTGTAGACTTCTTGAGTTATTCTAAGTGCAAAGCTTTTTCCAGAGAATGATTTAGATGGCTGAAAATAAGTTTAAGATGGCCACACACAGTGTATCTCTCCATTTGTGGATTTGTGAAGTGTGGAAATTTGTGTGCGTAGTGTACAGACATGGATGTGTGTGACAGGTGTGAGTTTTTAGTGGTTGGAAAGTGTTTCATTTACCCGGCTGCATCCAAGTCAACTTCACAAATGCTGTCTGTGCCGCTGGCTTCCTGATGTGTAGGAGGGCTTTAGATGGAGAAGAGCCAGAAACGTGTGTGTGTGTGTGGGTTAGTGTGTTTGTGTTGTTATGTGTGTGTTTGGAGAGAGAGAGAGAGAGAGAGAGAGAGAGAGAGAAAGCAACAAGTAAAACAAGAGATGTGAGTCAGTCAAAACATGTCAAGATTGTGTACAAAAGCGCAGTTTGCCGTGTCGAAAATGTAGCCACAAGCACCGCTCTTGGCCAATGAATTAGAAGGTGAGGAGAGAGTGACGTTAATAAAATCCCCAACATGCCTGAGACTGCCTTCTGATGTCACAGCAGAGAGGGAGAGAATGAGAGAGAGGGAGAGAGAGAGGGAGGGAGAGTGGGAGGGGACCAGATGAAGAGAGAAACAGAGAGGCTGGCAGCTGGAGGGCAGAGCAAAACACGTCAGTGAGAGAAACAGAGAGGCGACAGAGTGAGAGACGGAGACGAGGGAGAGATTTGTTCTCTGAGCAGCTCGCTCTGTTTTACTTCTGCATTGCAGGACTTTAAAGCTGCACTGAGAGTCACTGTTCTGGCTAAAAACACACACTTTCTTTTTCGCCGAGTCTTTCCTCCACACAGACAAGTGTACGACAGCCGGACAGCACGGCACAACTGATGGGTAAGAGCTGTTGCTTATGCCTGGATCACTGTTTAAATAGCCTGTAGGGACATGTTGTATGTTTTGACTTGTTTCACTGTTGTTTTGTCTTTTATAAAGCTTTTATACTTCACATATTTACTGCTCATATGTGGACAGATAAATTGTACGTCAGTCTGTTCACAGAGAAAAATGTTTGTTTTTAAAGCGTGCATTTGTTTTACACTGTGAATATGTTACAGTGCCCGTAAGTTGACTGGAGGAGTGGAGTCTGTGTGTGTGTGTGTGTGTGTGTGAGTGTACATGTTGCTTTGAGTAGTGACAGCATTTATTGAATGGCACTGATGTATGGACACTAGCGCAGCAGCACTTAGAGCAGCCTGCAAGTGAATGGAGCAGATGGTAGCGTGTCCGTGTCCATCCATCCACGATTATACTCACAATTATGTTTTTGGTTTGATGTCTTTGTGCATGTAGAAATACATAAGAAAGTTTGTGTTTAGGCATGTATGTTTTTACAAAGGAAAAAGTGAATTTAGTAGTTTAGTTTGCATAGATTCATGGCACGCTCAGAAGATGTGTGGTGTCTGTACCCGGTGTCAGCTCACTCCAGAATTGACAGTTAGCTCTGTCACAGCAGTGAGATTTGAAGTGTCTTGATTTGTTGCTCTTTTGATCATTTAATCCACTGAATCGAGTGGGACCGGACAATTGAGTGGGAGCACTAACTTGCAGTGGTCAAGAGAGGACAAAAAAACAGAGATGTGGTCGTGCATTCTATAACTAACTACCAGCACTGAGTTTAATCAGTGATGCATCATGATTGTTGTATTTTTATCGGTTAATGTCATTGCTTCACCCTTCACCTCAAGCCCCTCCTCTGTAGCCCCCTGTCCAGCCAGCCCTGGCCTACAATCCCACCACTGAACCTGGCCTTCGCTTCGCTCCTCTGGGAACACATGTGTCTGTGGGACTCCCAGCTGAGTGGCAGTATGTCAGTGATTACCATTCATTCTTAATCTACGACGCTTTTCCTGATGTCACAGGCATGTTCCTCGATGCAGCTTTGCTTGTTTTGACATTTGCTCCATTATGGTTGAAATGTGACTAGACGCGCAGGCTGACTTTCTCAACTAGTGGTGAGTAAGCTTGCAGGGGTTTTCTCCTGCTGTACAGATGCCTGGTGGGGTGAGGAACTCCCTCGGGAATCCTGGTCTATAAATAACTGTCTGTGTGATCTATAATCTTATCCTGAGAGGGGGATGAGAGGAAGGTGGGAGGGGCTGTGAGAGAGTGATGAATGAACAGAAACTGGAAGAGGCCTGACATTTCTTTGGCATTTTTGCTGCCAATTTCCAGCGAGTTCAGCTAAATTTCACATGTTCATGTGCTTGGTAGGAAAAAGTCACAACTCAATGGGATTTTCTCAAAGTAAACACTATTTCCTGTCTGGGAGTTAACAGTTTATCTTACATCCGGCTTTTGTGGCTTTAATGGTCTTTAATGTTCCTGTATCTACTGAGGACCGTGGAGTATGCAAAAGTTAATAGCTTAGATTTAAAAAATGCACTTACAAATCATGAGAAACTAATATTTTTACACTTGCAGAGCTCTGATAGTGAAGAGTAAAATGTGTGATCTCTATCCATTATACAGATGGTCACTATGTTGAAATAGGATCTTAATTTTTTCTTTTTTTTTTTTTTAAAGGCTGCTTTTATTCTGAGCTGTACCTGTAGAGCGGTGTTTGCATTATCATATCCTGTACTGTCTCGGTGAGTCAACTTGCACAACATCCTCTCTCCATGTTGGCACAGCAACATAACCTCTGCCACATTCAGAGTGCCATCCTTGTAAGCTGGGTTAATTAGCTCACAGATGTCAGCCCTCTGTTGTCTGCTCTATATCAGCCTCTGTACTTGTTTGTGTGTGAGTCTGCTGCCATTATCAAAGCTTTTTCCTTTTTTTTTTTTTTTTTTTTTTAACTTGAAACATGCCTCTTGATCGCTACTCTGAGAGCTGCCATCACTTTTGTTGTGGCACAACAGCCCACTGATCTTGGAGAGGCCTATCAGCTGTGTGCTGCTGTAAGTTAACCCGAGCAGAGCTGTCCCGCTAAAAGTGGTAGTGGTAGTAAATAATCCATCAAACAGCAGTTTCCAGTAAATGCTGAAGTTGAAGAACTGTTTCTCTTTTGAGTATGAAACAACTTCTCACCCTCAAGCCTTTGATGCATAACTCTTCCTACATTTTGTCAGAGACGTGTTACAAATGGTATAAAAAGAAGCAAAAGCACCATAATCTGCCTCTGAAATGATACCCAAACCACAAAGGTTTTTAAATTGAGCATTTGACATAGAAGTACAAAAACTGTAGGGAAAAAGTCTACATTATCCTATCCTTCAGAGTAGCGAAAGACATTGCTTTATCTGAACAGGCTGAACCAAGTAGGGCTATTGCAATATCACTTTTTTTTTGTTTTGTTATTTGTTTGTTTGTTTGTTTGTTTTTTGTTTTGTTTTTGGTGCTGACCTTCCAAAATCAAAATGCTGGAGTTGCTAAATACCTGTGCGTGCAGCTTTGAGTGGCTAGCTTCACAATCTGCACTGGCAAACCTAATGCGCGAGTCATTGTGGTTACCCTCTGAGCAGCTGGTTGAAAAAGTGGCTACACCTCCTTTCTCTCTTTCTCTTTCTCTCTCTGTTTTGAAAGGATTCAAAATAGCTTTTTTATTTTTTATCTTTCCAAATCCTAAACTCATAAGCTCCGTTTTGTCATCACGTCTGTTGTTGCTGGTGTCTCCATACACACAGCTCTCACCACTTATGACACAAAACCACACACGCACAAAACATCATAGTGGTTCTCAACATTTTTATGACAGGCCGTACTTCAGAAGATAAGAAGATAGTTTATGCTTCCACCAACCTGAAATGTTAAACAATCATTAGGATAGAAAGGTGAAGCAAGCAGAAAGAGCAAGATTCAGGTTTGACTTTCAAGTAATGGCATGATTGCTCTAATTTTATACGCGGAAAGTTTTCCTCATATTTGCTAATGAGTCACTTAGCTCTGACAGTAAGAGGGCCAAGTTGGGAAAAAAATCTGGAAACACAACTTTGGTTCCTTCCATTGTGTTTAACACAATCTACAAGCACCCACTGAGTGACAAGATCCACTAAGATTCTGTTGGTGGAATCTAACCAGGGTCAGACACAATAATCGTAGTTGGCATGGTTACTAGCCCGTGAGCAGGAAGAGCTGCAGCGCAGCAGAGAGGAAGGAGGAGGGACCTTTGAATTTGTTCAAACTTTCAAGTCTAACTTTTTCACAAGGCTTCCTTGTGAATTCACATTAACGCAGATGTAGATGTGCAGTGGTGGTTTTAGTTTGCAGACATGCGCTGTGCTCAGTTTTAGAACCGTTATACTGTATATGAACCACTGCACTTCCTGTCACCTTCTGTGCAAATGTTTGTAAGTAATCACCTGCTGCCAATAAAAGTTTAATCGTTTCAAAGGCAACGTGTTTCATCTGTCACAAGAAACATACTTTTTGTAGCTGTTTTCATTCTTACTTATGGGGAGAATAGTCAAATTTTGTTGATACCATGTTTTATGTAATGTGCAAGTACTTTTCATCGTCCGAAATAACTGTTTGGATTTTGGACCTGGAGGCTGGAGGCTGAATGTGTAAATGTTTCAATCTGTAGTTTTGTTTTTTTTTTTTGGCATTGGGAGCCTACAGTCCCTTTCATGCAGTATTGAAGACAAGACCGTTGTGCCTTTTTTTTTACATTTATTTTCTTTCTATGTTGTTAATAGAATTGTTGGAGAAAGATACTTCAGGATGAGTAAAGTGCTGAGTGGGACTTCATTTTTAAATCAACTCTCCCACCTGTTTGGGCAAATAAAAGGTTTTGTTTGTTTGACCTTGATAGTTCTGCCTATTAGACACGTGTCTAGCAGTTGATGGGCATGTTTGTGCAAATATGCGCATACACAACAAATGTAAGACGTGATAAACCGAAGATTGGTCGTGGTTCACTGGGAAAGTGTGTTTGGACAACACGGCTGATGTGCATTGGGCAAAAATGGCAATCACTGGCAGCTATGAATGAAGATCTTGTCCCCCTACTTTTGAACATAGAAATGACAGACACACAGGTTTATATTATTGGTAAGAGGTTCAGGGATCACATAACATCTACTCCACCTTTTCTGAAACAGAATCTATCCTTGGTCTTTTGTTTTTACAACCTTAAGGACTAAATACAAGAGAAAGATCTTATGTCCATTTCTCAGTCTTAACAAGTGCAGTGAAACATGCATCAGTGAAGCACCAGCATGTCTGGCCTGGCCGCACCCTTTCTTCTCTCCCTGCTGTCCCGCTGGATGGTGTCAAGTTTCCTCCCGCACTGAAAACCTGCCTGGTACCAAAGATGTCATTGGCCATCTCAGCAAGTTAACTGCCACTCCATTCGCAACCTCATTGGTCACTTGGGATGCCTGGATAGGCTAGGAGTGCTTTGCACTGGTTTCAGAGTATTGATCACTGGCAGAGGGCTTGGCACAGCGCAAGGTGGTTCTCCACAGAACAGATATTGATCAGTAAAGACTGGATGATACGCAGGTTAAGAATTTATCTGACTGGGTCATCTGGAGATTTAGTCTCTAATTGTATTCTTTTTCTAATAAACGTGCATGGCTTACTTGAACATAGAAGTTTCACACAGCATCACTCGACAATAACAGCTTGGTTGTATGCAGACATTATCTGAATGCAGAGTGTCATATTCTAGCTACAATTTAAACTTGTATTTGTCTGTTTTCATGTGTCCCAAATACAGTGTTGGGCTGTACAGCTGTTTGCATGAAATAATCCGATTGCGCTAGACCTCTATTTGATGCATGTTGACCTTTCCTTGTGTTTTTTTTCTTCATTATTATCCATGTTTTGATGGATTATTCCTGTAAAGCAGATTAAATGTTGCAGATTGAATGACTCATCAGGGATGTAACACAAACACATGTCTATTTTATTTCCTAGCAGTCATTTTTATCTTGCAGTTTAGGCATATGGTTGTGATATTTTAACTCATGACATTTATAATGTCATGCCTCTGTCCTCTTTGTTTTTGGATGTAATGGTACATTGAGTGAGTGTTGGAGTACAATTATGTGGATATGGAATTTTGTTAGGTACTCTCTCATATCTCTTTCACTTTGAAGGATCTTACCAAACATCAGTCTGTCAGCTTTGTAATTAGAATAATTAAAAAAAAACCTGTTTTGTTACACACACACTCAGAGACTCAAAGTGGAATCGCAAACACAAATCAACACATTTGTCAACAAATCCTTAATGTATGACTCATGACGGTTGTTTTTGGTCTCTGATCTCTGCCGTATGGATTTATGTAAAAAGCATACTGGGTTGGCTTCATTTACCACAACACAAGCTGATTCTCTCATGATGTTACTTTCAAAATTAGACACATGTTTTGTGTTTTGATATTTGCTAATGCTCTTATCCAGTGTATGCAGTGATGAAGCAGACTGGAGTTGTAAATTGCCAACATTACCAACAAAGTATAATGTTGACTGCAACAGTAAATCCAATCTCTCAGGGCAACTGATGTAACACATGTCCATTTGTCTGATTTGGATCAAAAAAGTTGTCTTTGCTGTCGTTCGGAAGATCGAACACAATTCTCTACAGAGCCAGTCATCTGAAAAATATGAAAAAAAAATGACATGATTTTCCTTGTCTGATTTTTAGTGGACGTGAGCTCAGCGGCGCTGCCCTCGCAGGTTTCCCCCACCAACACGTCCATCCTTCCCATGGATCTGCGGGTCGTGGACCACTCTCACCACCACCACCACCACCACCACCAGCAGCCTCCCTTTGGCCTGGTCTCCCAGCCCCACCCCACATCGGTTCCCTCCACAGCTTCTCCTGCATCATCTGAGGCTGGTCGTGGGACGGTCATCAGTAAGTGGTGATGATTTTTGGTTTGTCTTGTGACATATCCCAACTTTTTTTTTTCTTTCTTTCTTTTTTTTTTCCAAATTGAACCCTTATTGTAGGTGCTTTGATTGACACAGTCTTGAAAACTCTCCACAGCCCAGCATGAGCAGCATCTTCAGCAAGAACTGGTAGCTCTCAAGCACAAACAGCAGCTCCAGAGGCAGTTACTGATTGCAGAGTTTCAGAGGCAGCACGAACAGCTGTCACGACAACACGAGGCCCAGCTGCACGAGCATGTTAAGGTAAGGTGGTAGAATGGGAGGGGAGAGTACTGGATGGGGTGGGAGGTTACAATTCTTCCTCGGATACAGCAGCAGCAGTACTGCGCTCAGCACCTTGTGAAGGACAAAAGAAAGGAATGTGTACATTTAAAAGGGTGTGGTGGTGTAATTTGATCTCGTGGCAATATTTAGCTGCCTGGTTGTCTCCATGGGAACCTTGGCCCGGTTTCTCCTTCGTGCATGAATTTTGTACAAGACACTCTCGGCTAAAAAACTTCACTCAATGTTACTACGACCAGCCAGCCACCCTGTCGAGATGATCAGTTTGGGCTGAAAATAACTTCAGTATGTGTTCTCCAGTCTTCTCTGTATCCACATTAGCTTGGTTGCCATTAATGCTCTCAAACATGGCTGCACTTTTCAATCTTTTCAGCTTTGGTATTCACTACTTGCTTTTCTGCAGGATCCTTACTGACAACCCAAAATCAGACAAACCTGGGATGATATAGAAAATGCACATTAGAAAAAAGAAAGTGAAAGATCTTCAAGAACCAAGAAAAAGAAGTCCAATTGCACTTTGGTTTAAGTTTTTGAGGATGGACCTTCCCAAAAATGAACCATTTAGGACCCTCTTTGTATTTCAGGTCTACAAGACATTCCAAAGAAAGTTGGTACAGTAAAGCTTTTGCCACTTTGTAATGTTTCCATTTCTTGCCAAGGACAAAGTAATGAAGGGGTTTCAGTTATTTTGCCCAGTTCTTCATCCAAACATGCCTTAAGGTCTACAGCTGTATGGTGTTGAGGTTGCATATTTCATTTCAGAATTATCTGCACATTTTCTGTTGAGACAGGTCAAGAGTGCATGTTGGCTCGCAGAATCTTCCCCCTTCATATCCATGTCTTTGTAATGTATGCAGAATGGTGTTTTGCATTATATTGCTCAAAAAACATGAATCGCTGTCATTTGAAAAGACATCTTAAAGGCAGCATATATTGCTCTAAAATTTCAATGTACTCTTCTACATTAATGTTACCATTGCAGAAGTGTAAGTCGGCTTTGTCAGGGTGCTGGTGCACGCCCATACCACAGAGCATGGCTTCTGAGCTGGTTGCTGTTAGCAGTCTGGATGGTCCTTTGCATTTTTCGTCCGAAGCACACTGTGCTCAAAGATCTGAATACTGAATCATCTGACCACAATAGAGCCCAGAGCTATCAATACTACCTCTGGACAAGGTTAACATAGTTTTTTTTTTTTTTGTTGCACAGTCAAGTTAAAGTAAACATTTCCGTAGTAAAAGTTGAAGTAGTGCTTCCCAGTGTTTATATCAAATATTGATGAATGATCGTTCTTGATGCACCATAGGGGAATGTTGCAAATCTCCCCACCCCCCACTTTCCAACTTCTTTTTATTTTGGGTTTCACTTGTCTGGATTTCTCCTTCAGTCTCAACATGTTTATTCTCCCCACCAGCACCAGCAGGATTTACTGGCACTCAAGCATCAAGAAGAGCTGTTGGAGTATCACAGGAAGATCGAGCAACAACGCCATGAGCAGCAGCTGGAAAAACAGCAGCGGGAACAGAAACTCCTGCAGCTCAAAAACAAGGACCGAGGACAAGAGAGTAAGTAAAATACTCAAGAAAACAAGCAACAGTTTAGTATACAAAGGTTAATTATACTGGCAGTGTAACTGTAAACATTGTAAAAGTCAGTTTTAGTTCATTTTTTCACCGGTGATTCAGATGCGTCTCAAACAACTCTGAGAAAAACTGCCTGCTGTGCGTGTGACCTAGCATACAGTCATCTTTCTGTATGCCACCAGCATCTGTTGTACCTGTGCTGAAACATGATGGCATATTATCACAGCAGGTGTCTACTGTGTAAATCTTGACTTGTCCCTCCTAATGCCTCCATCACAGTACCTGTAGCTATGACACAGCAGTCAGAACAGCCTGACCTCACATTTACCAAAGGGGCCCTTCACAATAAGACGGCAAAGATGCAGAGAAAGAATACATGTCCTCGGCTTTACAATTTCTACTTGTATCTGGTGTCATACAGAAAGGAAAAAATGGCACCAATAAAGTGAGAGTGGCCTGAAGGATAATTTGATTTCAGCTGTAGCATTAATTCTGTTGTTTTGGCATTTACTGCCTGTCCTCTGTGATAACACTGGACAGGCTCAGTGAGGACAATGTGGAGGTTCTGAAACAGCAATAAAGTCAACGCTCTGAGTTTTAACAATGCCCTGTTTCATGTAGTAATAATTTTACAATCTTCCATTGTTTCCTGTTCCAACTAAAACAGTGTATTCAGGAAATGAGTTTAATATCATCGGATCATGGCATCATATGGCATCATAAACGTATGAAACCAAAGCAGTGCCCTCTGTACTGTAACTACTGGCAGGTTATCGCACTGTAGACACCTACTGTATGTAAATTGCTAAAAATCTTCATAAACTGTGACAAGAATTAGATTTGATAAAATTATGTTTTTGGTCTGTTGTTTTATCTCCTTCAAGCTCGGGTCCTCTACCAGAGGCCTGGGAGCCTGAGAGCTCTGCAGAGGATCTTAGCTGTTACCAGTAAAGTGCTTTTCTGGACGGAGATCTCAGATGTTGCTCCTGGTATCTGCTGCAGTCAACAATCCAGCTTAGGGGTTACAGTTCCCAGTGTTAGCAGCGCTGGTGCCTTCACACCCCAGAATTTCCCCAGCTCTTTTTTTCAGCACTTTCTTAAGCTTTTTGTGTTCCTTCTTTGTGATGTGGCTCTTGCTCGGGATGACCACATCTATCACCACTGCTGTCCTCTGATGTTTTATACCACCACTTTGCCACACTGATTAGCCACGATTAAAAAAAGTTTTTCGCAATCTCTCTGCTACCGCTGGCCATGCCTGCTTGTTTTTTTTTTTTTTTTTTTTCTGCGTGTATTACCTGCAGCCATCCGGTCAAAGTGTGATAGGCTGGTCACTGTGAGTGAGCAGAGGCGAGTGGACATTGACATGCAGTGGTGGGCCTGTTGCCTAAAAGGCACGCACGCTCACGTGGAAGTCAAATGCAAAGTTATTGGAACATAAATACCGCGGGACATAAAAGCGTCCCATGTCCCGTGCAGGTCGACTGAACCACTGTATTTTTCGAGTACCGTTGCATCCCTATATATATATATATATATATATATATATATATATATATATATATATATATATATATATATATATATATATATATACATATAGCACACATTATATTGCCAAAAGGCATTTGTGAGGTCAAACCCTGATGTTGGCTGAGAAGGCCTGGCTCTCAGTCTCTGCTCTAATTTATCCTAATGCTGTTGTTCCCAAACACTTCCATTTCCTTATAATACAGCTGACAGCTGACTATGGAATATTTAAGGAGCAGTGAAATTTCACAACTGGATTTGTTGCACAGGTGGCATCCTATCACAGTTCCACACTGAGCTCCTGAGAGCGACCCATTCTTTGACAAATGTTTGTAGAAACAGACTGCATGTCTAGGTGCTTAATTTTTCCTGTGGCCATGGAAGTGATTGAAACATCTGATTCCCATAATTTGGGAGTGTGTTGTGTTTGTATAATCCCTTTGTCATTTTGCCATGGACAGAGTGAGCATGCAATCTGATGTCTATGTAAAAAACATTGGATTGTAAACAGACAAAGCTTTATTAAGTGCTGTAGTAAAGTCCATAGAAGACAATCTCATAAAGGCCAATTTTCTGTAGTGGAAAGCATACATATTGGAGTGTCAGCACTTCCAGCTGAACCATAATTTAGTGAACATATTACTTGTTATCACTTTCACATACTAAATTTCCACGTCACCCGCTGCCACATTCTAATAAAAATGCTTCAGTTTTTTCTTGTTTTTCTCAGAACACCTTTTTTTAAATCTCTTTCCAGTGCCATTTCTCTCCTTCCTCTGTTTCTTTTTTTTTTTTAATTATTTCCCTTGTCTCTTCCTCCCTCTAACTCACCCCATGTCTCCCTCCCTCGATGTTCTGTTTGGATAGCTGTGGAATGGTGGTGGTAATTAAAGAGAAACCGTAAATAGAGTGAGTTGTGTCAATTGGAATAATTTAAGACTAGGGAGTACCCTGAAGGAGCCATACCTTCATGGGATTTTTTTTAGTGGCTACATCAAAGATTGTAACGCTGAAGTGATGTAACAGCCAGCCGATGATTGACAGACTAGCTTGGTTTCTGTTATGCGAGAAAAGGTCCTTCCTTTGTGTAGAGGGTAAAAAAGACCTTATAAAAGCAGCTCTAAGAACATTAGTTAGCTGCAGTAACTTTGGATATCCAAAGTCGTAGCAGCAAATCATGAGCTGGTCAATGAACTCATTGCTCTCCAAACTCTCCAGATCAGTCAAAATTCAGATTGATTTGAGTGAGCAGAAACCAACTTCAAGAGCAGACTTAAATGACAGAAATAGATTCAGATGTGCCCAAACAGAGGTGACTTTTTTGAGTCACCTCTGCAACAGCGTCCACTGTAGTTCTATGATCTAGTTTCTTCATTGTTGATGTGTGACATAGTACCATCACTTATGTGCAGTTATTCCCAGAGGAAACTGGGAGCTGAGTTTAAAGTTACTTTGACCTGGTTTTTGCCAGTAGCAGGGATTGGAGAGACAGGAGACTGGGACAGCCAGACACTTCCAAAAATGTAAACAAATGTCCCTTTAAATGAAACTGAAACTGATAATTTAACACAGAAAAAAAGTGACTTGTGTTCCTTTAAATGTATGTGGAAAGGTCCTGAGCATGGGTAGCAGGTTTGAATGTACTATCTTTTGCTTTTGAGCGCTTAAATCTGCAACTGCAAGTGATGAATTTGATCGTGAGAATAATACACTCTTGACATTTGACATAAAAGTAAAGCCATATTTGAATAGTGATAAAAAAAAAAAAATATGAAAAGAGTTCTAGGTACCAAAAGCACTTTTTGAGTTGGGTTACCGGTATATGAAACTTGGTGTCAGAGATTGAGACAAAGGTGCAAAAGATCTTCTGAGGCACAAACATCTCTAGAAATTCAAAAAATAGATGTGTTTTTCATTAAGAGGAAGAAAAAAAAGAGTTTATGTTTCTCTGTGGACACTTGTGGAAGAAAAAGGGTACTCAGCTTTACTTTCCGTTCTCCCACACTCTGTATCACTCTGTAGGTGCAGTGGCCAGTACAGAGGTAAAGATGCGTCTGCAGGAATTTGTCCTGAACAAGAAGAAAGCTCTGGCTCAGCGAAACCTAAACCACTGTCTGCCCAGTGACCCACGCTACTGGTATGGGTGAGTGTCACGACCATCACTGCAGAACCACTATACCCCTCCATCAGTGGTCATTTTTATATCTTTTCATGTAATGTTGCAGTGTTCCGAATAAGTTAAAAACATAAGTAATAAAAAGAATTGAATTCATCTGAACAATTCATGTTGCACAATGTTTACGAATTTCAAAGAATTAGCTTTTTATTCATTTGGCTTTCAGAAAAAAAAAACTACTCCATCTTCCTCTCATCTGTCCAATATCGTACCTTTGGGAAAAATATCTAATATAAAATTCTTAAATAACATAATGGTTTCCTCATGGCTTTGCAAAACAATGTTGTGTTATGAACCCGTGCTGTGTGGGCGTCTGTCATGGTGTGCTTTTGTGAGCACATCAAGTTTCCAACATCAACATTCAAATCTCTGGGTTTAAAATACCAAGAAAATGTTGAAGCAGCGGGGCTTTTGTCGGCCTGTTTGTTGTTGGTGATTGACAGCTTGCTCTGTTTGAGGTGCATTTATGTGTGTTTGAAGTGAACAGAGAGAAATAATAATGGCATCTCTCCTACACTTTAAATATTTGAAGAGGTTTTATGCAGTCAAACATTTCTGCTGAGGCTGAGATATCAGTGGCTCTACATCAATATTATCACCAGTTTCTGTTTCTTTATTCCTCTCCCTGTTTGTTCTGCCTACTGGAATTCTGCTCAGTTCTTCCATAATGAATCCTCTCTGTTCATCTGTATTCCCATCGTGCATTTCTCTAATTCCATGAAATTCCACAAATTGCACCTCACTGTCTTTGCTATTTTAAGGTGAAACTGACCACCCCAGTCCTCCTTCCCTTTTCCTCTCTTCATCCACGTTTTTGTTCACGCTACAGCATGTCTTGAAACAGGACACAGAGGCAGTCTTTTTGTTTTTTTCATTTCTTCTGTGTAGGTCTTTGTGTTTGGAAATCCACGTACAGTAATTGCTGAGTGACATTGTTAAAGTCGCTTTATTCTACTCATTTTCAGTCCACTGTTTTTAATCTGCGGTAACTTCAGAGCAGCTTTCCACCCAGGATACTCCAAAAGCCTGTAATTATTTCTGAACATTAAAGATGGAGAATCACAAGGAGATCTGCTTCAAATCTGCTTCTGAAAAGAAGCAGATTTGGGTAAAGTGCTTTCTGATTGGTCGAATTCCCGGAGCCTCAGCAGAGTTAATGGCTCCTGTTGACAGGCAGTCACATGTCTTCAGCATATAAAAACAAGTTGTCAATACTACGTTTTCCTGTAAATGACTTCAGCACCTCAAATCCTTCCATAAATTTTCGAGCCAGCATCAGATTCAGTATATGAAAGAGGACAGCACAATCAACTGCAACAGCAAAGACTGCATCTGGATCTAAAAGCTCTGCTCATTATAAGTATGTAACTTCATAGATCCCAGACAGGGGAAGCTGTCATGACATAATCAGTCAAATTAATTGATTTTGTTTCTTGAGATGCATCGCAGTGATTTGAATATTATTTTTTTTTAAGTGGGAGACTGCAACTATGCACTCTCTATCCACAATGTTTACACTAAATTATACACAAACCAGCTTCTGACAAAATAGACATAGTTTACTTACAACTTGGGGCTCAGACTAACAAACATCAAGACCTGGAACAGCTTCCATTTTCAGCTTTAGTCTACCGGTGTGCTGGGCATTGCTCATAAAATAGTACCTCAGTGAAGTGTCGTGGAAAAAAAAAAAAGGAAGAAAGAAATCTGCTCCAGTACTGGCCCCGAAAAAAACAAAGTGACTCATGAAAGAAACTCAATCTGTGCTGCAGTTGTAAACTTTTGAAATGACCACTGAAGTCCTTGCTCTGGTGGATGCACACTGTCTGGCGAATATAACCACACAAGGAGTCAATATTTGGCTCTGCCAATGTACATTTAGCACACAGACAAATGTATGTAAACTTGTGTTTACCTCATTATTTGAGCCTCTGGTTACATTGTAGTTGATAAAGCATCATAAACGTATTTTGTAGATGAAACCAGACCTCATCTGGAAGGAATTACTCAAGTCATGCATGTTGTTCTGGGGTATTTAATTTATGTCCTTTCTTTTGCAGAAAAACACAGCACAGCTCTTTGGACCAGAGCTCACCCCCTCAAGCAGCACTCACAGCATACAACCATCCAGTGCTGGGCACATACGACTCAAAAGACGACTTCCCACTCCGTAAAACAGGTGCAGATTTAAAGGCTTTGCTGACATTTTTGTACAAACTTGCATCCACATTCCTCCGTGTTTTTGTTTGCCAAGAATGGAGCTCTAATCTGCTCTGTTTCCTGCATTAGCAGGAACCAGGGGTCAGTTTGCTGGAAGTAGGAATCTTTAAGTTACTGTTAGCTGAAGATATCAGCAGTTTTTCCATGACTGTTCTTGCATCCTTCTTATGTAAATGAGGGTGGGTGGAGGATAATAGAGCAAGTCGAAATTGAACAATTGTAAATCTTGACACAGATGGGAAAACATGTCTTAAAAGACATTGATTGTATTCTTGTTCAGGATTTGATAAGACATTTCCGTCATGTCTGACTGGTTAATATGAAGCTTAGCATGCAGATTGGAAATCCAAGGAAACTGCCAGAATCTGTCATCTCATTTCAGTATGTTTAATCTGTAGGAATAACTACAGCAAACAAACTGTAGTTACAGCAAACAAACTGCTACAGTCTCAAGGATTTTTGAGTAATTCAAAAGATATAGATATAACTGATATCAATGTTTATCTTAAATTGAAGCTGTAATATTAGATGACTTGATTAAATTTCTTTATTATGGTCAGCCTTTTGCTTCACATTCAGCATCCAAGTTTTTGATGATGAAAAACATTTTCTTTTAATAAGCTTGTTGGCTCAGACTAACTCGCACTGACACTGACTAACACATTGAGTCACACTTTTTCAAAAACATCATTGGTTACTCTGGTCATCAAAACAGCTTTTGACCATCCTTGTACTCCGGAAGGCTGGGAAAATCACAGGACTTGCTTTTTGGATGCATCGGGCTGTGTCTGTCAGACCACGCTAAGAGCAGCCAAGCTGTGATTATTCACTGAGTGTCAGCAGCTGCTTTGGATGTATCACTGGCTGCTTTCATAGCTGGAGACCAAACTGTGTACTCTGCACTCTTTCCCACCTGCTGCAAACCTGAGGCGGCAGCACTTTTTCCTGGTATGCAGCCTCAGACAGCATGGTTCAACTTCAAGGGACCCTCAGGTGTAGTTTTCCTCTGGGAAATACAGTGGCAAGAAAGAATGTGTGAACCCTTTGAAATTACCTGTTGTTTTTTTTTTGTGTGTGTGTTCTGATCCTCACGTGTATCACAATGATAGACAATCACAAAGTGCTTAAGCAAATAATTCACAAACATTTATAATTTTGCTTTATTGAGCACACCTATTAAACATTCACAGTG
This sequence comes from Hirundichthys speculiger, assembly GCA_018398805.1. Classification (NCBI taxonomy): domain Eukaryota; kingdom Metazoa; phylum Chordata; class Actinopteri; order Beloniformes; family Exocoetidae; genus Hirundichthys; species Hirundichthys speculiger. The sequence goes on along the minus strand of JAGFBZ010002373.1, from coordinate 114,021 downwards.
CTGGAGGAAAAGGATAGTGAACTCATGAACTAATTACTTCAGTGGAAGCTAATTAGAGTCGGTAGTTTTCACACCTGGGGCCCAATCTTCTGCCAGATCGTACGATTGTACGCACCGACATGCGACCCGCTACCCTAAACCCGCGATTGCAAGATACCGAGTTTGCAGAAATGGCAAAAGACACGCCCATTGCCACACCTACAAAGTGAGTAAGGGAGTCAGCATAACGGGTAGCGGCTTTAGCTAGGGGAAGATTGCATTAGCGGTTAGCAAAGGTTCCTATACCCGCAATTTGCAGGTAGCAGCTGGTGTTAACGGTAAGGGGAAATGTACGATCAGGGCCCTGGAGTCCAGTGAATGAAGTGAGTTTGAAGGTGTGGTTTAGAACGACTGATTGTTAAAAGGCACTCACCCAAAAAAAAAGACTCTAAAAATCTCTGAAGACATCCAGTTAAGAGTAGTTGATTGCATAAAGCTGTAAAGAAATACAAAGTAATCTGAAAGTGTTTCAGTATTCCTCAGTCCACATTTAGACAAACTGTGTATAAATGGAGAAGGTTTAGTACTGTGGCTACTATTACTAAAAGTGTGTGGCTAGACAAGATGACTGAGGGCTCAATATAAAATCATACAATAAGATAGAGAAAAACCCGAAAGTAACATCCAGAGAAGATTGCTTTATTTGTCATTGAGCCAGCATCCCGGGACAATGAAATTACAATTAAAGGATTGAAGACATCACTGGAACTGGGAAATTAGCTCTGTTTCCCAGACTTTTATGTCTTTTGCCTTGGTTGTGGAGAAAACAAACATGGTTTTGTAATGAATATTGTGTTTGTGTGCATGTGGACAATAATTGGATTTTAATGTTTCTATTACTGTCTTGTGAAAGGTGGAGGGAATCTTGGATTATATTCAGTTGTGTGAATCAGACAGGGCAGCGCTGTCTAAAGTTAGATGGGTTTGTCCAGTCAAGCACATATTTAAAATAAATCTAGCCAAGGATGAGTTGGTGTCCAGGTACGGATCTTAATAATCCACACTGGTTTTTGTCCCGATGTTTTGGTGAAAACTAACCTTTATTGTAAAATAAATGCACACTACAAACTATGATTATGCAGATGAACAGCAGAGTCTCAAAAATGTCTGAGCAGTCACTGTGTGTTTGTGTGTGTTCTTTTCTGATATTTTGATCTGCATTTTTTTGTGGCTCCTATTAACTTGGTTAACCCCCCCCCCCAATTCATCTTGATGCATCTATACAACACTTTGAGTACCCTCTGTGTATGAAATGGGCTACACAAATGAACTTGCCGATTACATGAATGTAACATACGTATCAGAACAGGAATCATTGCTGTGCACCTGAAGTTTGCCAAAGAGCACCTTGGCAGTCTATACCACTACAGGGAAAATACAACGTGGATTAATGAACCAAATTGGAAATGTTCAGGAAGAATTCTCAGCACTAAGCTGGTACAAAAATGGCACAGCTGACCAAGCTCAAGACATCATCTCAACATAGAAGTGAATGATTTTGGGCTTGCTGTGCTACTTTAAGGCCCGGACCATCTGCCCTCATTGAGGACAATAGTACAACAATGTCTTTATATAGCCCTTTTCATTCAGAAACGAATTCCTAAATTTACCAAAATAAGGTTCAAACACTTATTAACTCCAAGGGTTCGCTTACTGTTTTGACTCTGAAGATTTAATGGAGGTGTTCAATGAAAGAAAAATGATTTATAATTGTCTGCAATACGCTTAAGGATATTGTGTTCGTCTGTTACTGCAACTGATGAAGAAAACCAGTTAAATCCTAGGGATTCACATAGTTATTCTTTCCACTGTATATATATTTTTTATGTGTGTGTGTTAGTGGTGAGGACAAGCAGACAGGACATGGCGGCTGAAGAACTGTTGTGTCAACAGCGAGTAGTCATTGATCAGATTAAACTGACTCACATAGATCTGATCTTTGTTCGAGAGGAAGTGAGCGACAGTGACGGCGCTCCTCTGATGTCATACATGACATTTTTTCCCCATATTTCTGTTCGTCTTTTATCCATGTAAATTCTAAATGCATGCTAAATATTCTTTTTCTCTGTGGTGAGTTGAGCTGTACAAAAAAGGGCCTACTGTCCGAGCATGAGGGGCTTTGTGTTAATGACTTTCTGAGCACAGAGGGTCACTTGGAATGCTGTGGCAGGAAGTCTGTAAAGTGCTCACGACAGAGGCAGACTTGTCATACTGACCTCCTCTTATCCCTTTTATGCACTCTTGCACAGACGTTACCATACCAAACATTGCAATAATCCCTGAACAACACTATGATGTTGTTTTTCATCCACCAAATTCTCTAGCTTTACTTTTTGAAACTCTCATCAGTAAACCCACCAATCAAAAACTCTCTTAGAAAGAATGAGAACTTCTTAATGGATAGTTGGGATTAAGCTAAACCACTGTAAACAAATCTGATGGTAACTGAACATAACAGCTCCACTTTCAAAGGTCTGACCTCCTACTGTAACAAAAGAGGGTACACGTAAGCGGGGTAGAGAGAAAACTCGGACCCCATGAACTCCGCATCACAGGATTTACTGTTCAGTCTTGTGCAAGTTCCAAATATTGTATTATTACGATGCCTATTTATCTGTCACATTTATGGGAATGCAAATCCAAAGGTGGACTAAGTCTGAAGGACTGAATGATGTCAAACAGATTTGATAAAGCTATTAAGTGTTTACATATATCATGAAACAATGAAATGTAACAACCCTGTTTTGTTGATTGCAATTTTGATGCAATTAAAAGGAAATATAATCTCCCCCCCCTTTTTTTAATTTTCAAAAGTTGACACAATTTTGCGTAGTGTTAATGAAGTGTCTGTAACATGCTTCGTTAAAATACCACAAAGATGCGGTACAAAAGCCCACCCTTTCAACCGTGACTTCACAGCTCTGTCAAAACAGCTGATTTAAGTGGGTGGAGTGAAACTCCCTCTTTGTGGTGATGATGTGAAGCTTTGTAAAGGTAAACATGGAACAGATGAATAAATTGCACTGTGATGTGTATCTCTGATGTCATAGTACCCTGCGAATCTGAACAGCTCACTGAACGACTTAATTTCAGGCTCTGGCTGTACAAAACTGCATGACAGGGTTGTGTCATATCGGAGTTTTGGATTCAGTAGTAATCTTTTGTTTTTATGTGTCCCAGTATTAGCTGCAGTGTTTAAAAAAAAAAAAAAAAAAAAAAAAAGTCACAGCTAGAAGCGGTCAGATCTGACTTTATCATCCTTGTGTCACCTCCAGGTAAATCCTTCACAGGCTGTAATTGGCCTGGGGTAAAACATCAGCCACGTCTTGAATGGAAAGATGTGCCTGTGGCTTATGGAAATTAAATCTAAGGATCGATGACTTGTACTCACAATTCCCTCTTTATATCATCGTTTAAGGACATTTTCAATCACAGTAGATATTTGCTTTCAGATTTGTTGAAAATCTGCAAATAGGACAAAATATTCTGTTTACATGTCTCTCTGCCTGTTTCTGCCCATCTAATCCACTTATCTAATGTATCTTCTGTGTATGGTGTTTCTCGGAAGCTCTGTTGATGATTTTCAGAAAATGACCCTATTGATTTCCATACAGTAAATCTCCGTCCATCCCTTTTATTGGCCGAGCAGCATGGCTTCTTTCCAGTATGACTGAAGAAGCTGAAGACTCCTATACTGTCAAACCGATCAGCAGCTGATCAATATGCTTTGTGTCAGAACTAATCCCTCATCAACTCTTTATTGAAAAATTAAGAGTTAAACTTAAGATTCAAATTTTATACAGTTTATGAACTTTATTATAGTGTAAGGATGGGTCAGAGACATATTCAAAGATTAATTTTTGGTCGTGAGCAGGTTTATTTGTTGGGAAGTTGTATACAAATCAGAATATACTAAGACAAACAGTAAAACTACAGTGCAGTAATATACACTCACCGGCCACTTTATTAGGTACACCTGTCCAACTGCTCGTTAATGCAAATTTCTAATCAGCCAATCACATGGGAGCAACTCAATGCATTTATTCAGGTGAACATGGTCAAGACGACTGCTGCATATGGAAGTATTTCTGTGCCATCTGAGTTTGAATACGAATTTTTAAGATTGAAATTTTTCAGCATCAAAATCAGACTTTGAATTTTAAAAAACATCAGATTTCTAGCACTGAATTTTTTTTGCCTCTGAATTTTATTTTGTTAAAATTAATTCAGTGTTAAAAAAAATTGTTGTCTTAAAATATTCAGTTTTTCAAAATTCAACACGCAAAGAAATTCAACACCCCAAAAAAATTCAGTGTAAAAAAAAAAATCAACATCTCAAAAAAATTCAGTGTAAAAAAAATTCATTTTCTAAAAAAAAAATCAGTGTAAAAAAATTCAACCTCAAAAAATTCAGTGTAAAAAGAACCAGACTCAACATCCGGGTCACCAAGGAGAAGCAATCGATCCCTGTCTCAATTCAGCCAACGTCCAGCCAATCACGTTACGCTCCATTGGTCATGTGACACCCACGCAGATAGTAAGACGGACCGGTCGGCCATGGCAGCAAACTCAGGTGATGGTGCTGCGGTGAAGCGTAACGTGATTGGCTGGACGTTGGCTGAATTGAAACAGGGATCGATTGCTTCTCCCTGGTGACCCGGATGTTGAGTGTGGTTTTTTTTACACTGAATTTTTTGAGGTTGAATTTTTTACACTGATTTTTTTTTTTAGAAATTGAATTTTTTTTTTTACACTGAATTTTTTTGAGATGTTGATTTTTTTTTTTTACACTGAATTTTTTGGGGTGTTGAATTTCTTTACATGTTTTGAAAAACTGAATATTTTAAGACAACAATTTTTTTTAACACTGAATTTATTTTAACAAAATAAAATTCAGAGGCAAAAAAAAATTCAGTGCTAGAAATCTGATGTTTTTTAAAATTCAAAGTCTGATTTAGATGCTGAAAAATTTCAATCTTAAAAATTCATATTCAAACTCTGGTGGCACAGAAATACTTCCATAGCTGCAGTTCAGACCAGCATCAGAATGGGGGAAGAAAGGTGATTTAAGCGACTTTGAACGTGGCATGGTTGTTAGGTGCCAGACAGGCTGCTGTTTCAGAAACGGCTGATCTACTGGGATTTTCACCACAACCATCTCTAGGATTTACAGAGAGTGGTCTGAAAAAAAAAAATATCCAGTGAGCGGCAGTTCTGTGGGCGCAAATGCCTTGTTGATGCCAGAGGTCAGAGGAGAATGGCCAGACTGGTTTGAGCTGATAAAAAGGTAACTGGAACTCAAATAACCACTCGTTACAACTGAGGTATGCAGAAGAGCATCTCTGAATGCACAACATGTTGAACCTTGAGGCGGGCTGCAGCATCAGAAGACCACACCGGGTGCCACTCCAGTCAGCTACATCAAGAAAACTGAGGCTATAGTTCACACTGGCTCACCACAATTGGACAATGCAAAACGTTGCCTGGTTTGATGAGTCTACCTGAGTCTACCTGAGTATTGTTGCTGACCATGTCCATCCCTTTATGACCACAGTGTACCCATCTTCTGATGGCTACTTCCAGCAGGATAATGTGCCATGTCATAAAGCGTGAACCATCTCAGACTGGTTTCTTGAACATGACTGAGTTCAGTATTCAAATGGCCTCCACAGCACCTTTGGGTGCTCTATAGGATCATAATGGATGTGCAGCCAACAAATCTGCAGCAACTGGTGATGCTATCATGTCAATATGGACCAAACTCTCTGAGGAATGTTTCCAGTACCTTGTTGAATCTATGCCACGAAGGATTAAGGTAGTTCTGAAGGCAAAAGGAGGTCCAACCTGGTACTAGCAAGGTGGACCTAATAAAGTGGCCAGTGAGTGTCTGTGGCCATCTTTGGGTTTTTAAAATCACCTTTATCATACCAGAGCATTCTAATGTTGTTACTCTTCCATCATTAAAGTCGCAATAACAAAATAGGAATTTTACTTTAAAAATGTTGCTTTTCATTTGGAACATTAAAAATATATAGTAGGAGAGTAACATTTGTCGCAAAGAAATAGTATATACACTCTTGCAAATGGCAGCACAGTGTCACCATAAAGGCTCAACAAAAAACTAGAGAGGAAGCAATTTCAAAAAAAAAAAAAAGAAGTGGCGAATGAGAGAAAGTGTAAGGGGAAAGAAGGGTATGGATGGAGGTGACCGGGGAGAAGGAGCTTCAGTGAAATGCCAGCATCAGCAGTAAAACCAGTCTGGGCCCCTCTGCAGCAAGTGTGTGTGCACATTTGCACACTGGTGTGCTTTTGCCCAGTCGGCATTAACACCCTTCAAAGTCACTGTGTCCTGAGGTGAACATCCCCATGGTGACCGTTGCCTGGCAAACACACATCCTCCTTTTCTGTCTCCTTCACAATCCTTCTACCGTCCTTCTTATCTTAATTCTCCTTTTAGTTAGCTTTTCCCTCAACTTCCCTTCTTTAATTACTCTAAACCATCACTCAAGACACACAATGGACATTAACAGAACAACTTTCCTCTCCCAGAACTACAGTAACTTGTCTCATTAGTTCCCATACGTACCTGGATTGTTAAAAAGAAGATGGGATAATGCTGTGTTTATCCCACCTGTCCCTTTCCCAGCATTTTCGAGATGTGTTGCTGCCATCAAATTCAAAATTAACCTTTTTTTTTTTCTTAACATGGTACATTACTTTATACATTTGATTTGCTTTCTGTGTTGTCAGTCAAATGTGGGATCACAAGTCAGTGTCTTTTTGAGCCGGTCCCAAGCCCGGATAAATGCAGAGGGTTGTGTCAGGAAGGCCATCCAACGTAAATCCTATGCCAAACTAACTATGCGAATCACAAGACCTATGAAACCTGTACCGGATTGGTCAAGGCCTGGGTTAACAACAACCACCATTGGCGCTGTTGAACTACAGGGCCCGGATGGAAATTGTACTACTGTTGGTCAAAGAAGGAGAGGAGGAAGGCAGACAGAAAAGAGGAAAGCAAGAGACAAGGATGACATTAGGAACTTTGAATGTTGGGACTGTGACAGGAGAAGCTAGAGAGGTGGTTGACATGATGCAGAGGAGAAAAGGTGGATATTCTGTGTGTCCAGGAGACCAGGTGGAAAGGTAGCAAAGCTTAGGAGTGGGGTTCAAACTGTTTTATCACGGTGTCGATGGAAAGGCAAATGGAGGAATGTTCTGATGTGATGAGTCTGAAGTTAGAGATTGAAGGAGTGATGTTCAGCGTAGTTAGTGGTTATGCCCCACAGGTAGGAAGTGAGTTAGAAGAGAAGGAGAAAATCTGGAATGAGGTAGATGAGGTGATGCAGAGTATACCTAGTGATGAAAGAATAGTGATTGGTGCAGACTTAAGTCGTCATGTTGGAGAAGGCAGTAGAGGTTATGAGGAAGTGATGGGCACGTCTGGTATTTTAGATAGGAATGCAGAAGGTCAGATGTTGGTAGACTTTGCAAAAAGTATGGAAATGGCTGTAGAGAATACTTTCTTCCAGAAGAGGCTGACTTATAAGAGTAGAGGTAGGAGCACACAGGTGGACTATATTTGTGTAGACAATGTAACCTGAAGGAGATCAGTGACTGCAAAGGAGTGATAGGTGAGAGGATGGTCAGACAGCATAGGATGGTGGTGTTGAGGTTCTCTTTGGGAGTGACAAGGATGGATAGGATCAGGAATGAGTACATAAGAGGCTTAGATCTGCCAGGCAGGGGCCAAAGAGGGAGACCAAAGAGGAGATTTATGGATGCAGTAGGAGATTGACATGAAGTTAATTGGTGTGAGAGAAGAGGATGCAGATAGAGGTGGATAATTCGCTGTGGCGACCCCTGAAAGGAAAAAAAGTTGTCAGTAAAACGTGGGTTTATGAGATGTGCACATAATTTCATTTCTGTTTCCAAACTTTTTTTTTTTTTTTTTTGGTTCTGGGGCAATTTTTATTAAAGAATTTTATTTGTTTGGTTTTTCTCTCTAGACAGTCATAAAGGTTGTAAGACTATAATGTGAATTTAATGCACTTGGCTCCTTTTATCTGTCTCCCACTGTCTGCTCCATCTTGGCTAATGCATAGTATTTTCCCCAAATTGACCCCAACCCTCATGACAAAAAGTTTGGACAAGTGCCTTCCACTTAAAGCACACGCATTTTTTTTATATAATTGAGTTTCATAAGTTCAATGGCATTGTTCCCCCTAAAAGTAAGTGTTCATTTGGAAAAGTAGTTGAACATAATTGTTTCACAATAAATGTTTTCTTTCCCTGCTCAGTTATAATGAGAACTTGCACCTCTTTGAAGTACATAAAACTGGCTGCTTCTCTTTGGTTGGAATGACCCAGCTTAATTCTGCTAATTCAGGATAACTCATGACTGTACACAAAGAATAAATTGCTTTCACTTGGCTGTACAAAAATTCCCCACCTCCTTCTCTGAGACTAATGAATATAGATACGGGGTCGTGGGAGAAGCAGCGGGTCACCTGCGGGTCAGTCATGCTGCTTTAACTGACTGGGCGGTGGGAAACCCATGGAGGCGGGGATAAAACATCCCATGGTTGGTATTGTGTGGCAGAAAGACGACACAGCGAAAAGTAGAGGCCCTTTTCCTGACACAATTCCCAGAATATATTACACGCCTGTCACTTCTGCTTGCTACATGCATGTGGCACCTGCCAATACAAATCCAGAATGGCAACATCTGTTTGGAGGCTTACACCAAGAAATGGGGGACCAAGCATACTTGTACAGTAAGCAGGCAAACACAATTACTGTTTTGTTGTTTTTCTTTTGTTTGTTTTTTAATTTCTTTAATTGAAAGTGTCTGGAAAACTATCTGGGTTCATTAGCAGAGTATGGAGGCAGAATTATTAAGCACAGGGTCAAAAGACCTGCCACTTGGCTGTTTTCCTCAATTTTCCATTGCTTCCCAGACTGGTTAACCCCCTGAATGTGACGGATTGCACAGCCGGTATTCTCTTGGGACAGACTCATTTTCACTTTTTTGCCACTCGCAAACAAGCTCCCATTTGTCCGACCCAGAAATCTACCCCAAATCTGAGAACAATAGCAGTTTTTTAGAGATGTTATAATTTTTGATGCATTTATTGGGTGCCTGCAACATGTTCCTATTTTTGGAATAATTAGCTAAATTGGAAATATTTGGCCCATTTATTGTACTAGCAGCATATGCACAGTGCTTGGTGATATATTTATCTCTTTTAGTCTGAGTTACTTTAAGGTTGTACCTTACTCAAGCATACTCCACTTTCTCTAATTTGTATCATTTTGTGTGTCATCAGCATCTGAGCCCAACCTGAAGCTTCGTTCCCGACTAAAGCAGAAGGTGACAGAGCGCCGCAGTAGCCCCCTGCTCCGTAGGAAAGATGGACCAATCACCACTGCCAAGAAGCGATCTCTAGATGTAGCTGGTGAGTGCACCTGTTATTAGATTATATGAAGCAGCAAATTTGGGGTTGCAAAGTGATATTAAGGCTGTAATTTGTGCATTTTATTCATATAAAGCCACAGCTTTAACAGGTAAGTATAAGATGAAGGCTGTATTCACTACCCAGTAGACTCTTGGTCAGATTTGTCCAAGTTCTTCTAGATATGTCACCTCATTAATTTCAAGATTGGCAATAGTCAAATGAAGTCAGAGCTTCACAATAGTAGTAAACAAAGCAATAATAAATGTGAAGTCATTTTTTTGAGGGGTCATTGTTTCGTTCACTTGGATGTTGTGTTCTGCATGCAGTGACTCCGAAGGATAATGTTTTATCCTGTTAGACTGTTGGAAGTATACAGTATGTCTCAATCCATTTCTGCTTCCAAAATATTTGAAAACCTATCTGTACACTGGTTACTTTTTTTCCTTTTTCACAGACATGTATTTTATATTCCTTCTTGACATGTTTTGGCGGAAACCTCCGCCTTCCTCAGAAGTGTCACTTGATGTCGGGTGTGACGTGTCTTTATCAGCTGTTGTTATGGAGGCGTGACAGGTTGGTCACGCCTCCCGCTGTCTGCTCGCTTCTCCAGGACGCTGCTCCAGGTGTGGGAAAGTATGTATGCCCCCTCGTCCTGGTTCATTGCCCTTGGGCCCCGTTTCCTCATCTCAATCGCGTCCTTAGTCCAGCGCTGGTGCTTGAAGTGAGCAGACAGCGGGATGCGTGATCGGCCAGTCAAAACTGTAACCTAACAACAGCTGATAAAGACACGTCACACCTCGACATAAAGTGACACTTACTTAGAAACGAAAGACATATTGAACACCATTGAACTATATCTATACACTATTGGTTTGTTATGTGTATGTATGTCTAACATTTAACACTTATGAAATGTCAAGCAAGCAATTAATAGCCACTTTGACACAGAGATGATGCTATAAAGAAACACTGGAGATTATTCTGCCTCCAGCTGTGCATTCACAATCAACCCACGAAGGCCCAGTATTGCCTCGCCGGCAGTGTTGTACCTGAACGCGTTCATTGAACGAAAGTCCATGAACTAGTTCATATTTTTCGCGAACGTGAACTGAGCGCGTTCACTTTCCCCTTCACGAGCGTGGGCAGTTGTGAACGACGCTCTTTCAAAGTTCACACATGGTCAAAACCGTGCCAGGTTTCCAGCGAACCCCATTTAAAATACACCACAAACGAGCCTGATATGTATCTGCGGAAATCAGTCAAACATGGCAACACGGGCTGTCGCTTCTGTCACGTTAACAATTGCGTCATCAAACAATCATGAAGAAAGATGAGAGCTGCCAGTTACCCAGAGCCGGAGGAGCGCCCCGACCCTGTCGGTGGGGGATTGAAATATTGAAATGGGGGGAAAAAAGACCTGTTTTTGTCTTATAATAAAGATCATTTGGCAGCAAGTTTTTCCTCATATTTTTAATATACTGTAGAGCAGTGATTCTCAAAGTGTGGGCCGTGGCCCCCTGGTGGGCTGTCGTGGGACTGCAGGTGGGCCGTGAGAGGTCATTAAAATTAAACAAATGTGTTTTAAATCCTCAATCTTTTTTAAATATGTTTTAAATTACTGTAAAATATTCATGACATGATTAAAAAAACATTAAGAAAGTTAAGTGTTATTCTACTGTCATCTTAACTTAATATGACAAGTGTCACCTTTTTTGTTGACCCCTCACATTAATATCGGATCATGGTTCCTTTTTCTTTATGTTGATCACAGTTGTGATTAAAGGTTTCAATGGGCTGCAGAGATTTTTCACATTTCAAATTTGGCCTTGGTATTCTGAAGTTTGGGAATGGCTGCTGTAGAGAGAAACTGAAATGGAAATTATAGTTTTACATGGGCTGTCCCTTCAATGCTAATGTGAACCCTGGTTGGTTAAAGATTCCGAATTGGACCAATAGTTTTCGACAGTTAAAATGGATAAAATAATTGCCGTTTGTGGTGGGGTAGTATATAGGCAGTGGTAATCATTTTGACAAATAATTGCTTGCAGCAACATTAAAAAATATTTTTTTTAAAAATGAATAAAAAATTAACTATTTAGTTCATTTTTTGAAATGGTGAACTGAACTAGTTCATTTTAATTTTTGTGAACTATGAACTGAACTAGTTCATTTTCATTTCTGTAAACTATGAACTGAACTAGTTCGTGTAGAAAGTGAACTTGCCCAACACTGCTCGCCAGTATGTGCTTTCACAAAGCAATTATCCATTCCATAATTTAAAGATGATACTTTTTCTCCACTTTGTTGTTCACAGCGAGCAACAAGTCCCTAATAGGGGTGTTTCCACCAGCAGCGGTAGTTTTTCGGGGCCCGATCATCGACAAGTGTCTCCTATTACCAGGAACAGCCCTGCAAAAAAGCTTTCAGGAATATCTAAAGGGCCAAAAAACATACTGTACCTGTGGTGGGAGAGGTACCCAATAAACCTCTGAATGGGGGAGTTGTAGTGTCGACTTGCTGATTGGGTGGGCAGGAGCTGGCATCCTTAAGCCGCCTAATGTCCTTTTCACCTACGAGTCATTTCTTCTCATTCAGCGCTCTCATTGTATATCATACAAACGGCAAACAAACACTTCAGTCATCTTTAGCTCTTCCAATATTTATCTTGTCTTTTTAGATTGTTTTTCTTTTTTTATGTGTTCATTTTTGCTGACGTCTTCCTTTTTTTTTTTTTTTGGGTGGTTGACAAACTGCGAAAGCGGTGCAGTACTACCACCAGGTGGTTTGGAATGGTAGTTTACATGTAACTGTCTCTGTCACCATGAGTGGAGACACAACAGCTGAAAGGACTGAAGGGAGGTCGGCCCTGTTAAAGTTACATTCTCCTAGTTTTACCTCTGAACCCTCGCTAGTGGAAATGCACCTAATTTCTCTGGTCACTGATCGTGTGTAAATCCGAAATCGAAGTTTCTGCTTAGTTGTTGCAGTGGGATACACATAGCATTGGTGGCCTGAACTTCCCAATTGCTCCTGGCATTTGCAGTGTAAATGGTTGCAGAATGGACATGTTTGTTTGGTGTCAGCAAGTGGAGACTCCTCCAGGTTGCTAAGCACAGCAACAGAGTTCACAGAGTAGCTAGTAGCTATCAAGTCAAGTCACTAAGTTCATCAAACAGCCAGTTCAGCTGCTTTCTGCCTCTGACCAACTGTAGTTACAAATCTGAAGGTATTTTTCCGCAGCATCTTTAGCTTGTTTGTCACCCTAGCTAACCATTTTGACTAGGTTTTCTAAGAATGGGCTGTCTTTCTGCCTCTGTGATGTGCTGCCTGATTTCAGCCTCTGTGCAGGGTTTACACCCATATTACACCTTTCCTCATTGCCATTTAGCACAACACTCATCTGTTACTACCTCCCAAGACAGAACAGCGACAGAATGAAATGTAACACCATTCTGCCTCTGTGAACTTCACACAGCACGACGAAACATAATAAAAGGGTTACAGAGGGAGAATACACTGTATTAATAGGGCTAACAGTCAGTGTATGTTAACATAGAACAAGCCTTAAGTTCAGTAGCCAGTATCAATCCAGATTTGATACACAACTCTTTTTAGCTGCTTTTCAATTCTGATCGTAAGTTTGCTTTTAGTATCTTTTTTTAAATGTGCAGTATAGGAAATATCCATTCTTCAGTTTTCTAAAGAGACCTAAAGAATATTCTTTCTCTGTCACTGATTTAGCATCATATTCTTTCTTTGCTTCCTATGTGTTAAAAGTAGTTACATTTTTAAAAACAGTTTTAGTAGAAACCTAGAGCAATCTGACTACCACCCACCCCCCCCCCCCCCCCCCTTTTTTTTTTTTTTTTTTTTTTTTTTTTAAGATTTTGTGACTCTGAAATTTGGGCAGAGAGAGAATGTGAAAGACATGCAGCAGAGGAGTCGCAGACCATGAGTCAAACCTGCGACCGCCACAGGAAGACTGTTGTCTTTGTACATGGGCCGCCTGCTTAAACCACTGAGCTACACGGCAGATCTGACTACCTTTGGAATTGCTGAAAAAAAGTTAGAAACGCAAGATACAGTATCTGTTAGAGCAGTTTGAAGATTGAGAGTTTAAAGCGAGTTGGTGGCAATACAAAGGTTCTGGGGCCAAGAGAATGTTTATATTACTTTTAAGAAGTTTGTTTTGTTTGTTAACTACTTGTGCATCACTTTAAACCTTTTTAATCTGTGTCCTTAAGAACTTTGAACTGTCTCAGTATGAATTAAGCTAAATAAATAAACTTTCCTTGTCTTGGAATGCAGGGCTGAAGAACTTTCAGAATAAACTTGTTAACACAAAGGTCTTGGGCCAACGGAATTTTTTTCATTGCTTAACGTAGCTTTTTTTTTTAAGTACTGTAACTTTTTATATAGTTATAAATCCCTTTTAATCTATTTAGTCTCTGTCCTTATCTTTGTGTTTGTTGTGAAGCACTTTGAACCTCCTGTCAGTATGAATTAAACCATATAAATAAACTTACCTGGACTTGGAACGCAGGACTGAAAATCTTTCAGAAAAAAATCTTGGCAACAGTTCTTTGAGTTTCTGCTGTTTGTCCTCACCTTGTGATGGAAAGTGGCTAGTTTCTGACCTTTGCAAAAGCTATGACTGCTGGCTGGCTCATTGTCTGTGAGATAATTTAGTAACTTAAATTAGGAGAGTTTAAAATGACACCTAGCTGTGCAATGAATTAATAACTCCAAACTTATTTTTGTAACATTTAAGAATGTAAAAGGGCATTAAAAATCAGACAGATTTGCATGCCAGCAAAGCTTTATTGGAGAAAATGCTGTACTGTAGCTATGTATAGCTCTTTTGCTAAACCACTCTCCAAAATGAGACAATATTGTAATTGTAAGTGTAGATTTGAAATTATATTGTATATTTAGATTACAGGGCTGTGACAGAAGAGCAGAATGTAAACAAAACTGTAAAACAGATTACATTTACATTGCGAGCGTTGTCATCATTAGTAGAAAATTATTATAAATTTACATAAATGCAGATAGTGATATATTTGTTATGGACATCAATGGGACTTTGGTGACTGCCAGACTCTAATGCAGTTTAGCATTCCAGTCTGTACCAGTTTAGCACCAGTTCTCGATTCCCACCTCAACCGCCCACTGCAAGATGGTGCCGACACGCAACACGTACCTTCATGTTCTCTGTGAGCAAAGTTGCCATGGCTATTATGCACAGTCTGGGAATGTTATCTGTTGCTTTAAGGTGGTATCCTGATTAGGAGAATTCAGAAAAACTATGATCATATTATAATATGACCATAGTTTCACATGGTATCATACTTTTAACAAATGATGCATTTTAGTCATGAATTTTAAATAGATGTGAAATATGAAAATCGCAGCAATATTTTGTTGCAGAAAGCTCAGTCGTCAGACTCGGAGACTAGATGCTTCTTGACATGTTTTTTTTTTTTTTTTTTGAGAGCGTGTGTGTAAGCTGATTTACTCTGTGTTGTGTATTACAGAATCTGCATGCAACAGTGCACCAGGCTCAGGCCCCAGTTCCCCCAACAACAGCTCCAGTAACATCCCAAGTGAGAATGGGATCCCAATCTCCAGCAGCCATGGAGAGGTAAACAACATGGCTGTGCATGTGTGCATGTGTGTAACGGCTTCTGTATGTTTCACTGTTGGTGTTCAATTCATGACAGGTGACCAGGGACATCTTGAATATATTTATTGTTTTTTTTTTTAATTAAAGTTCTCAATGTCATTTGTAGTTTTGGGGTTTGTTAAAGCTGGAAAAACACAGGCAGAGTCATTTACTAAATGTTATCAGCTGTCTTCTTTAATATGTGTGTGAGCATTTACTGTGATATCATTTTGTGTGTGTCTGTGTGTGTGCGCGTATGTGTGTGTCCAGGCCTCTCTGCTTCAGAGGTTGGCTGCAAGGGAAGGTCCTGTCAGCCAGCTCTCTCTGTACACCTCACCTTCTCTGCCCAACATTACCTTAGGACTGCCAGCCACGGGTGCTGCTAGCACCGTAAGTACACCTTTGATACAGTACGATACAATGATGGCATAGACACATCGTTCATTAGAGCCACTCACACACCCCACATGGCAACAGCTCTCCCCTACTGCAGTGGTCTCACCCAGGAGGATAATCGTGGGCCCTGGAAAAACTAATTAAAAGGAGCTCAGAGAACATGACAGAGTCAAGTGCTCACCCAGCCCCCAAACTCCCCAGATAGCAATATAATGGGATCTAATGGCATCTTTGAGAAGGGACCCAGTTCACTGAGGGCTCACCCCAACATCCACAGGGCCAAAAAGATTTGTTGCTAACATCTTGACACCAGACTTTGTAAGAAATCGTTAGATATTCTTTGTCCATGGCCTGTTTTCGTGGTGTTTTGGCCATAACATTATGACTGTCCACCCACCCCCCACTACAGGCAGGTTATCATATTATGTTTTTTTTTTTTTTTTTTATCTATTTATCTTAATGTGTAAAGGGTCTGCACTTACATGGTGTGTGTTTTTTTCACCTTGTCCAAGTTCTACAAATACCTTTCCAAATCGTTTTTCATTTATCTATGCACTCACACCCACACTCATCCACCTCTCTTATTATAGGATCCATATTATTGGCATTGAACTATTTATGGTTGGGCCCTGTAGGTTGTGTGGTGAATAGTCTGGATTTGACCTCTGTCCCACAGTTGCCAGACATCCCATGAGATTTGTAATGGGGAATTTCGGAGACGGGGTGACCACCTCTGAGCTCCGTATTGTCCCACTCATGAACATATTGGGAAGGCAGCGCAGAGTTCTGTAATCTATGCTGGACGCTTTACATATTTGTAAATACACTCATTACATCCACTCTTTAATTTCCTATCAAGATTAATGTCAGTTGAAATGTTCACAACCGTTCAGCCGTTCTATTTTTGAAAAGGGGGGTGGAGGTGATAGAGTGCAGAGAATAACAGATAGTTGGCATGAGCTTTGCATTTGTATTTCTCTCCATCTTTCTCCATCTCACTGCCCACATGTCACATATGACCCTTCTCCCACTCCGACTGTCTGCCTCCTCCTTCTCTCGTCCTTCCATGCGTCTCCTCCTCTCTCTTGTAGGTGGTATCAGGACACCAAGATGGTGAGAATCATCTGGCGTTGCCTGCATTACAGCAGGGCATTCCACTGACCCCTTCATTTCTTCCCACTGCCCACCTGCCTTCCTACTTGGCATCTTCAGCACTGGACAGAGAGGGAACTGGAGGGAGTGCAGCTGGCCACAACCCCCTCCTTCAACACATGGTACTACTGGAGTCGAGCCACAGTCCAATGGGTCAGTCGTCACTGCACCATTTACAATATGCTCTTTTCTTCTCATGCTGCTGGTGCTTCAGTTAATGACCTTCTAAATCACCAAAACAGTGAAACTATAAAAACATGTTGTCTACACTGGAAGTTTCCATGTGTGATATATGTGCGCAGACAGCTGTAAAAGTTCAGATCATAGGTATTTGGACAGTACCATCCTTGATGTTGAACAGCAAGAAGGTTCCTGATTTGGGCTTTAACTGGTTGGATGTCACATGGTTTTCCTGATGTTAGTCAGGGGTTTCCCAGGAGCTTCGGTTACTGAGTCCAAATATATGTGTTAGGTTATTTGTGTATTCTAAATTGCCCATCAGTACATGGTTTTGGATGGTTTTATATTTTTGTGTTGGTCTGTGATTGGCTGGCTTCCTTTCCATTCTGCTACCCAGCAGGTACAACGTATGATTTAATGCTTGTTTTATCTACACAGTCGGCAAGTTGGTTTAGATCAGGCTTCTCTGTGATGACTGCAAATAGTTCAGAGAACAGCTGCTCATCTCTTAACTCCCACAGAAAGAGACGATAACATAACTCTGTATTTGGCATCTCTCCTCTGGCTTCCTGTCTGATTCCAAATTGATTTTAAGAGATTCCTGCTTGGGTTTAAAGTTATAAACAGATTGGTGCCATCTTATTAATCAGATCTTCTTCACATCCACACCCCTTTAAGTGCAATGCAGTGAAACTACCAGCTGCTCCCAGCACTTCAAAGATCCAGATTAAAATAGAGCTGATTGAACTTTTACAGTGGCTGCCTTAAATCTGTGGAACAGTTTACCTCCTCGTGTGCACAGCTCAGAACGGAGACATGGTTCAAATCACCTCAACTTGTAACTCCACTAGTATGACACCTGATTAGAACATTTTTATTGTGGCGCAGTGCTTTTCTATTGGTCTATGGTCAGCTTTGCCGTTTTTATGTGTTCTATAAATAAACTTGACTTTTTGCATTTGTAAACATGTTCAAATTAAATTTGAGGTTTGTAGCTCTTTTGTGATACTCATCACTTTAAATCAAATTTACTGACACACCAGAGCCTTAACAAAACTGCTGTTAAGGTTTACTGTCAAAATATTACACAGATCATTATAACAAAAACACTTTACGTCAGTGACATGAGTGTTTTAAGTAATACAGTAAACCCTCACACTTCGCGGTCTCAGCAATCACGGAGGTTTCAAAAATATTCATTGAAAAAAAGTATTTGAAAAAAAAAAAATGAAACGAAGCACGCGAGACTATTCCCACATCCACCACAACTGCTGACCAGACATCCTCTGACCTCAAGAGAATAAAAACATATGCATAGTAATACGGTGATGCGTAATCGAGAGGTAGAGCCGTTTGTGCACGTCCACATGTGACCAGGTGGACGTACCTTGAGCCACCTGTACCGTTGCACCCCTAATACATATACATGTACATCCACATCGCAGTTTTCACCATTCGCGGGGGGGTCACAGCCCCCATTAACCACCAAGGGTGAGGGATTACTGTAATACATATTCAAATATGTTTTAATACTAAAAAAGTAGTTCTTTCATTTGCAGAATAACTATTTTCCTAACTATTTTGTGTTTTTATTTATTTATTTCCTTTTTATGAGTGTATTTACACTGCACTCATCAGCTGAGTCTCACAGATTTTGTGTCAGTGTCATCCAGCTCCAGCCCAAACAGCACTAGCATTTCAAAAGTTTCTTAAAACAAATAATTATTTTAAAAAGCTTGGAAGCAGAAGTGAAAGCAGAAGTATTCAGAGTGTGTGATATACTCCTGAACCGCTGATGTGTCTGATCATTCATAACCATACAACCATATGGAATGATGACCAGATAGGACAAAAAATTAGAAAAAAATACAGCAAATTCTTATGATTTTCTTCAACCACTCTGTGTTTAGTTGGTCTGCCTGGCCTTCCATTACCATCAGCCACGGTGTCCAAGCTTGTTCGGGGCCACCGTCCCCTGGGCAGAACCCAGTCGGCTCCTCTGCCTCAGCAGCCGTGCGGACAGACCCAGGCCCTGCAGCAGTTGGTGGTCCAGCAGCAACACCAGCAGTTCCTGGAAAAGCACAAACAACTATTCCAACAGCAGCAGCAGCAGCAGCACCTTATCAACAAGGTATCTCAGTATCTGCAGATGGCCAACCACAGTGTGTATGGGAACCCTGGGAGTCAAGCTTTCAGTTAGTGAGTCTTTTAGCCAGTTTTTCTTGTTTGTGTTCATGTGTCCCTACTTCTCCCCGTCACCCTGGCAACTGTGCACAAGAGGAAGCTGCTCCCAAATATGTTCACACAGGAACCATGACTCAGTTTATCTCTGTGGACGAGTGCGTGTACATGGTGATGTGGGAACTTGCCATGTTATCAGGTCGTTATAGAGGTGATGGTTATTTGTATATGAATTTGTGTGCATGAGTGTGCGTCTTCTGAGGAACAGTCCAGCTCACTAAATCAGACTCTCACCTGTTTTTTATATAAACACGCAAACAAATTTAACTTACAAAAAATCATTCAATAAGTCAGATTTTCACATAAATATCTAATCTCAGTTAAAAATAAACAAAAAATAAATCAAATAATCCCCTTTAGCTGTTTCTTTTGGTCTTTACTCAGCTCAATTCAACCAAGTACAAATTTCACAGATGTGCTTGTGGGTAAATGCAATGTTGAGTCTGACGCAATGTTGAGGGTTGCATTTTCATTTCCCAAAAAAAAAAAAAATGTCCACACAGTACCTTTGACTTAAGAACCGTGTCCGTATATAAGGACAAAACCCAACAAGAAGTTCTGCAGTGAAAGCTAGCAGAGATCTACATAATATAAGTCATACATAACTGCCTCTTTATTTTCCAAACCAATCATATTGATAATCTGAAAGTATTTTCTGTCATAGGTTATCTTTCCCTTACCTGTTAAATAGTACACTGCCCAACATGTCTGACTGCACTGGCAGGTCACCAACGTGTGGACACAAGAACTCACTCAAAGACAACAGCAAAGTTATTGTCTTTCTGCGGCAACATTACCAGAGGAGTATACTACGAAGCAAGTTCGACACAGCCAGGCTTTCTTTGGGTGAGCTGGCTTAACAAACCTGAAACTCTCCATCAGAGATAACCGGTACCACGACGGTGGTTATCAACTATCTTTGTTAACCGCGGCTTTCTGCTTTCTGCTCTGTGCGCGTTCACATAAAAGGAGGCGTTTGACGCGTCATTTGACGCCTATTCCGGATAAAATGGATAGATGGCGGTCCGTATATTTCAGTCAGGAGGAGCAGGTTTTAATAAAAATGCAGGGCTATGAGGATTTCAAAGAAATCTTTACGGCCAAAAGCAACACTGTAGGTGCAGTAAAGCCAGAGAGGAGTGCTGGCAAAAAATTGCAGATCGTGTAAATTCGTAAATTATATTTATTTCACCACTATATTTATTTCACAACCTTAATTAATCTCCCTCCCTCTTTTAGAGCGCTTAAACTTTAAACTTAATGCAGCAGATATAAACATTATGTAGGTCTGACTGTCCCATTATGAATGATAAATGAAAATCACTTTAGTTTTTTGCTAAATCTATGTAAAATTAATTTAAGATTTAATATTATCTGTTATACACACTCACCGGCCACTTTAATAGGTACCCTATCACCCTGGGGAATCTTATGAATGAATTATATCATAACATTTCACATGAAATTCCACGTCACACTGATTATCAATATAATGGACTATTAATTTATGTTACCTGATTTAGTAAAACGCTTCTTTTATTTGAAGCGTGGGCAGATGGCCAGGGAATACTACAAACATATTCAGCAGTTCAGTAAGAGCAAGTACAACCTTTATTCCAGTATTCTGGCTCAGATTTTCTGCATCACCAACTGAATGCATGTAGGTTCCCGCGGCAAAGAAACGCAAAGAAACGCACACCGTTTGCGCTACTGTGAGCGCACGGCTGCGTTTGGTGGCGCTGCCAATATCTGGCTCTAGCAGATTACAAATGTAACGTATTCCCTCAACTGGAAATCTATAGCGTTCATAGAGAATATGGTCATGGGAAGCCAGCGGATCAGTCCGGTTTCTGAATACTCTCCCTCCATTGCACAATCCTGGCGCTCAGGTCAACGGGATTGGGTGAAAGTGAAAGGGCGGTGCTTTTTAGAGCCGATTTGAGCCTAAACTCTGCCTAAACCCTGCTCCGGACCAGGTTAAGCTTGCAGAGTAAGTTACCATGGTGATCTAGCCAGGTTAAAAGAGAGCCACCTTCGTGGTACCGGAAATCCTGGCTTTAGACTCAACATACCTCGCTAACCCTCTAATCTTGCTTCGTAGTACACCCCTCTGGCATATTAAACTAAGTTGTTGTTTTTTTAAGGCAGAAACACAGACTGAACAGCTTTTAGGTTTTTATGTCCTGATATGTAAAACTTTTGAATGAAAAGAGGAGCTTTTGAACACGATCATATTTCATACTTGGTCAGATGCTGAAATGGTGACACTTGTCTAGGGTAATGATTTAGTAAATTCCTAAAAAACTGATTATACACTAGGGATATTAAACTATAATACACAAAAACAGGGATATTTGGCTTTCAGATAAAACTACAGAATGAACCTACAATAGACAATAACCTTTACAGGTGAACTTAATTTGACCTTCTCTAAACTTTTGAATGTTCATCTCCAACTCTTCCATGTTTTAGTATTTTTCTATAACATGTCGTTCTCTAACAAGATGATTAACCACAAAAATCCCAACAACTGTCTGATCCATAAATCGACCACCAAAGGTTCTGGTTCAATGACAGTTTGTATTTAAATGTTTTGTCATCACAAGACCAAGATAACACGTACTAATCATTCAACAGCATCTGGCCATTGTGAGGCTTCAAACCAGATGTTCAAACCAGATCTTGAATGATATTGTCAAACTTGTCTAGTGTGTAGGATCATAACAGACATAAAACTGTATTTTGCAGGTATTATTTTTTATTTTTTTTAACAAATGAGTTATTGGTATGTTGTTTTTAATTAAGTTTAATAGCCCATTCACGCTGCACATTTTTTCCATTGTCATTTGTAGGTTTAAGTTTTCTTGCTTAGTCATGTTTTAGTCGACTCGGCTATCAAAGGAAGTCTTTCCTGAGAACATAAAATTGAGTAAAATCAATTTCGCAAGTTTTCAGCAAACAAAGGAATGAACCATTTAAACCTGTGAAACTACCCAGGACACCCAAGGCAATATTGTGATATATTTGCATGATATAGTTTTGCAAGTGCACGTCTACGAGAGAGAGATGGGTACACTGAATCAACAAGTGTCAAGTGTTTGTGTCAACAATCGCCTCCTCTTTCCATTCTGTGCTCTCCTCATCTTCCAGCTGATTTAACAGGCTTATTTAGTCTCTGTCCCCCTCATGGTTCATATCCCAGCAACCATTTCCCCTTAAAAAGAAGAGGTAGAAAGAGGGAAGGGGAACAAAACATGAAAGAAAGGAAGAGTGAGAATCAGTGTAGCAGGAATGGTTGGGCTGTTTTGAGTTTGTTTGGAGAAGAGGGACTGGGATGAGGCAAGAGCCTGCTCTCTGACGTCAATGGACTGTTCCCTGGGCAGCATGCCAGCCAAGTATGTGTGTCTGTGTGTTGCTGTGTGAGTGTGTTTCTCTGTGTGTCTGTGTGCTCTGGGCACAAACAGTGGTCCAGTCCAGTCATGACCTGCACATCAAGGTTGAGGTCTGTGACGACAGCGACAGGGACAGCTGCCACAACAAGATTACTGCAGTCACCCCTCTACAGCTCCTTCTTTCCCCTCATGCCCTAATCTCACTTTTACTTTTCTGTCACAACTTCAGGCAGGGTGACCTCAGCTGTATGAATAACAAGTAGTCATTCTCTTAAGAATTTAAAAACTAAACAAATTGTCCACTTATGGCACAAAAAACACTTGCTTTTAATTGTGCTTCCACATATATATGTATTATATACTTACTACATACTTTTACTATTTTGTGCGTCTTGCAGTTCTGCATGTCTGCAGTATGTCCATGCTCATCAGTGCAATGAGCTTTCACCCATAGCTTTACTTTTGTTGTTATTTATTGCATTAATGCTTTTTGCACACAAAATGTACGCGACCACCGCTGGCTATATGGTGACCATTGGTTGTACAACACTTTTCATGGTCTTGTCATGGAATAACAGTTTTTCACTACATATTTTGGCAGCACAACAAAAGGGGGACGACACAACATGGTGTATGGTGAAAAGGGGATTCAGAAACAAATGAGTAAATTGTTCTCAACTGTTCTTTCTTATCGTTTATTGTGAAGAAATTATTCATTTTCTTTAACTTCTTTTGTTTGTTCATCTATTTATTTTCCGAGTGGGACTTTTGAAACTCTGAGTTTCTGTTAGTCATAAAATCCATTTATAGTGCAGTACCAGAGGCTGTCATTATAAAAACAAACTTATATACATCGATGAAATGCTTTTGTATAAACAACCGTAGTTTATACTGGTCTCTAAAAACTTTGCATCTTATTTTTGACAGTTTACAGCAAGTTCAACACATAATTTCTGATGAAGTTGTGCCTACAAGAGGGAAAAATGTTCATGGTCAAACTGCAAACGAGAGTTACATCTACTTGAGGTTAAAAGTGGCCATAAACTATTCTGTCAGTTTGATACACAGTAGTGTGAGCTCTGAATTTTATTACTGTATGTTCTCTCCTACAGTATTTGTGATTTGTGTCTAAATGTATATTTAGAATTTGTGTGGAAGAGCAAAGTTACTTGAAAAAAGAAAAATGAGCTTTATAACTATTCCTCTATTGTATTTTAACCAGCTTTAGAAAATAATGTCAACTTGTGAAAAATGGAGTAATATGTATTTTTTAACATCTATCAAATACTCAAACCAAATAATGTTTTCACCATGTTTTAATCCTAAATCTGACAATTCTGTATGGTTTGGGTTCTTTAGTGTGCCCCCTAGTGGCACGCTCCAGTAACTGGTAACAGTACATGGTCAACTATGTGAACACTTGGCCCACAATGCAGTTGTTTGGTCTACTTGCAAGTCTATTTCTGGCCTTAGAGTCCAGAGTACAGATGAAGTTTATCTCTGTGTACAAAAAGCAAGAGGAGCTGGTTTATGTTGGCTTTTGTTTGGTTAAACTTAAGGTCTTTTAAAATGTTATTTTTTTTTACTTGAGCTGACCAGGTCAGCTATTTTGGGAACGAAAACATCATTGATGGACAGTTTTTAAAAAAGGAAAAAGATGCTTTCTATTGATTTCTGTTTTTCTTTCCGTTGAAAATATTACAAAAAATATTTAGAAGGTAAAGTTATCTCTTCAAACTTCTTTTATTAACTTTTCTTGAGTAGTACCACTTAATTTTGTAATCTTGGCCTCATGGCTTTTGGTGAAAATAAAAAAGAAAGTGCATTTGTTTCAAGCATGCTTGAAACCATTGAAATCAAGTGCATACTCATAATATTGCTGCATCAAATAGTTGACCTGGCCCCTTTATCGTCCTCCAGATCATGTCCAAAGCCTGGAGACCAGGTCTCAGCTGCAGGTTCCAGTGCCTCAGTGGCGGGCAGGCAACATCAGAGTCACCCAGAGGAGACAGAAGAGGAGCTCAGGGAACACCAGGGACTTTCCTCATCCCCGTCATCCTCCTCCTCCACTTCCATACAGGAGACCAGGTCGCTACGGGGGCTGGTCATCAAGCAGGAACCACCGGACCCTGAAGAACAGGAAGAGAGGGACCTGAGGGAGAGACAGACAGAGCAGGACTTCCTGTTCAAACAGGTAAGGTTTCCAGGTGGAGAACAGGTGAAGGGCAACTTCAGAGTGGAACAAAAGTACATGTAAAATTAAGCAAAGAAAAAAAAAGTTCCTATTGTGAAACCATTCTAATAAAAAACTATCAGGACTACATATATATATATACTAAAATTTATAGGAATTAATTAGAAATTAGTTTGGTACTTTATCACATATAAACATTAATATAAGCTCATAGAAAAAAAAGTATTTGAGTAGAACTTTAATGAAATGGAAAACAAAAAACATGAATTTGTGGATGTTAAATAAAATGAACATTGTCCTATGACCCTCAAATCTGTACAATAAGATTAGGAAAATGCTTACAAAGAACACTAATAATTATATATTATAAATAAATATATATTGTTAAATAAATAACTGGAATATTTTGGAATGGCTAAAGAAAGTTGTCTCCAGAAAGAGAGAAACAGCATCATAAACATCAGCCAGCTAGCACCATGCTCATCTCTAAGAGATAGATAGCTAGATAGCTTAAATTCTGCCTGTCTGATTTACTGCCAGCTACTGTAAACAGTTTTTATATTTTTTTGCTTAAACTTTAATACCATAGATCAGATACAGTTACCCTATAAATTTAATCAGAACTAAATGACTGGATGTGGTGATTGTGCATTCGACTAGTCCTGGTGTTATGGGCGCAAAGAATTTGAAATGATGTGTACATGTGGTGGAGGAACCCACAGAGTAGAAATTCACTGGATTTTTTTTTTTTTTTTAACCAAGATTATGCTCATTTTATCGGGATACATTTTCAATTTATCTCCATTAATTCACAAAATTCCCACTTAATTCCCATTGATTACCATAAAGTCCTTTTATTTGGGAAAAAAACAGAAAGCTTCCCACTTTGAACATTTTGCAACCACACTTTGAAGATCATAGTCCTGACAGAACCCATCATGCTGTTATATTTTTGATCCCAGGACCCATCAGCATCCTATGCTGGGTGCTATGGTTGGGTTTTAGGTGTTACAACCATCAACATTAGCGACTCCTAGAAAGGTTTCACCTGCTTTATCAGAAAACTTTTCTTTTTTTTTTTGATAATCAGATATAGTGTTTCAAGGGAACAGAGATAACACTGAAGTCTTTTCATGAAATAGAATAAATATTTTCTTTAAAGTATCCGCTCTTTTCCAAACACTTACTATGGAAAGCTTCCCGCAAGGATCTTTGTAACCATTAGGAAACCAGATAATAGGAAGGAGAAAAGTCACACAGTCAGAAGAATGGTTGTGAGGGAGGATGAAAGTGAATCAACGACTCAACAATAGAAATGGGAGACTGTCTGGGCATGAGTCAGTCAGAGGGCAGATTGTGCAAGTTCAATCTTGAGACACCCGAGCGTAAAAATAACAAAAGGGAAGCAGAAACACTATTCATTCTTGCTTGCTTATGAAGTTGGCATCAATATTAAACTGTCTTAATGTGATACCTTGCGTGACGTTAAAAACTGACAGTCAGGTGAATGATTTTTTCAGTGGGAAACCTCAGAGATTTGTAAACGCGAGTGCATTGACTGTAGCCAGTGACAGATGGAGCTGTTAGTTACTGGCTGAAACACTACTCTTCTCTCCATCTGCCTGTCCTCCCAACTGACTGACCAGCCCAGTTTCCAATGTAATTTTAGCTGTATTAATGTTTATCCTTCTTGACAAAATCTAGTAACAAACTTGAACTATGCGTGCAACATACAGGCTGAGTAGCAAACTTTTTAGGGCAGGCTTTGGGAATGTACCTCCTCCCAAGCAGTGCATTCCAGCAGCAAGTATTCATTATAAACACTACGCACTTGCACAACAATACTCTATTACACAACCTTCACAGTTTCCAATTTTGCATTATTTGTCCCTGGATGGATGGAGCGTATGTTCTTAATCTCTATATTCCTCTCCAGTCTGCTTATGCCTGCACTTACACACATTCAGGACACCATGTCCTCATTTGTCCAGCCCATCCCTGCTGTCTGCTCAGCCAAATTCAATCAGGCGCTCCTCTCACTGTCGCCATGGCGCCCATGCTGTAGTATAGCCAGACACACCCATAGGAGTAATACAACAGGACTGCTTGGCGAGAGTCTTTTGAGAGGTAAACATTGTAATTAAGATACATACAGATACTTATCGTATTTATCCATGAAATACTGTAAAAAAAAATAAGAGGTTTTACCTGTATGTTTGATGCCCATTTGATTACTTTGGTTTTTGTCTTATGCATCTTCCTTTTATAATCACTCGAGAACAGTCATTTTTTCAGGATTTCAGTGAGTGCGAAGTTGATGGTGAAGCAGCTCAGGATCAGTTCCTTTTTCCTGAGACAGATATGAGACAGAATTATAATGTGGTTATCAAAAGGATCTTATGAAAAACTAATTGCAGAAAGGAAAACTAGTACTTTCTGTATGACACTGTTTTTGCTGAAGTGTAGGTCATTGCATGGTAGAGGTTCTTTTAACATGCAGGTATTTGGTGCCACCTTGTGGCATGATAATGATATTTCAGTGCAGCTGCAGTGCTGTTCATATAACCAAGTGTGTCTGTGTGTGAAAGCAGCAGGCGCTGCTGTTAGAGCAACAGCGGATCCACCAGTTGAGGAGCTACCGAGCCTCCATGGAAGAAGCCGTGCTGCCCTGTCAGTATGGCTGCCCACCGCCCTCTGTCCAGGGCTCAATCATCCCCAGCCTCTGCTTGCTTCCCTATGGTAGTCCAAGAGCCGCCGGCCAAGCATCGATTTACTACAGGTCTGTAGAGTTCTTCTTTTTTTTTTTTTAATTCAAATTTCTTGCATCGACTCTCCAAAGCTTAACATTAATTTGCAATTGTATTTGTCTTTGTAAAGTATTTATGTTACTTTGCCAAACAGCTACATGTGTTATTGTTTGCCCAGAATCCCCCTCATTTCTCTGGACCTTCTCCACATGCAAGTCCATTTAATGAACACATCATGTCTTAAAATGTGATTAAAAGAATCCCTTTGTTGAATTTTCAGGTCTGGTCTATGACTCTTTGATGCAGAAGCACCAGTGTGTGTGTGGTAATGCCACAATTCATCCAGAGCACGCTGGCCGCATTCAGAGTATCTGGTCCCGACTGCAAGAAACAGGCCTGCGGGCGCACTGTGAGGTAACGCCAGAGATGGCTTTAACGCGATAGCAAACATCTGACGAGCATATTAACAGACTGAGTATTACTCACCCACAAAGATCCACTTGATACAGTGCCTTGTAAAAGTATTCAGCCCCCTTGGCGCTTTTCCTAGTTTATGTACTACAACTTAAATTTGTAATTGAAAAAGATACTTTTTGAACAGGACCTCAACAAAATAGTCAAAATTGATTAAATGAAATTCAAAGAACAAAAGGTTTTTACTTTGGTACTCTCAATTAATTCTGCCAATTACCTTCAGAAGTCACATAATTAGATCCTGTTTAGTCCACCTTGTGCAATCTCTGTGTCCTGTATGTATCTCTTGTGAAAAGCACCAGCGTTTGCATCACAGTACGATTTAAGACCAAAGAGCTCTCAAAATGGGTCAGGGACAAAGCTGTGGAAAAGTTGACAGCAGAAGCTGACAGTTATATTTACATGGAAAGAGCTTAAGAACCGTGTAATGAGAGGCATTAATCAGAGAGCTGTTAAAAAAGTTACAGGTCACTGTGAAAGAGATTTGAGAATTAAAGGGATGGTGGTTGGTGCAAAATATAGACAATTTCTTTCGGCAATCTGCTTTCAGTCTTATAGAATCAATGTAAGGATTGATATTCACTGTTCAGCAGGACAATGGGCCGAAACTTTCTGCTAAAAGACTGCTGGAGTGGTTTAAAGTGAAATGATTAAATGTCTGGGAATGGCCTCGTCAAAGTCCAGAATGACACTGAAAATCCGGACTACAACTTAAAAACAGCTGGACCCCAGCAGAACCCATCCGGCCTAAAGAAACTGGAGGAGTTCTGTTTCAAGGAATGGGCATCAATACTGTATGTACTACACGGGCCAAATTCACAGTCATACCATCCAAAAATTGTAATATCAGGTGAAAAAAAAAATCCATGAAACATACTTTCTCTTAGTTTCTTAAAACACTCCCTGCTTTTACAAAACGCTACATATAAAATGTGCGCATTGGGAAAAAACTCCACTCATTTAGGGCTCCAAACAGAATTAACTGTTGTTATTTATTAAGGAATATGTTGCCTGCTGTATAATGAAAAGTGAGGTTCTCTGCTGTTTTTTGCCTTTATGCTCATTGTTGTATAATGTTCTTATTTGATTCAAATTTTAACTTAAAGAGTTTGTATATTTTAAGGATAGAGGTTACTTGGCAGATGCAGGTTATTGTGAAAGCCACAAGAGGGCGATGTTAGTCCTGTCTCTGTTGATACTAGCCTTTATCATCAGGGTGAAGGCTGTGTATTTAACATTGAGGTTTTGAAAATGTTTTATTTGGCTGACTTCCTTACATCATGCAGACTTCAGAAATCCCCTATTTCCATCATGATATAGTGCCCTAAAATTTCATGACATGCAATCATTACATCAAATTAAATCTGCTGTCTTTTTCTGAATCTTCTCCTCTCTTTTTAGTGTATCCGTGGCAGGAAGGCCTCGCTGGAGGAGTTACAAACCGTTCACTCTGAAGCCCACGCCTTACTGTATGGAACTAACCCTTTGCGGCAGAAACTAGACTGTAAGACATGCATCCTTACAAAAGTATAGAAAAACATCCTTGTTTCAAATCGGTTTTGTTCATCCAGCTACGGTATACATTTCAAACTGGTTTGTTCAGATAAACTATGGATGTTTTTTAACACAAAAAAGAACAGGTTTTACTGTGGTTTATTGAAACAAGGTCAGTTAATATGCAAATGCTCACCATTTAACTCTTCGGTAACTAACACCTCTGGCTCGCCTGTCATGTCAATGTCATAATTCTGCAGCGTCTGTTAAAAGAATCTGCTTTAATGCTGAAAGCATGTCATAATAAAAGGTACAGTCTAATAAAGCGGTGGAGGTGTTACGATGAGGCGAGGACCCACTGAGGCTGTTAAACAAAAGTCACACAGGCTGCTCAGTCACTTACATCTGGCCTTGGAGTACAGGTGCAACCAGTGTGGATTGTGTAGGGGTTGGTGCAAAAACCAGGTGATGGTTTTAGCTTTCTTTCCAGTGGAGACATGAGTTCTTTAATATTCTTATTCACACAGGAGTACTACCAGCTATTCCTCTGTGAGTCCCAGGGCACAGGTGGGACTGCATACAGGAACGTAGCAACTAATCAGGGCGTATGTATTCAGTTTTTGGGTTTCAAGGTTGTGTTATTAAAAGGAAGAGGTAGAATCAGATTAATCAGTTTCTCTTTGTTTATTGATTTGTATGCTCACTGCTGGAGCAGAACTCTCTCTAGCCCAAAATTTTACTTCTCCCTGAGGAGAGGCTTGATTAAGAGGAATGGGACCCTTTTCTTTTCTTTGCTGAGCCAAATCAAAGCATCCCCCTGTGTACTCTGGCTGTTAGATAAGGTCACCAAGTCAAATGCTCAGTTGTAGGGGTCACACGCTCATTTGTGCCTGCAGGTTCTCAAAGTCACCTCTTCACCTGGTAACCTTTCTGTCTCTTGTTGTCTTTTAGCCTTTCAGATTTCTCATTTTGTTTTCTTCTCCCATAGGTTCAGTCCAACCTATGTTTGTGAGGTTACCATGCGGAGGCATAGGGGTAAGTCACTCGTTTCCTCTTTAGCAAGCCTTTTATTTGTCCCTTTGAGTTGCTGCCTAGTTAAAATATTTGTAGATTGTGTACGTGATATTTCTTGCAAACTGCCATTCTTAGTCATGGTGATTTAATCAGTGAAAAATTGTTGTAATAGGCTGTTGTGTTCCTCTAATCGATACCCATATGTAGCATAGTTTCAGCATCATCAAATAGTGGTGTATTAACTATGTCGCCGTTGCCCACTCTGTCTCTGCCCCCCTTGCCTCAATAATGCTCCCATTTGTTCCTGTTCCACCAAACACACACACGAACGCTCATAAACGCCGCCCCTCAAGGACCAGAGGCAACAAAAGCTGTTGCTTGCCTTTCCGCCGCATTAGTAATTATAACCAGATGTTTTGAGTCCTGTGTGTGTGTGTGTGTGTGCGTGCATTGGTGGTGTGTGTGTGTGTGCGTGTGTGTGGTGGCGGGTAGGATTGTGTTTGTGTGCACAGCAGTGTGTTTGGGGGATGTTTGTGTGCTGAGGCAATGATTTCGATGGTTGTGTAAAGTTGCTGACTTTCAAACAGACAGTCTTGCACCTGTATGTGCTCTTGCTTTGTTGTCTTTTTCACGATGTTGGGGATTTGCGAAGGCCAGTTTCGCTCCTCGTACCTCCAGGTTATCTCTGTCTCTCTCCTTTTCACCCCCCCCCCCTTCTTTCTGGTGGAAAGGGGGGGCGACAAGAGGAGCCTCAGTCCTGCGCTGTTCTGCTCTTTATAAAGGCAAATGGGACCAAATTGTGTTCTTCCTGTCATACACTCACATACAAGTCTTAAACACACACCCACACACTTACAGAAGAAGGGGGCTGAAATTGGACTGTCAGCCTTGTGGAGAACCATCATTCCGTCATACCAGCACGTTCCCGCTCTTTTCTACCTCCAACACTCACGCAAACAGTCACATTTCCCTTTCACTTTTGCCGGACTTTCTAGCTGGTATCCCATTTTTGAATCAATGTTCTTCTTGTGCTGCTTGAAAATAACATCTCTCTGAGCTCATATATCTCTCTGACTTTTACATATGAATCAGTTTTCATTCACTCACTCACTTGTTGCCTTGCTCAGTCATTTATTGAGGTATTGATCCAAATGTGGGTAAATGGTAAATGGACTGCACTTATATACCACTTTCTCCACACCTCTCATTCACACACACATTCACACACCAGTGGGCGGCCCACTGGGGGCAAGTTAGGGTTCAGTGTCTTGCCCAAGGACACTTTGGCATGTGGACATTTGGAGCCGGGTCCTCAGAACTACAGAGAACAGGGACCATCCAGCTCGTCATCAGCCCTCAGTTCAAAAGCCTCAATCTCTGAGAGTGATGTGTATTATTCTCAATGAGATGAGCAACTTGCACATCTAGAAAGTAAACAAGAGGAAGGCTCAGACATCCCATAAGCAGAGTCATCTTATTTTCGAGTCGATACAGTACTCCGGTTTTCTCCGTCTTTACATTCACTTCCATTAGTCCCTCATCAGCAGCTATACTGCAGCACTCCCTCCTTTTTAGCTTCTTTAGTCTATGCTAAATGCACCAAAACTTTATTTCATGACAAAGACTTTCTTGGCACAACTAAAAAGAGCCCTTTTTCTCCTCCGTGGATGTTGTTATGGAGTAATCATCCAACCTTGAGCAGTTCCATCACTGGAGACAGGAGGAGAGCAGACTGGCGCACTGAAAACCCCCTGCTGACTGGCTGTAGGGCCAAAGGTAAATGTCCCTCTCAGCCAGGTGACTGACATGAGCTCCATCAGCCTGGATGAAAGGCTGCCTGACAGGTTAAGATATTTCAACTAAAAAGAGCCGCGGATCTGTATCAGAAAGCCCCAGTAGAGCTCTGGCACGGGCCGCTCTGCACATGTGTGCACAGTTCAAACACACAGACCTCCCCTTTTCTTCTTTTCCTCTGCCAGCGTCTTCCCTCTGTGTTTATCATGCGCTCCATCTGCCTGCAGTATCTGCCATGCCTGATGGAGGGTGTGTATATTATCCTGTGCATGGCCCAGCGTACAATCAATCACATAGAATATTGTGGTCTGTTTGGCTGGAATGCATGTGTGTGGATGTGCAGTTGTGATGGGAGCTAAG
This sequence comes from Hirundichthys speculiger, assembly GCA_018398805.1. Taxonomy (NCBI): domain Eukaryota; kingdom Metazoa; phylum Chordata; class Actinopteri; order Beloniformes; family Exocoetidae; genus Hirundichthys; species Hirundichthys speculiger. The sequence goes on along the minus strand of JAGFBZ010002373.1, from coordinate 81,421 downwards.
AGCCAGTCGTGCCTCGGCATTAATCAGGCCTGACTGCTGAATGGTTGCCCTGCAGCTGAACATGCTCCAATGCTCTCACCTACTGTACATAAGGGCAACGTGGAAGTCTTTTCCCTTATTTATTTGTAAAATTTAAGCTGTTCTCATAAGTATGCCAAATACTTAAAGTAAACGTTCAATCCGTTGTGGATCACTTCCAACTTTAAAATGCAAAGTTTGAATGGCTAAGCTTCTAAATATGTTTTACTGCTTCATAGCTGTCCCCATAATTGTTTTCTTTTAGCGAACACATTTCCCAGCCTTTCCTGATCTGTCACTTGATCACCCGGAGCAGACACGCCTTAGCGACTAACTTTGATCCTCTAAAACACTAAGCTAAATCATCTCAAATGCGTTTAAAGTTTTACGATTTCTGTCCCACTGACGTACTGTGAGTGACCCCATCAAATACTGACCAGTTCTTGAAAAAAAATAATAAAAGTATAAATGGAAAACAGTGGAAAGCCATAAATTTTTATTCACTTTGAAATGTCAAAACAACCCATGTGTGTGTGTGTGTGTGTGTGTGTGTGTGTGTGTGTGTGTGTATTGGCAGGTGGACAGCGACACCATTTGGAATGAGGTCCACTCGTCCAGTGCAGCTCGTCTGGCCGTCGGCTCTGTGGTGGAGCTGGTCTTCAAAGTAGCATCAGGAGAGCTAAAGGTTTGTCTGGAGTCCCTGTGGAGTTAAACTAGTCATGGCTGATTGTTGGTATATTTTGGTACAATATATTTTGGGGTTTGGAATAACTGAGAAATGTTGTTTGTCGTCATCAGTGTGAGTAAATGTATGGATTCCATAACCTCTGTGACAGCGAGACCCAGTTCTGATGAGGTCTGCTGCTATACAGGCTCATGACTACAATTCCCAGAAAATAATGAAGGAAAAAGAAAAAAGAGAAAGTCTCAGATGCAAGGCAAAGTTATTTTATTTAACAGGTGAACATTCGGGCTTTGTGAGACATGCCGATTGTGATCTAACGCATTAATAAACAGGCTTAATGAAACGTACGCAGGTAGTTTCCACAGTCATTGATGCAGGGTTTGTACAGTTTAAAAAAAACCTGAAAAGGCATGGAATTTGAAAATGGGGATTTTTCAAGTCTGGAAAGGTTTTGGAATTTTATGAACTCCCATAAGGCTTTGGAAAAGTCATGAAAATTTGCACCATGTGTTGTAGTATTATTATAACCAATAATAATAATATACATGCTTAATTTAAGATTGATAGGGAAAAATTACATTTTTACTGTCACTCTGAACATAAAACGCAATCAGACACTTACTGACATTATATTTACATCAGCATTCTCTCACGTGTAAGGTATCTCGAGCAGTAGAGATGAGACAAGCCCTAAGAAGTCAGAACACATCAGCACAGTGCCGGGGAAATGTACATTTAACCACTTGGATAAATATAAGATATGGCTCAAGAGAGTCCAGGACCCAGAGCATGCCAAATAGGGTTGTAATCTCATTAGCATTTCACTGGTGTGTGTTACATGAATTAATAAATATTTATTTTGCATCAAATGTCATACAGTGTCATTAATAATGTCTTAAAGTGGTAAATCTTGACTTGGAAATTTGGTCTTAAATGTGATGGATACTAAAGGTTTTGTGACAATATGGTCATGGAACAATGCCAAAACATCTTGGAAATGGAAATATTTTGGTCAAAATGTGTACGGACCCTAATGATGAAATGGTGTTATACGTGTAAACGCACAGATGGACACTAAAATTAGAACATGTTTCTCACTCCGTCAATCAAAAGTAGGTTTTGTGAAGGACAGCGATGCACCTTTTCACAGAGCATGGGACAGTAAAACATTTTTTTCCAAGTAAGAACATATTAACTCGATCAAATGCCAGCAAATACTCCAGATTTCAATCCAATTAAAAGAATTCATAAGCTGTGTGTCAACTGCAACATAAGAAAGTTAGAACTTGACTGATCAAAAATAACTCAAAGGAATTCAGGATGTCATAAATGCCAGATGTTGAGCAAAAAAGCCCTTTTTTTTGGTTCATGTATTCATTATTTCTTCCTCTAACTGACCTGGATATTTTAGATATGATTTATTTTGCCAAAATCTTGCAGTTGTTAATTAATCTTTTTTTTTTGCAAAGTAGAATGTATACTGTGTGCACATGGGTGAGCAGGTATCTGTTAAAGAGAATGTCAGCACTTGAGCTGTGCACCAGCTCCAAACACCTCAAGAAAAGAGAAACATCCCTCCCATTATTACCTTCCAGACAGACATCTCCACCCTGTGACGCCCTAACCTCCCTGCACCCCCCGACCCGCAGCCAGCCTTCATGTGTCTGTGGCAATGACTGCTTACTGTTTGAACCCAGCAGGGAGGCCCTGTGCACAGGCACTGCAAACGCCAGCAGGCCCCACTAACAGGCCTCCTTTTATTAGTATTACACCGAAGCCACCTGCAGAGCCGCCGTCGCACTTAGCGTTAACTTAGCACCAACATACCGCAGACTAATGACATTCCTCAGAGAGAGACAGTAGCGTGCCACACAGATACCCACATGGGTTTTGGCTGCAGCTGATATCACTCAGCCCGTCATGTGAGTCTAATCAGTTTTACTGCGCAGCTCTTTGCAGTTTTTTTTTTGGTAATTTCATTTTTGAAAATGAAAAGCAAATGGGTTGCACATTTTGTGAGAGAAAACACAATTTTAACATGAATTACTTAATATTATTATTTTAGATTTGAATTTCACAGGTACAGACTCAACCTGATCCTAACACATGCTTCCAAATATGTGCAATTGCACACACACATTCAGACTCACATTTTCACGCACATGGAGATGGTTCTCTGAGGGTCCTCTGCAGCCAAATGACCAAATTCCACCTCCAACAGCAACTCTCTGAACTTTGCAGGTTGTCATAAATCTATTCAAGGCCCACACAAGGGCAGTCAAACATATACATTTCTGTCCCTCCATCTGCTGCTTTCTATGTTTCTCTCCTCATACATGAAACTCATGCACCTCCTGCTGGTCTCCTCCACACATGCGTGCATACGGTATAGTGCAGAGTTCTTTAAGTGGGTGTCCTCAAACCCGCTGAGGCAGTTGTCGTTGCAGTAATCTTCTGGTTGCTGCTGCTAATCCACAGCAGCTGATTCAACATCATTAGTCCAGCATGCCTCGCTCTACATCAGCCCCAACATCTATCTAATGTCCCTCCACAACAGTGGGACCTCTCATATGGTCCCCTTAACTAACCCCCAGCACCAGCATCTGTTTCTGTCTGTTTGTGGACAAGGAAGGACGGAGATGTTATTTTAAATAGGTGGTGATAGGTTTATACTTGATATTAACCAAACAAGTATTGTGCCAAATCAAGGTGAGGTTATTCTTATGTATTTATTTAGTCTGCATGTACTATAATGGCCTTTGTGACCCCCCCTCCCTCCTCTTGTTGACAGAATGGTTTTGCTATAGTTCGACCACCTGGACACCACGCTGAGGAGAGCACACCTATGTAAGTGACTTTAGGTATCTGATGAAGAGAGAGGTGATAGCACAATATTGAAGTAAACTTTTAAATACAATGCATATTCAGATTCCACTGTCTTGTTGCTTAATTCTTACAGTCTCTTTTAATTGGTAGGGGTTTCTGTTATTTTAATGCGGTCGCCATAGCAGTCAAGCTACTGCAGCAGAGGCTCAATGTCAGCAAAATCCTCATAGTGGACTGGGTGAGTTAAACTGGTAACACGGTGGGTTGTGTATGATATCGAACTGAGCCTACCGCATCTAAAACCACATCTTTTTATGAACTCTGAGTATTCTCAGAAAGAATATCAGTTTGGTTCTAGCACCAAAACGTCACTATCACAGGTTTTAAGTTAGCGTATTAGCAAATTAGCGATGTTTCAGTGCTGGAAGGTCAAGTATCAAAATATTGCTGTTATGTTTTATAGAAAGTAGACATACATTTGCAAGGTTTTGGTTCAACAACCCCAATTCCCCAAAAAGTTGTGACGCAGTGTAAAATGTAAATAAAAACAGAATGCACAATTTGTAAATTTCATAAACTCATATTTTATTCTCAGTAAAGCATAATGAACATATGAGATGTTTAAGCTAAAACATTTTACCATTTCATGGAAAATAGTCGCTCATTTTGGCTTTAATGGCAGCTACACATCTCAAAAAAGTTGGCACTGGGTGACGTTTACCATTTTGTCGCATCCCCTCTTCTCTTAACAGCCGTCTGTAAACATCTGGGCAGCGAGGAGACCAGTTGCTGGAGTTATAGGAGAGGAATGTTGTCCCATTCTTGTCTGATACAGGCATATGTTGCATATGTTGCTCTAAAACCTCAATATACTCTTCAGCATTGATGGTGCCTTTCCAGATGTGGAAGCTGCCCACACTATAGACACTAATGCAACCCCATACCAGCAGAGATGCAGGCTTTTGAACTGTCCACTGATAACAAGCTGGATGGTCCCTCTCCTCTTTAGTCCTCAGGACACAGCATCCATGGTATCCAAAAAAAAAAAGTTCAAATTTTGATTCATCTAATCACAGAACAGTTATTCCTCAGATCATTTTAGATGAGCTGTGGCCCAGAGAAGATGGTGGTGTTTCTGGATGGTGTTCACATATGGCTTCTTCTTCGCATGATACAGCTTTAACTTGCATCGCACAGTGAACTGCGTTCACAGACAGTGATTTCTGGGAGTGTTCCTGATCCCATGCAGTAAGGTCCAGTCAGGAATCATTGCTGTTTTAAATAAGACTAATTGTGTTGGCAATCTTCTCAGTGTAAATATCTAAATTGTGTGTGGTGTGTCCAAACTTTTGGCCTGTACTGTATATATATATATTAGGGCTGGGCAACAATTAAAATTTATAATCGCGATTAATCGCATTATTTCCATGATTAATCACGATTAATCGCATTGTATACGCAAAATCAAATAATGAATGAATGAATGAATGAATGAATGAATGAATGAATGAATGAATGAATAAATGTTTATTTCGAACCTTTCTCATAAAAAACACAAAATTATACATTAAAAGAAAATCAAAAGTTAAAACAAAAGTAACACAAATATACAATAATATATTAAAAGAAAATCAAAAGTTAAAACAAAAGTAAAACAAAAGTAAAACAATTCTAATACACCAGTTCGAAAAGGAGTAGAATGAAGCCTAAGCTTATCTGGTTCTACCCCTATTTATGCCATTTAGAAATGACGTCTAATGCCAAGCTACTACTTGTATATCCTTTTATCTTTTTATCTTTTTATCTATTCATTGTGACCACAAGTGTATCCGATGAACCCTCTGCCCGTCTCATTCTTTTTCTTTATAGCTCATAATCAGCGTGTATTTATACCTTTTCTTAAAAAGTGCAATACTTCGACTTTTTTTAATTTCATTATCCAGACCGTTCCAAAGAGTTACTCCACCATGTGAATTGCTCATAGTCTTCAAATTTGTACGACCAAAACGTTTCTCAAAATTATTTTTTTCTCTAAAATTATATACACATTCTCTGTCTTTGAATATTTTTTGAATATTACTCGGGAGTAAGTGATTCTTTGCTTTGTACAAAATTTGAGATGTTTTGAACTTGATCAGATCCATAAACTTAAGACACTTAGAATTCAGAAATAATACATTTGTGTGTTCCCTATACCCAACATGATGAACAATTCTCAATGCTCTTTTTTGGAGTTTACATAATGGTTGTAATGTTGTTTTATAAGCATTACCCCAAACCTCCACACAGTAAGTCAAATAAGGCATTACAAGTGAACCATATAAGATGTACAACACCCTCTGTTCCAGTAGATGTTTGGCTTTCCCCAATACAGCAATGCTCCTTGATATTTTTGATCTTACATATTTTATATGAGGCTTCCAAGAAAGTTTACAGTCCAGTAATACCCCTAGAAATGTTATTTCAAATACCTGTTCAATAGCAACCTGGTCCACTACCAATTGCACACATGTATCTATTTTACGATTCCCAAAAATCATTAATTTTGTTTTATTCAAATTTAATGAAAGTTTATTGACATCAAACCATATTTTTAATTTATTTATTTCCATTTTAACAATCTCTTGGAGGTTCTGTAAAGTATCTCCAGAACAAAGGATGTTGGTATCATCTGCAAAAATTACAAACTGTAACTGTTTTGATACACTAAATATGTCATTTATATATAAAATGAAAAGTTTCGGACCTAGTACAGACCCCTGTGGGAGCCCACATTTAATCTCCAAGCGTGAGGATTTGTAATCACCTACCTGCACAAATTGTTGTCTATTGCTGATATAGCTCTTTAACCACGTAAGCCCCACTCCTCTGATACCATATTTTTCCATTTTATCAATTAATATATCATGATTTATTGTATCAAACGCTTTCTTTAAATCAATAAATATTCCTACAACATACTTTCCCTTATCTATACTGTTGGTTATTTCCTCTGTTAACTCCATTAATGCCATATTTGTTGATCTGTTGGCTCTAAATCCATATTGACTATCTGATAACAAATTATGTTTCTCTATAAAATTGTCTAATCTATCAATGAAAAGTTTTTCCAGGATCTTAGAAAATTGTGAAAGTAGGGACACAGGTCTATAATTACTCCAAAAGTAGTGTAAAGGTCACTTTTATTTAAATGTCCTGCTGCCATATGAACTAAAGTGCCATAACATTTGTTATTCAAACACTTTTAACATCAGCACTTGTCAGTAACACATATTCAGTGTAAATCTCATCTTACAAAATGTCAAATAAAAAAAAGCTTATTCCCACTGCCAGGGCAATAATATCCTGTTTTTATAAAGAATAAAAAAAGTCTACAAACAAAGTCCAGCACAATGATTGTGGCTCAGCACAATCATAACATTAAAACAGGTCATTTCTGAGGTAACAGCAGAAACTTTTAACAGGGAGTTCAACTTGTCAGTTGTTACAAATAACCTTGTTTCTGTCAAATCCTCCATCTGGGAGAACTTTAAAATAAAAATGTCCATGTTAAAGTTCAGTAACTTTACCAATCTGTGTATCATTCGTTCTTTCCATTTTCAATTGTCAATCAAAAAAAATACAAATAAAAATTAAAAAGTGACATTTTATTACGTTTTTCATTCTTTAATCTAACACAAAAAAATGTAAAAAAAAAAAATAAAAAAAAAAAAAAAAGCCTGTTTTTTTATATTTCAATTTTAGACTTGGATCAAAAATACAAAATGAAAAAACGGGCCACAGAACTGAATTTGTCTTATAATCGAGGACTGGACTTTCTGTTGTCATTACACATCTGTGCCACTAGATGGAGCTGCACTGAAGTAACCAGTAACAGAATAGCACAACAGTGAACACATGGAGCAGATCTGATGTAACATGGAGGCATGGGCGAGGCTAGCCCTTTTTTAGAGGCGCTTCAGCACCCCTAAATTGAAATTCGGCACCCTTAAAACCTGGAGTAAGAAATGTTGTTATTCTAAAATTTTAGTTCACATTTGACAGGCTTAGATAATGTACAAAACTTAATCCATAGTTTGTGGTTTAAGTTTATATTTTAAGAATGAAAATGAAAACGACCCCGCCTAATGGTATCGTCCTCTTCTCACTAACGTTACTTGTGGTGGGGCTCATTGGGTGCTCAGCACCCCTAAAGCTCTGACCCTAGAATCGCCCCTGCATGGAGGAATCACGTGAAAGTTTTGTTGCAGTGCAGATTTTTTTTGTTACCTACTCTGTTAACTGAACCGTTCTTCATGTCTGTTTTAGGTTTTTTTTCGCATGTTTACCTGCCAATTCTATTCTGGTTCCGCACCAGCCAGTAACAGACTTTTCTAAATAAAAGTATAATAAACTCTTCTCCTGGAAGAGTCTCTTTCCTTTCATTTTTTTTCCTGCCTTTCTTCTCAAGAGACTAAATAAAAATATGCACGCTCTGGAAACACCTCCCCAAAATACAAAGCAGACATCGTTGTATAACTCTTCATTCTCTTTAGTGGGATTTCTTTAATATTTCACACGGTTAGGATTTTTTGTACAATGTTTTGGTACAAGAAAGTCTCGCTTTAAAACATCACTAATATATGTTTTAAGCAAGTTAGACATAGATGACCAAAGCTTTGGTAATAGAAAACCTAGTACCGAAATGTTGTTAATGAGGTGTGGTATGGACCTATACTATTATACTAATACTAATACTGCAAGTTAGGCATATACAGTATTCATAATGTTTGGATACTAGACATTTGAATACTGAAATGTTGCTAATGAGGTCCAGTACCAAAACGTCACCAGTTTTGATAGTAGAAGATCCAGTACAGAAACTGATGTTTTATGAAAGTTAGATTTATATTTGCATTTTGAAAACATTACAAATGTTCCATAATGCACCATGATGTTGCTTATATTGGCAAGTTAGTGTATGAGGCTTGTGTCAGCCACTTTAAAATAGCTTTTGTCTTCAATATCTGATTACAGGCAGGTGCATCCCCAGATCTTTTTCTTTCAGCACTTGTATTGGAAGCTAGTGTAATTTATTTCTTTTTTTTTAAGTACTGAAGGAGTCCCTGACCCTTTTTCTATATTTTACGGAGAGACAGTCATTTTATAAGGAGGTATGACAAAGCCTTCCTCATGTCCAGGAGCGATGTTTTGCACCACCAGTCTCAGTCATGGCGATTTCCAGACGCCTTTGAAGGTCCTTTTCATTTCCTCTCTGTCTGTCACAGACAGAGCACAGACTCATTGTCACACTACTTGACTCCATCTGACAGGGACATTTTTAGGATTTGTGCTTTAAAGCATTCTTTGAGTATAAGAAAAATGAGGTCATTTAATTGTTGTCTTATTGTTGGCAAAAGTGAGCTGTAATTGAAGTGTAGGATTTTATTGAATCCTGCTGATCATTGTTTTGTGACATCACAACAGCTGCAGCTGAGATGCAGACACAAAGTCTGGCTATGTTGCACTCTCTTATGCAGTTGATCTAAGTGCAGGTGCTGAAGTCAATGGTTGGGGTTCACCGAAATCCATTTTTCAAATCATTTTATGTCCTGTTAGAGACAAGACAGTGTTTCTGATCATTTTTAAGCACCATTAAAATTAAATAACTTTGGAAAATTTTTAATGTTTCCAGGATGTTCACCACGGTAATGGGACTCAGCAGGCCTTCTACGGTGACCCCAGTGTTCTCTACCTGTCTCTGCATCGCTATGATGATGGTAACTTCTTCCCAGGCAGCGGTGCACCTGATGAGGTGAGAATGATCACCGTCTTTCTGCGTTTCTGTCTTTCTGCTCACTTACCCACCTGTTTCTTTGAACTTAAGCGTATCAAACCACATGTCTATGCGTTGCAGGTGGGCAGTGGGGCAGGTGCAGGCTTCAATGTGAACATGGCCTTCACTGGAGGACTGGAACCTCCCATGGCAGATGCAGAATATCTAGCTGCGTTCAGGTAAGATGGTGAAATGACCTGCTGCATTACACAGAGTCTGTAACTGAATGGTTCTAAGTTCAGTCCTGCAAAAGTCTCAGAATAGAATTGCCAGCAAAATAAATCTTTTTGGCACAGTCTCTGAAAATACACTGCAAGGTATAACAAATGATTTATCGGGAGCTGTTAACTACATAGCAGTGTGGTTCTCATGCTAGGCCTGATTTCTATTTGGTCCCCTGACTGCGGCTATATATAACCTCCCATATCCACCCTCATATATACAGACATGTCTTAGTGCAGACATGTACATGTCACTTACACATTTTTGCTTCATACAGCTGGAAAGGAGCAGGCCTGGATTTGTTCCAGTGCTCTTTGAAGATGAATCAGAGTTTCAACTGTGCGTCTGTCTGGCCTGAGCCCGACACATCAAACCGGCCTTCCACTGTCTTATCGCAGCTTTTGGCACGCAATCTCCAGGAAGCGCACCTTAGGCTGTTAATGCAGCCCAGAACCCTATGTGCTCACCCTCGCCCCTTCTTCTTTTTATTCTTCCTTTTCCTCCTCATCCTCCCCTTTCTGCCGTGCAATGTGGAAATACACTCATGACAAGAAGGCAATATGTGTGATACTACTGCCGTTGTTTATAATCCATCACTGAAGCTAAAAGCTTTTGCAATACACCTCAAGCACATCACATGATAAAAAAAATAAAATAAAAAGAATAATTTTTTTTGAGAAATTAAAAACAAATGACCACAAATGTGCTGCACATGAAGGCTCAGTACTGGCTTAGATCATCTCGTGAATTTTAATTAATTCAATGGCTGTTGAGGTCAGTATAGTCCAGAACCATTCATTAATGTCATGTGCACATGAAGTATTGCTCATATAATTTCCTGTTAAAACATAATAAGAAAAACATTTGTCCTCAAAATAATTAAATGGTTAACTTTGATTTTTAAAATGAATAAATAAATACATCGTCTGCCTCTAAACTTTGTTTTCTGGTATTCATGTGGGTGGTACAGGGTACACATGCCACTCACCTAAAAATTATCCAATCACAGAGCCCTCCATCAGTGGGACAGTGGGTTGTTCCACATAGGGAGAAAACAAAACAAATCAAAAAGCTGGTCAGAGATGGTTTGAGGAGTGGAAAGAGACCAAAGTGTTGACTCTGGCCCCTCAAAGCTCCAGATCTCAGTCTAGTTGTGCATCTGTGCAGAAGCCACTGTTAAATCCATCAACACCTGACATACCCTTTGCACATGCAGGCAGTTGCAATCATCTGTTGCATTATGTCTTAATGGCTCAGTGGTTCCATATCATTTATACTGAAATCAAAAGTCACGCAGACCACATACAGGATTTTCTGGCATGTTGCATCCAGCTATATATATATATATATCATTTTTATCAGCAGTGTACACCTTTTGTGCCAGATTATTCTCTGTAAATACAGCTCATCCTTGTCCAGCGGTTTTAACCAGCAACACATTCATAGAACTTTTTTTTTCCTTTTAAACAGTAGATCATCCAGTAGTTTTGTTTTGGTACAGGGTATGTTTATTCAGGGTAGACATTCATACATTTGCTAAATTGTCTTGTTTCTGCATGTGCCGTTGATGTGATCGTGAATAATAGATCAGCTTTGTGTGCAATACAGGAGAATTAAGTTCAGGAGAATGCAAGTTTGGATATTTACTACTTCATATTCCTGTGCCTTTTTTCTGCTGAGGTTTTAGCAGGATTGGCAATTTATAGGCTCTGTGGGACAGCAGCAAACCTGTCAACCAGCTCATAGATCTCGCATACGCACACACACACAAAACACACGCAAGTATGAGATACAGATGCTGATGTATTTCCAGTACACATGCTTGTCACAAGTTCATAGAAATGTCTTTTATCAAACATGCCTGATTGTGAAAAAGTTAGTTACACATGCACTAACACCCATGCGTGATTATTTTACAGTACATCACTGTCCTTACAGATGTACAGCTGCATGCAGACACCTGATCCATAGAGTCTCAGTATTTCAGGCTCATTGTTTATCTGTGTAATGTGGCCCCGTCCCTCCCTCGTCCCTGATTCGGGGAGGGGATGCGTGCTTTGCAGCCAGCACCTTCCCATTCCTCTGCTGGCCTGTGCCACGTTGCATTTGCAGGGGATCAACTCTGAGCCTTCAGAAAGCACAGCGGGGGAAAAAAAAAAGATAAGAAAATTGGCGGTAATGAAAACCAGAAGCACCGTCTCTCTCCCTCTTTCTCACCCCCTCCCCCCCTTGCCATGAACTTGGAAAGAAGAGAGAGAAGGAGAATTAAATTTAATTCAAACCAGCTCTCCGCAGCACCAGATGACAGGGCTTTGAAGTGTAAGTGTGCGTGTGTGAGTTTTTCACTCTCTTATTCTCTCTCTTTTCCTGCTCTCTTTTTACTTTTTTTTATGAACGAAAGGGGGAAAGCCTTCAAGTTCTGTAGTTTAACCACTTGTTTTCTGGTTTGATGAGGATTACTCCCCCTGAAGGACTGATTCTATATATTGTATACCTTTCAAGTCCTTTGACAGATGGAGGAGTAATTTCTCTGATAGTAACAGCTTTGAAGTCTTCAGAAGATCACAAATGGAAAAAAAACTCATACATCAATAGGAATACTAATCGCCTTTAAGACTGATGAAGTACGTTGATGTCATGAGGATTTATCTCAGCTTAGGGACATGGTTTGCATAAGATGCAACATTTTTTGCAGCTTAACCCTGATGCATCCATTTTTGTCACCCTTACATTTCTTGTCTTCTCTAAATGTACAAATGTATATCTGTCAATCTTCAGCTGATACATCTGCACCTGTTGCTAGGTAAACCAAACAACACTAAGCAAAAGGTGAAGCTACATAACTAACAGATAACTCTGCTGTAAAATCTGTCAAGAGAGTAGCCAAGATTCTAACCGCTCTGGTCAGGATGTTCCCCAGCCTGCAGCTCAGTCATAAACTGTCTCCTCCCTTAATTAACAAACCATCTTTTTCATCATTGCATACATTGCCGCTGATTCACACCCAATTATTCCTCATCAAAAATACTTGCTTTCCTCACTCTGCTAGTTGATCACTGTGGCTTTTTATTTCTTTAAATGTCAAAGATATTATTCCAGGGTGAGGGGGACTGGAACTGATGACAGCAGCAGAATTATGCTTCACAAGCAGAGCTGTTTCTGTCTGTGTTCAAGGCTGGAGGAGAGGCGTGGAGGCTGTTGGTGGTTGAAGTATCCTTGTTAGTCAAGGTTTCCCTCCACATCGTGTATCAGCCCACAACTGTGTCTGTGGCCGACTCTAATAACCCACATGTTAATAAGCCAAGGCTCCGGGTTTATGTATGTGGATAAATTCACATATCTGTGAGTTGTTCATATGAGCAGGCTGTCTTCCACTGTTAATTTGTGTCTTTACACTCTTGGTTGGGTCTATGTTTTCTTTCCAGGCAGTCTTTGCCTTTCTCAGTGAAACTCCTTCATCTGCTTGGTTAGTAGTCGTTTACCCTGAAACGATGCCAGATGCACGCTAGAGTGCAGTGACGCACACACTTTGTGTGTACTTGTTGTCTGGGATTCCCAAATACCTCCAAATTCTACCTCCCGCCTCGCCCTCAGACAGCTGTGTGTATGTTACAGTGTTGTGTTGTGGTGGTGGTGAAGAGGGTGAGAGCGCACGCGCACAACTGAAGGTTATAATTTAGCGGTGCGCAGGAGATGGAAAAACCTGTGGCCTACGGGCTTCAGGGCAGTCTGTGTGCCTACAGCTGGCAAACCAGCACCATGTTCTTGAGGTCAGCAAAGTGCAGGGGGCCTCCAACAGTACCCTGTGGTATGCCATCATTCACAGACCTCACCAAACCACGACTTGCCCAAATATCCCTGAGACCCCCTCGTCCGCCCCCAAAAACTTGTGCTGAGCCAGAGGTCCCACAACGAGCCAGAGTGAGGTACTTTAATTGCGATGTGGAGAGTCCAGCAGTTTATGTCTAATCTAACCTTTCTGTGCAAAAATTTTTGTAAAATTAGCAACAAATATCCTTTTTCCATCAGGGATACCAAATAAACAGTGCTGGATTTTCCAACCGCAGCTCGGAGTGAATCATTGCATGTTATCCCACAGTTGATTTCTGTATTTCACATTGAGCTGGAGTACTCTGTCCTCACCAGTTGTGTCAAATGAAGGTTGTACACAAACAACCCTCATTCACCACACCCATCCAGTGTTGGAATTATCCTCTTTGCTTAGCACACATACACACATGCAATTATATCTGTCCTTCAGTTCCTCCTATTTACTTAAGGACCGTGCAATTTATTGCAGCCTCCAAATTTCCAAACTTTCCACTTCAGAGGTAAATGCGGTCATTACGCCTGCCACACACATACTGAACATACAAACATGCCAGGTGGATGTTTAGTTTGGAAGCCTTGAAAGGAAGAGAAAAACCATAAACATAATCATAAAAACCATAAACAAAATTAGGAACACAATGACTAATACATTGCAAAAATTATGATTTTGTTTAAAAAGCCACATCTACCCTTACCTTTGGTGCCCTTGTTGCCCTTGGTTCTTGATCACCTTAAATGTTCCTATTTAGCCAGGTAAGAAGTACTGATCAGACCTAAATGTTCTACAAATGTGCTCATTGGAGAAAGCTATACTATTGTGGAACATTTAGTCAAAATTTCCATCCATCCATCATCTATACCCGCTTAATCCTCTGCAGGGTCACGGGGATCTGGTCTATCCCAGCTCTCTTCGGGCAAAAGCCAGGGGTACACCCTGGACAGGTTCGTACCAAAATATCTTGAGTGCTAATAAATAAATTTTAGCGCTTTTTACCTAAGAGTTTTATTTTAATGGCACGATAACGTGCATGATTTTTAAGCAACAACTCCTGAATTCTGAGCTTCCTTTAAACAGCAGAAGCTGAGACGATGTGTGGGAGAGCATACTGTTGATATTATTCAGGCCAGTAACACATTCCAAAAAAGTTTCCCTCCTCTGTAATGTTGCCATTCCTTCTCACGGTGTTTAAATAGTGCTCTGGCATCAAGGATACCCATTCTACCTGCAAAAGCGCCTCAATGTGTGGATCAGTATGGGTTTGTCGTCACATTTTTTTGTTTCAGTATTCTCTACACATTGTCTATGGGGATAGGTCAGCATGGAAGTTTCTCTTTGTCTTTAGTCCAGAGCAGGCGATGCCTGTTTCTGCCACTAATGATCTGGAACACTGATGTGTCTGACCACAGTCCACATTTCCACTGTGTGATGGTCCATTCCATCTGAGCACCTCTGAATGTGTCTCCGAGCACAGAGTTGCATCTGGACAAGGTTGAGACAGAGTGACATTTGTGAAAATAGATCAGCATTGTAGCAAAAAAAGTTTCCTACAGTAATCCCATGCTCATGTGGTTAAATCAGCTTTAAATGAACGACAGTTCTTGATGGAGTGTCATCTGAGGGATCCAATCAGCAGTGTCTAGCTTGGGCTTTCCCTTCACACACTGAAAAACATTAAAATTTCTTGAATCATTTCAATTTGACATCAGATGGCTGCTTCCAGCCATCTATACTACTTCTACATTAGCTTTCCACCAACCATACCTCCAGCATATAATTTCATTAGAATGATAAAGAATAATATCAAGAATAATTTAAGAGATTGTGTTGTTTTAAGTGTGTATTGATTGGTCGAATGTCAGGAGGCTCTCAAGTGTCTGTTGACCGGTCAAAGGATCAACAAAAGTTGAGTGAGAGTACTCCCATTTTCAACACTGACAAGTCCAGAAAGCCATCTGTGCATGATTTTGTTTTTTTTTAATCTTTTTTTTTAAACATTGTCCTAATTTGGTCTCATTTGGGGTTGCAGACACTTGTTTTCATTTTTAAAAAAGTTCCTTTATAATATCAAAATGCAAATGGTTCAAAAAGCCTGTAACTGTTGTTTTTTATTATTTATTTATTTTTTTGTTTTTTTGTTTTTCCTGTAGAACGGTTGTCATGCCAATCGCCAACGAGTTTGCCCCTGACATGGTTCTGGTATCCTCCGGCTTTGATGCTGTGGATGGACACCCCCCACCTCTTGGAGGATACAAAGTGACAGCCAAGTGTAAGTACTGATCACGTTTGTTTCCAAGCCTTCTTATGTTTTATAAGCAAACATCTAATTCATGCCAAATTGGCTTTATACATATCCCTGATGATGTGCATCCTCCAAACGTCATCTGTGATGTATAATAGCCCAAAATTCAGTTGCCATAAAGCCTGACTCATGCGACACACTTTATATTTGGATGGAGATGTTAGCGTGCCAGTGAAATTCTTTTCCAAAAGCACCCTGCAGATCTGAAATAAGAGCAGAGGTCTTGGTTGTCAAAGGGAGTGATATGGCTGCTTTACAGAGGATTGCAGGAAGTGGGAATGGGGGAGAATTCAGGGGAGACTATAGTATTGCCGAATGCATATACTAGAACTCCCATCATCCCGAGAGGAAGAACATCAAAGGCTGTGACTAAGACTAAACGTAAGGCCTTATTATTAAAATTAAACCTGGCTCATATTAGAGCTTATTTCTTGGCCCCAGTAAATCCACACTGCACTGTCTAATGCAGTCACCCCATCCTTCATCCATGACTTTTTTTGCTTTTTTTTGCTTTGATAAATATCCAAAGAGGAAGTTGGAGGCTCAACAGCAGTTCTCAGCCATTTCATTCCTTTTGCTCTGCTTCCCTTCCTTCTCTCTGCTGTCATTTCCTGTGTGTCCAGGCTTTGGCTACCTGACCAGGCAGCTGATGGGTCTGGCAGGCGGTCGCTTGGTGCTTGCCTTGGAGGGGGGTCACGACCTCACAGCTATATGTGATGCCTCAGAAGCCTGCATCTCTGCTCTGCTTGGCAATGAGGTAAGGAAAGAGCCAAACCGATATGGAAAAAATATAGCCTACCCGAGTATCACAGAAGATGACATGTAAAGGGCAGTACACACACTCATCTATGCCTTCTCGGTTTTCTCTGAGCTGGTGGCTTCCTTCAGTTATTCCAGGCAAAGTAGACAAGATCACCACTCGTGTAACCATCAGTGCTGATGATTTCCTTGTGGAAATGATGGGAACATATCCTGGAATTTTTTGTGAGGTTCACCATGTTGACATTCTTGGCTGTCTTGTGCTTCCGCCCACGCAGAATCAGTGCCTTCCATCTTCTCTGCGCAGAGATCTTTTTCTCCTACGTCACGTCAGCCATGAACTGATAGATATGTTCTGATTTGCACTCTGCACCATCACAATAGTACACCATGCTTGTTTAAAGGTTGAACATGGCATAAAATGAATGAATGAAATGAATCACTTGTTGCTCTCATTACCAGTAGTGGTTGTGTCTGCAAAAATCCCCAAATGGAACGCATTTAGACTGGTTCTGCCTCCCAGCAGATAAAAATAGCAGCACTTTTGTGGGTGCATGGGCAGGCTCTTTTATTGTTAAAATAGATCCTGAAATTATTGTCAATCATTAAGGAACATATTAAAGATTAACTAAAGAAGGAATATCAACATCAGACACCTACAATTTCTACTCAGCATACAGTCTGCACATACTATTCTGGACATTGTACCCAAGATTGAGCAAATGCAAATCATACAGTATGGGATGTTATAATTAGGGCTGGGCAATGATTAAAATTTTTAATCGCGATGAATTCAAAAGTAGTGTAAAGGTCACTTTTATTTAAATGTTCTGCTGCCATATGAACTAAAGTGCCATAACATTTGTTGTTAAAACACTTTTAACATCAGCACTTGTCAGTAACACATATTTAGTGTAAACCTCATCTTAAAAAATGTCAGATAAAACGAAGCTTATTGCCACTGCCAGGGCATAAATGTCAACCTGTTTTTTTATGAAAAATAAAAAAAGTCTACAAACAAAATCCTGAGCCACAATCAGAACATTAAAACAGTCCATTTCTGAGGTAACAGCAGAAACTTTTAACAGGGAGTTCAACTTGTCAGTTGTTACAAATAACCTTGTTTCTGTTGAATCCTCCGTGTGGGAGAACTTTAAAATGAAAATGTCCATGTAAAACTTCTATAACTTTATCAATCTGTGTATCATTCGTTCTTTCCGTTTTCAATTGTCAATCAAAAATCAAAAAAAAAATAAAAAGTTACATTTTATTTTGTTTTTCTTATTTTAATCTAACACAAAAAAAAAACGAAATAAAAATGCTTGGTTTTTTTTATATTCTAATTTTAGACTTGGATCAAAAATACAAAATGAATAAACAGGCCACGGGACTGATTTTGTTTTTAATATTTAATTGTCCGGTTTAAGTGACCCAGAAATGACTTTGTGCGCGGCAGTTCAGGTAGCATGGCAGCGATGGAATCACATACTATAATATTTGCAATATTGTGAAAATCTGAATGAAAACTCAGCTCATTTATAGATGTGCCAAAGCGCTCTCCAGCTCTGCGTCTTCTCCTCAGATCATGATGAGCACAGAATCTTCTGATGCTTATTTCCAGCATTGCAGGACACCCAGGACAATATTTTAATCTGGAAGTTATATTCTTAAAAAATGGGGTCATTTTATAATAGAGGACTAGACTTCTGTTGTCATTACGCATCTGTGCCACTAGATGGAGCCGCACTGAAGTAACCAGTAAGAGAATAGCATGACAGTGAACACGTGGAGCAGATCTGATGTAACATGGAGGAAGGATCGTCTTAAACAAAGGGATTTAAAAGTTTTGTTGTTGTCCAGAATTTTTTTTTTCAGACAGAATTGTTAATATTGCTACCTGAGTTGCTACCCGAACTGTAAAGTACACTGATTTTTACTGCTCTCCATGTTTACCTGCCAGTTGTCTTCCGGCTCCGCAGCAGCCAGTAACAGACTTTTCAAAACAAAAGCGTGTGAGCAACATGCATTAACGCACGATAAAATAAATGTCGTTAATAAATTAATTAATAAGTTAATGTGTTAACGCGATAATAACGCGTTAACTTGCCCAGGCCCTAGTTATAATCTAATACGACTGCAGAAAGCATGCAGTGTATAGGATCCCTAAGACAGAACATTGACTCTCACGCTCATGCTACACGCAAACATGTCAGATATTTGCAGCTTATGTATGAAAGATATCTCATATATTGTTTATTACTGTGAATTGCAGTGCAGAATTCAGGTTCTCATTCTTGTTTTATCTTGGAATATCTTTGTGTCTTTATATAACTTTCACTTAGGGTAAGCAGTCTTTTGTGATGTTGATATTGCATATGTTGATTTTGCAATCAGCAGCCATATTTAGTGGGCTTTCATGAACAGATAAGCATACAGTTTTGACTTTCATTTCACATCCATATTGGAAAAGTACTCACACCTTGAAGGAAGCTTGGATTTAGAGCATACAGTTCTTTTTTCTTGCTGATCTCATTGTGGAAATGCCGCAAGGGTCAAGTAAGTGCGAAAACAATGAATAATATTCAGACCAAGATTACAACAAAGCAATTTTATTTTGGAAGTGACCTCTCTCTTAAGTGTTTCTTCAGGTCTACATTCAAGCACATCTTCAGTGTCTTTTTGTCTGAAATGGCCTCTTTGTACCTGTTTATCTTCTGCCCCTCAAGAGATTCAGTTTCAATTCAGGATACTGTTACATGGCCTAACATCACTGATAGCAGTTATGTTTCATCAGAAGATTTTTTTTATCCATCCCTCTGTCTTCAATTCAAAACAAACTGTGTGTATAAATGATAGTGATCATTTAAAAATATTCCAATCAGCCATGTTGAAGATGCTATCTGTGCATGCATGGGTCTCTTCCAAGTAACCTTGTTCCACATGGATCTTGGACCCCAACTACAACAAACGCTTATCAAACATGGAGATCACTGCTCACAGAGTTGCATCTTGTGTCACTTCGAGGAAGTCTGAAATGACACAAGCTTTATTTTCTGACTATTTTAACCCGTATTCCTCATTTTCACGCCCTTCTGTGCACTCATGCAATGTGTCCTAAAGTGTCTTCATTTGTAAAGGGAAACTGTGATCTCTGTAGAAAAATAGTTTTACTCTGTAAAACTGTAGTAGTTGCGAGGCTCTTCCTTCGAGTTTCAGAGTATACTGCATTTGCCTGTGTTGAAAGATTTTAACTGCAGTGGATTTCAGAGAAAACATATGAACTGTGCTTGCTAGCATTGGAAGGCTATGTAGGCTAATTCTAGCAGTTGTATAGCTTGCAGTTCATTCTTCTTTAACATAATTTTCCATGAAATATATGCCACACCTGTCAGGGTCATATTCTATACGATTGAAAGATTAAAAATGGCAACAATGTCTGATGGGTTCCAAGCAACGAGTTGGTGTTGATCACTGAGCCACCTGTAAAAAAAAAAAAAAAACAACAACCTGTGCTTTCTTTGAACACTAGAGTCATTGCCTATTTCAAATGGATTTACAGAGGATGTATAGAAATGAGTTGAATAGAAACACTACTGTGTACTAAACCTTAAGAATACTAACAGATAATATATAACCTATATTTAGATGCTTCATATAATAACCCTGTACCACCATCGCATGCATCAATGACTAAGAGCTTCAGTGCATGTGGTCAGGCTTCAGGAATTCAGGAACACATCCATATACAGAGGCAGATGCTTCTTGTTGTCACGGAGGATTGACTGCAAAACTTCTAGTTTGAAGGGCACTCTGTTACTCACAACACCACCTTGAAGCCAAATAATGAAGTGAACCAGAGGCTTTGCTTCTTATGTTTCAGCATCCTGCTGGGTACCCCTGCTGGCAGGGGTTTGGAGGAGGTCTCTGGATGGGTGCCACAGGGAGCTGAGAATTTGAAAATAGGTAGGAGGCAGGGGTCGTCAATTGCCTCAGCCCTGCGGGGCACCCCTCTCGCCCGAAGCTCCGTCACTGATGCACATCTGAAAACGCTTACCCTCACACCTCTTTCAGCAGGGTCGGCCTGGGTCTAGGGATCAGATAATAAAAGGAAATGGAGCAATCATTTGAAGTTGAGAGGGAGGAAACTATTGTTATTATGCAGCTGTACAGAGGGCTGTACCTGTATGTCTTCAAAGTCTGGAGAGGTTTGGAATGAACATTATTCTAACACTGACTTTTTTATGTGAGTAAGACAAATGTTTAGTAGTATACAAAAGATTGTCTGAAATTTCACTGATTTGTTAAATGGACAATTTTATATTTCTGGTGTAAGTGTACTATTTTTTGTTTAAACTTACAGCTGAACGTCTCAGAAAAAAAAAAATTATATAATATTTTGACAGCAACCCGGCAGAAAAAATAGTATCGTGTGCTGTTAACATGAATTAGGAGGATGGTTTTGATGAAGTGGTGAACAACCCAAAAGTGGAGGTACACACCTTAATTTCTCATGACTTTACCGGCTGGCGGCCCTTTGGGAGCAGATGATGTCAGTTGTTTAAACAAAGGCAGATCTTACAGTCTTGGAGCTTTGATCAATGATAGTAACAGCGGGAAAATAGGCAAAACTGTTCCTGATCAGATCAAAAAAGCAAGAAGAAAGTAATCTCAGCAAAGTCTCTGTAATGGACATGGAATGTTGCTGAAAAAAGCCAGTGGGGGCTGACGAGAATAAAGTGTTTTTGTTTTGTTTTTCATTCGCTGCATTCACACGAATCTAAGTAATGGACTCAAACAACAGTTCTGAAGAGCTCTGAGAGTGTTTTAGGCACAAAGGAGGAGTGTACACTCACCAACCTCCCACCAAACTGAGCAACAACTGGGCAGCACACTGCACTGTCCGCTGAGTGAGTTTTTCCTAAAGGATATGTTTTAGTTTGTGCATGTGTGTGTTGGCTGAGTGGGCTCAGGCATTAGACCACAGCTGGATTAACAAGTCAGCTGTTCTTTTGTTTATGTTGCTTCAAACTGCCTGAGGCTTTGTATTGTCTGGGAGTGTCCAGAACCCAGGACATTAATAGAAATCTCTGTTCCAACCAGAGTATCATCATAAATCATCATAGGCTGAATCACTTATTCTTTGTTTTACCAGTCTGGACAGACAGATTTTTAGAAATTGAAAGAACATTACAAAATTTTACAACACCCAAATCTGTCTCAATAGAACATAACAATGTCTTGAATGTGAGGAAATTGTACCATCTTTTAAAAAAAAAAATGGAACTGGAATCTGAGAGTAGCAACATGCCTTAAAAAGGAGTAGAGAAACCCAGTTTGCTGATACACAGCCTGATGCTCCTTCTTCTCCATGGCATCCATGGACTCCAAAAAAGAGACAGAATGTTCTTCTTTCTACTTGGACAGTTTTCCTTTTTACCTCAGTCCATTTTAAATTAGGGTTTGTCCCAGTGAAGACAGCAACATCCCTGGATCATGTTCACATATAGTTTTTCTTTGTATGATCCAGCCTCAATCTGTAGTTGTGAATGGAACAACTATGTTCTTAGACAGTGATTTCAGGAAGTGTTGCTGATTTCCCTTAAAGAATCATATCTGTTTTGTCTGTAGCTCCACCTGAGGACTCAAAAATCACTGGCATCCAATACTGGTTTTTAGCCCAATATGCACAGATTTCACCACATTATCTGAATCTTTTAATACAGTCTTAGTACTATAGATCATCAGTCCCCAATCCCAGTGCCCCGGCCCGGTACTGATCTCTGGGCCGTTTGGTAAAAATAAATAACTTTGATTATTACTATTTGATTTATTATCTGAGTCAAATCAAGTTTTATTTAAAAAAAATAACCAGATTCTCTCCATTACATCCGTCTATGACTTACCTTTGATGTATGTCAAGACTTTAAGACCCATGTCTCGGTCACGTGATACGTCTAAACCCCCAAGCAGACAAAATAGGGTAAAAAACATCTTTCGAAGAAGTGTTTTTGCGCAGAGAAGATGTTACTGATGTTCTGTTGTTGGTGCAATGTTACAAGGACACTTCTATTAAAGTTCCACTTGAACTACACTGCAGATTTACGTTTATTAATATATTTAAAAAATACCAAGTTTTTATGCTGGTCATATCATTTTATTTTGTTGTATTTATCTGCGACAAATTTTACAGACCGGTCTATGAAAATATTGTCTGACATTAAACTGGTCTGTGGCACAAAAAAGGTTGGGGGCCACTTCTGTAAGATGATGAAATAGTTTAGTTTTTGTTTTTAAGAAAAAAAAAAAAAAACAACTGTCTGAATATATATTATTGGTTCGTGCCATAATCTGGCAAAACATCTTCTTTAAAAAGGCAGATATATCTGCAATTTAATCTTGCAGCAGATGTTAGTTTTCTTGTGCGTAAGAGTGAATGATAGTGATGATGTGTCCTTTACTGGCCCTCTTTGAAAGTCTGATTTAATGTGTTTTATTAACTCAAAAACCCTGATTCTGTCAGAGAGGACTGAAATCACCATCAGTGGAGCATGAGTGCACAGGACAGACAGTGATGGATGTGGTGTTGGTGTAGTGTACTCTGGTGTATATGGATAAATGTGGAGGTTTGTGTTGTGATGTTATGTAACTCCCATATCCACACCGGAGCAAGAGCAGCTCAGCAGCCAGGCCTAAAGCAGTGATGTTGATCTCCTGAGGAGATATTCAAGATGTTTGCAACTGTATACTGGGGAACATCATTCTGAAATTGTTTCACAATTTGTAGAAGCATTATTTGTTTGTTTTTATCTTTTTGCAGTTTTTACTTCTGAGAGGTTCTGTCTCTCTGAGATGCTCTTTTTTTTTTTTAACCCAATCGTGTCATTGACCTGTTACCACTTAACCTAATTAGTTGCAACATGTTCCTCCATGTGTTTCTTTTTAGTACCATTTACTTTTCCAGGCTTTTTCATACCCATGTTTCAACTTTTTTGAGAAGTGCTGCTGCCATCAACTGGTAAAATGTCTCATTTTAAACTGTTGATATGTTTCAACGCTCTGGTGTGATTAAAATATGGGTTAATGAGATCTGCAAGTCATTGCATTCCAATATCATTTACATTTTAAACAGCACCTCAGTGTTTTGGGAACTGGGCTTCTATATTCATAGAACATTTGAGTTTTATCATATAAGTAAATATGTTGTTAATGTTGGTTTTTATTTTATGCCATACTATACAAGAGAGCCAAAACATGCTAAAGGTGTTCCTTACGTCCTTACCTTGTACTTGCAGCATTTTAGTGTTTACGTGTGTGAGAAATATAGCTCTGCTTTACTGGGAAGCTTAGACAAGGTCTGCTATGATGAACATAAAGAAAAGAAGGAGGAAAATAGCTGAACGGATTTACAGGCACTTTTATTCACCCCCATCACTGTAATGCGTAATCGGGAAGTCTCTTGTTAAATAGCTCATGAATGATGCATTCATGACTACGCCAGTCAACTCTGAACTCGGGACTAATTGATGATTGCTTACAAACAGATGTTGGCCAAGTTTGAAGCACGGTTGTTAGCAATTATTTGATAAACAACTAGCTAATATGCTAATTGTAAGCAGCTGTCAGTGAGGTTATTCTGTGTGTTTACACTCCAGTTACAGTAAGACGCTCGACTTCACCTGTCCCCCTTTGGGCCTGAACGCTCCCCACCAACCCCTGCTTGCAAGGCAAACCTCCACCCTTATCTGAAACGGTCACCCGCTGTGCACAATACACATCATTACCTCGTTCGGTTAGCATAGCGTAATCAACCGATTTTAGTGACTGCCAACATATGCACATGAACAAAATGCTAAACAATGGATGCTTTGAGTGCATTTCTTCTGCTGAACAAGTGGAATTCCTCTTTCCACTGTTTTGGTTTGAGCCTCCCTCAGGAATGTTTTTACCGGGGCACATTCCTCACCCTCAACTCGTGGTGTTTAACAGTGTCGCAGTTTTTTGTTTTGTTTTGTTTTGTTTTTTCGCCCAGGACCTTTTTCTTTCAATGGCTGTCTCACATGCAAACAAGTAGACTTCATCAGAAACCACTCAAAACCCTTAAAGGACATGTCTTTCATTCTCTCTGTCTTTTAAAGATTTCAGAACTTCTGATGCTACCAAGATGGAATATAAATTACATCCAGTACCACAAATAAACAGATATGTCGCCATGGATGATTTCATAGACACATGTATGCTTACAAATAGTGCACATGCATGTCTCTCTGTGTCCGCCTATGTGTGTTTGCCATATTGCCGGGTGGGGGCCCCTGGGGTGCCGTGACAAGAGCCATTAAAGTTTATAAGCGTGAGGCCTGGCTGTCAATCAAACTGACAACCCGTCCCGACTCTGCTCTGAGGTGAACTCTGCAGAACCCCAGAGAAACCCTGACTTTTCTTTGACGGGCAGCTGAGGCCAGCTTGGTTAGCATGGGCTGTGCTTGGGTTGTTGTTGGTGATGGCTACAGCCTGAAGCCTGGAGGAGGATGTTTGAACTGAAAGATTGATGATTTAAATTTCTGGACGTGAAAATTTTAGGTTGGGGATAATGAATAAGCTGTTGTTATGCCACTTTCAGTCTGCTTATATTCGACATGCGTCAGTCTCACTCTCACTGATCTTTTTTTTTTCTTTTGGGCCAATCTGATGGAGGAAGTTTAAGCAGGCAGAATTTATTTTCACTCTTGATGGCAGCAACAGTAGTCACTTAAACTAGGCAGTCTCTGAGCTTCACCCAACCCTGCTGTAGCCATAGGCGTAGTTTGACTTTTGCGTCAGGGGGGGCAAAAATTGTTAAGCACTTTCAACAAACGGGCGCACTCTCACGCGAACCGGCGCGCATGCACACATATGTGCAAACTCGCGCGCGCATGATGGCACACAAGATACACTCACCACGAAACCATGAAGTCCAAGATTAGATGATGTTCAAAACCAGTAGTTGCAACAGGATACAGTACACAGTAGATGTTATAAATGTTAATGTTAATGATGTTAAATGTATTAAGAAACAAAATATAACACGATTCATTTAACTGTCACAATATACTGCAGTTTATTTTGGACTTAAAAAAACATTAAGGTCAAAAACATTTATTTATTTTTGCCAGTTAGTTGACAATGCAATTACATACTTCAGCCACCAGGGGCAGCAATGCCCCCCCCCCCCCCCCCCCCCCCCCCCCCGCAAACTCCGCCCATGGCTGTAGCGGACCAGTTAACATGGGATGGCCTCTACAGTACATGACCATGTCACACTGAGTGGACTGAAATTTTAATTCTCCTGCAAATGAGATGTGTGGCTATTAAGTTGAGCATCTCCAGTAGCTTGTTAGCAGTGAGGCAAATGTTTTTTTTCTTTCATGTTGTTTTTTCTTAAATGCATCAGATCAACTTAATTTAAGACGTGTCTTCTAAATACCATAGTTCTTAAATATTATAGGAGACATATGCTAAGCTTTTTTAACAAGTTAACATAATTTCTTGAGGCCTTATTGAAAATACTACTAAGACAATATACAAAAGTGTCATTTTCCCCCATGTCTTAACAGCTCTGCTTATAGCAACCACTTAGGAGTCAGCCTCTCAACTTCCACTTCATGTTTTACCATCTCATGAAGTGTCCTCCTTTGCAACGTTGGCTCCACAGCAGAGTCAGCCTTCTTTGTTGGTTTGTTAACTTTCTTTACGTCACTGGCTCTGATGCTGGTCACCCAACAGATGACTGCAGATAGGGTTGAACGATGCAACAGGCTTACTGAAGATTTACAACATCTTGCTGCAAACACTGACGGACCTAAGCTTCCTCAAGAAGTAAAGTCTGCTGCACCTCCACCACCTCCACGATGGAGATGCTGTTTGAGTTATTCCTGGTCCTTCTAAAGTCCATAAGTATCTGCTTTGTTTTGTTCACATTTAACATGAGATGATTTTGCCACAGCTTGCCACAAAATAGTCCATCAGTTCTCTTTACTCAGTCTCTCTTCCATCACTGATTCACCCCACAACTGCAGAGTCATCTGAGTAGTTCTGCAGATGACAGGACTCTGACTGGTAGTGGAAGTCTGAGGTGTACAGCGTGAGGAGGAAAGTTGAGAGTACAGTCCCCTGTGGTGCTCCTGTGCTACTAACCACCTGCTCAGACACACAGTCATTCAGTCTCACAATCTGTGGTCTGTCAGGCAGTCAGTCATCCAGGTGATTGTGGAGGCATCCACCT
This sequence comes from Hirundichthys speculiger, assembly GCA_018398805.1. Taxonomy (NCBI): domain Eukaryota; kingdom Metazoa; phylum Chordata; class Actinopteri; order Beloniformes; family Exocoetidae; genus Hirundichthys; species Hirundichthys speculiger. Next base: position 54,707 of record JAGFBZ010002373.1, on the reverse strand, counting down.
GTGTCTTCTGAAGTTTCTTTCATAGTAAACCAGGCTGGATGCTGTTAAACGCACTGGAGAAATCTGAAGAACATGATCCTCACAGTCTGTCTCCCTCCCTGAAGAGTCTTTTTTTTCTTGTTGAGGAGCTCTTTCAGGTCACTGTTGATCCAGGGTTTGTTACTGGAGAACCATCTCACTGTTCTGGGGGGATGTTGTCGTCCACACAGAAGTTAATATAGTCAGTCACATACTCAGCCATGGAACTGATGTCATCTTCATCCTACTCTGTAGCCTCAAAACACTCCTGCAGAGTTTCTTCAGCTTCCTGTGACCACCTCCTCACAGTTCTTTTAGTCACAGGCTGCCTCTGGATGATGGGTTTGTAGGTGGAGGAGAGATGGGCCAGACTGATCTACCGTACTAAAAGCAGGTCGTACAGAGAAGCTGCATGAAGCTCTGTTTGCATAAAACAAATCCAATGTTTCATTTTCTCTGGTGGAGCAGTTGTCAAACTGTTGAAATGTTGGTAATGTGGCAGAGAGAGAGAGATGGAGTTGAACTCGCCAGGAACAGGAATGAGCTGGGCTGAGTTTTTGATTTTTTTGAAACCACATGAAATATCTGATTATCCAGCCTCTTTTGTCAAAAGACTCGGTGTAGGAAAAAAACTGGTTGATGAAGGAGTACATTGGTAAATTTGAATATAGCAGGGTTTTGTGCATTACCTTTTATATCTTTTAGAATATTGTGCCATTAAATCAGCTCTGGTGTCTGAATTTGTTTTCGTTGCTCTGAATTGCAGTCAGTCAGATACAATGAATGCATGAACTATATGTCTTCATGCACCCCGGTTCGTTCCTGGGAGCATGATGTAGCTTGCCGTGCTACAGTGGGATTAAAGTATCCAGCTCCTCAGAATGCCTTTCCCCTCAGCCCCACTGGCCCCTCTCACACACTATTTGTTTTAATTAAAAGAAACCTTTCTGTCTTGACGAGGCGAAACCAAGCAACAATAACTTTTTCCTTTTCACTCTGGCATTCTGCTACCAAGTCTCAAGCCAAAACCTCTTTTTTTTTAGGGGCTTTTTTAAAACTTTTTTTTTTTTTATTGCCCCTCTTTACATGTTTTGCAGTTGGGCCTACATTATGCCAAGGTTATAACAGAGCAGAAAAGGATGAGTGTCGTTTAATGTGGAATCAGCAGCTGATGGAGCCTTTTTGACTAAATGAGATGAGAAAGTGTCGTTATGAGCAGTCAGCCAAATGGGAAATTGAATCATTCCATGTTGGGGAGGCACTTTTGGAAACAGCTCTGTTTCCTCTGAATTGTGGCTTGGAGAAGTTCACAGGCTTAGGCCATGCTTATTGAGGTGTGTGTGTGCGTGTGTGAGTGTGTGTGTGCGCACGCGTATGTAGCTACATGTAATCTGTGTTGTGTGAGGAGGCAGTTTCCAAGTGTATTCATCTGTTTACACTATTATGTGTCCTGAGAGTGGGAACAAGAACAGAGCCCACATTGTAGTTTGTGTCAAAGGGTAGCAAAGCTTGCGTGAGTGGGAGGTGGTGCACCTGCAGACATTTGTGCGTGCGTGCGTGCGTGCGTGCGTGCGTGCGTGCGTGCGTGCGTGCGTGCGTGCGTGCGTGCTTGTCAGCAGCTCAAGATTGTTCCTGACCTCTTGGATTGACTCGACAGTGGGTTGTGGTCCACATTTTATAAAAAGATCATTTAAACCAAGAGGGACCTACAGCAAGTTAAATGAAGTTTTTAGAGCAATTTCTCTGAACATCCGTCAGTAAAATTCATAGAAATATTTACGGTTAAAAAATAAACTAACTTTATTTCCACATTAACAGGGTTTTTATTTTGCTATTATACATCTCCATAATGGATTTTAGATAAAACAATCAAGATGATCACAGTGTAGTCTTTCAGCTTTAATTTAATAGGTTTTAATAGTTCATTTATCATTTAGGAATTACCATTTTAAATAAAGTACCACCATTTTCATCAGCCTTAAAAGTACTTGAACAAAGTGTCATAACTGTAAATATAAGCATAATTTCTGTTACTTGAATGAAAATCCTTTGCAGTTAATGACTGCCTCAAGTCAAGAGTATGGAGCCCCGTTTGGGTTATAATTCAATGAATAAATGAGTCTATTATTATGAAATACAGGCGTTTATTATTATGGAATGTTTCCCATTATTATGATAATGGTTTCATTTTTCATAAGAATGAGCTTTTTAATAATAATGGCTTTGTGTTTCATAAGAATGATTTGTGTGTCAATCACAGCAGAGAGGGCGGAGCCATTTGTGATTACCTGCTCTTTCATTCAGGCATAAGCAACACAACAGTGAATATCGATAGTGCGCGAGAGGTGCAATGTATATACTCAAGGTTTCCCGTAGCTCAGTCCAAGCTGCCATAGCTACAATCGGACTAGGAGCGCACCTTGATGACGCCACGGCCCGCTGCTAACGGGAGCTCACAGCCAAAACTAATCGATGTCAGTGCGTAGAATGGAGAAGGATCAGCCAATGAGCGTGCAGGTCAACCACTGGTCCCGCCCAGTGGCAAAATGTCATTATTATGTAAAAGCTCATTCTTATGAAAAAAGGAAGCAATTATGTAAAAACTCATTCTTATATTTAAAAAAAAAAACATTCTGAAATAAACTATTATGCATTAAACTAAGATTAAATAATAATAAAATATAATATTTCATAATAATTAAAAAAAATTCATAATAATGGGAAATATTCCATAATAATACACATATATTTCATAATAATGGGAAACATTTCATAATAACTGATACATATTTCATAATAATAAACGCCTGTATTTCATAATAATAGACTCATTTATTCATTAAATTATGACCCAAACGGGGCTCCATACTGGAGCACATGGACATCACCAAAGTCTGGGTTTCCTCCCTGGAGGTGCTCTGGCTGCTCTGACCTTCACTGGCTGCTTGTTTGTGGGTCTTTCTGCCTTCAGTCTTCTGTTTTTTTTGCAGTATGTTTACCATCATTTGAAAACTGTATCAATCCACCATTCCTCCTTTTTTGTAGCCTTTGCTTGAATGTGAGTGGAATATAGTCATGTTCACCTCAGAAATCATCCACACTACTTGTGTCAGCAGGCACATCATCAATAAACACCTTTGAACCTGCTCCATTGGCAAGCAGATATGCATACATGCCCTCGCCATGACACTGCCCATATTTGAGTGATTATGTGGTCTGCTTTGGAACATGAGCTGTTACTTTTCCTTCTTTTATTTATTTATTTATTTATTTATTTTTAGAGGTTTTCTTGCCAATTCTAATGTCTTTCTTGTTCTTGAATCATATCAGTGCTTTGCATCTTATTTTAAACCCTGTATATTTACTTTCATGAAGATGTCTCTTGATTTTAGATGCTGGCAATGATACACCATCCTTCTCCATAGTGTTCTTGACTTCTGTAGATGTCATGGAGGGGTTTTCTTCACCAAGAAAAGATGCCTCTAGCAACAACCAGGGATCTGGGATCTTGATATTTCTCAGTTTAACTGTGCTCTCCTTCTTTTAAGAATATGCCAAACTGTTGATTTGACCACAGCTAAAGTGTTTGCCATCTCTCTTATAGATTTGTTAGTTTTTTAGCCTAATGATGAGCTGCTTCACTTCACTGAGATCTCTTTGGACTTCACACTGGTAGCTGCAGTTTCTGGTGCTGATACTGAACCAGAAATGACAGCAGCAGTGATTTAAGTCATGAATGATTTCATTGGTATTTTTGGTTCGTTTCAGTTGGACCCCATTCCTGACGAAGTGCTTCAGCAGAGACCGAATGCCAATGCTGTGCACTCAATAGAGAAAGTCATCGAAGTTCAACGTGAGTAGATCACAAACGCCACACACCAAACACCAGCCAACCACGTGATCGTTTTCCTGTCAACCTTTAATCAGACTTTATTTGTGCAGCACCTTTTACACAAGTAAGTTTCTTTTAGATTGAAAATGTTAAGAGTCAATAAGGGACATTGTAAAACTCATTGACATCTTTGTACATGCTCCACCTGCTTCAGCGTTGCAGTTATGGCAGCCTCTACGTCCTCCCTCTCTGCAGGTAAATACTGGCGTTCACTGCAGCGCTCCACCGCTACACTCAGCTGTTCACTGAGCGAAGTCCTCCAGCGGGACGCAGAAGAAGCTGAAACCGTCTCAGCCATGGCCTCACTGTCTGTCGCCAACAAGCACATCGGGAAGAGGTGTGGACCGTTTTTAGCTCTGCTAAGTGACTGATGGACATTTTTGGAATTTATTTGCTTTCTTGTTGACAGTTGGTAAATAAGAGGCTAATGCCAGCAGCTGATAGGGTTAAACAGATATCTCTGTCTAAAAGTGCTTGGGCAAAAAAAAAAAAAGAAAACACCACCTGGAAAAGATGTTGTTCCGCTTGAGAGGAGGAAATTATTGCTCTGGATAAAGAATGCTTATAGAATAGTCTTAAGCCTTAAACCTGGAAAGATAGTGATGGTGACAGTGAATATGGTCATAAAATAATCCTGAATGATTGTATTTGGAAATCATTTAAAAGTTTTCTATGAAATCTGATCTAAGAAAATGTCAGTCAGTAGATGCTCACATGGTCACAATAGTGGCCATGAGAGCATTTCATCATGCACAATATAACTCAAGCTGTTTTAACACTACATAGCTTTTGACCATTGGCAGTGGCTTTGCAACATGTTGACAAGTGTCTTAAATGCATTTTTGAGTTGCTCAAACATCACAATTGAGCTCAGATGAGCAACTGCTCACTGATTTGCCTCTGGCTGGTCTCTGAACTCAGCAACTGCCAAATCATGAAGTGTAAAAATGTCTTTAAAAGAACACATTAGTTAGGATAATTAGGAGGAGAAAAGGCTTTGATTTGCTGGGAAGCATAAACCTTCCCACATGCTTAGAGCGGGAAGCTGAATTTTTACTTTATCTTATTTTTTTGTGCAGAACTGAAGAGGAACCAATGGAAGAGGAAGCTCCGATGTAAAGAAAAAAAAAACATGCTTCATCTTTGACTCAGACAAGCCTTCATTTTTGATCGTGCCCTCATCCAGTCAGTTGTAATTTATGGCAGTATCCCCTCCTGGGTGTTTCCACTGCCGTACCAAAACGGCGTCTTGTCATGGGAGGCAACAAGAAGAGCTGGCAAATGTCGCCCTCAAGGGACGCAGCCTGCTGAAGATGAGCGACACATTCAGCAGCGCACGGGTCAGACAGAACACACGTGTTGCACTTCATTACATTGGACATCATCCCACAATAACAACCTCGAGTGCCAGTGCTTTGAAAACACTAGACAGATGTGCTTTTTGAGTGCCAGTCTGAGCGATACGCCCACAATTGGCATTCATTTGCTTTTCATATCATTCAGTTTATCTTCATGTTCTTATTTCCGTCAAAACCACTAGAGCTCTTTATGATTGTGATTCTGCACTGAGGATGGATTCCTGTTTTTTTTAAATAACTGAATGGAACTCAGTTAAAACTCATCACATTTTCTGCATTTTTTCCAAGGTTATTATAGATTAAATTTGAGAAATGTCAGCAGGTTTCCAGGATTTCTAAATTGACATGAGCGTTCGTGCCTTTTTTCCCCCCCAACCCTGGTGGATTTTCTCTTAAACCTGAAGAACCTTGCCTTAAAAACAGGTTTTTGGATCTAGGCCTCTTCTTCAAAGCCCAACAAACGATTCTATCCTGATGCAACATCAGCTGCCTGCATGTTGTTGGCACATAAACTAGAGGACCTTGGCGTGTTTACCTGTAATCCTCTGCACCCAGCAGAGACTTTGCATTTTCCCCTCATTTTCATCGTAGAAGGTAGTTCCCAGCTAGAAGTTGGAGTTAAAGGATGTTTCTGCGCATCACAGGCACTGGTTTTTGTCTATCAAAAGAGAATTAAGTAGCATGCACTTTACAAGGCCAATGAGGCTAGTGAACATTCAAGTCATCCCAGTCCGTAACAAAGCCAAAGCATGACAGATCACCATCTCTGTGTTGTCACAGTTCCACTCACACAGCTACAATTCAGAGAGAAATTGGTGTCACTTTTTTCAAATTATTGAGGGACATAATTAATCTCATATGGGGCAATTTGTTTAGCCCGCCTTCTCTCTGAGATAAATATGTCTGTGGTAAGAAGGCTCGTACCACCTGGGATTATCCAGAAGGTGCTCTGTGGCTGCGGAGGCTCCCACAGCTGGTTTAGCATGTTTAGACCCTTGTTGAGCACATCTGCTCCCCAAATGTAAGGTGCTCCGAAACAGGTGTGTGTACGTCTGCCTGTTCACATTCAGAGAAACACTGCCGCTCTTCATAAATATGAAGTAGCTCGCACACATTAACGGTGAATATTCCCATGATACTGTATCTTAATTTTTGTTTTAGCGGCAAGATTTATAACCCCAAATTAGAAAAAGTTGGAATAATATGGAAAATGCGAAAATAAAAAAATAACGCAGTGAGACTTCTGCTTCTTTGCAGACAGTGGAAGCTTGAACCATTTCTTGTTTTTTCCTCATCAACTTAATATTATATGTCAATATACATTTTTGCATTTCGGGCCGAAACACAGCACATATTTTCAGATGCCTCCGAGCCCAGAGACATGAATTTCTCCTCTAGACGAGGCTAACATCAGGCATCTTATATGCATAGTCAAGTTATAAAAGTTTGTGATTGTAGGACCACATTGCGATGCTGGACAAAGGTTTCCCACAGTAATCCCTGCGGTAATGTCAGCTATTGATACATGATGGTTTTTGATGCAGCGCACTTCTGAGACATTGGAGATCTTGGGTGTCCATCTTGTGCTTGTGACCTGAAACTCACCCACATTTAATATGAATCATTTAATATTATGCACTGTTGAAGGAGAAATCTGCTATACCCTTTCAGTATTACTTTGAGGTAGAGGTCTTCACGGGTCCACTTTCATGGACCCGAAACCGACCCGACCCGAGTCTTTAGTTTCCGACCACGAACTGAACCGAGATACCCGAATAGAACCGGGACAATACAACCCATAGTTGCTCATTTTAAAAGTTGTCTACCATTGCATAAAACTTGATTTTCTTACCTAAAGTTGTCTTCTTCTACCCGGTTCAGTTGCTACATAGGCTACGTGATGTAAACAACAATAAATCCACGTCGTTATTTTCTTTCTGGATATATATGCTATTGGTAGCAACTGCTAACACTAATAGCCTACACCAGTCAGGACGTGTCCCGAATATGTTCTCTCATCCAACGTTGTCATGTTGGCGATCCGTTGTGCTTTACTGCTGCTGGGCAAACCGCTAATAACACGCTACAGCAACACGACTGTTTCATGACAAACACGCCATATTAATGAATAATCATTTAACTGCCCCAAGTGCTGACATTGGACTGGCACCGCCAATATCTTTACCTCTCGAGTAAACGCGGACCCAGCCTGTCAGAGAGCTCCGACCGGACCCGAGATTAACTGTAGCGATTCCAACCCGAACCCAGAGTCACGTCTTTGGAATGGACCCGGGACCCGATTCGGGTCGGGTCGGAACCTCGGGTTTTCGGGTTGTCGGGTTGTTCCGAAGACCTCTACTTTGAGGATTATTATTCTTAGAAATTAAAATGATTTCCTCACACATTTGTGGGAAAACTAGAGATCCTCTGTCCATCTTTGTCCCTTTAAGACTCAAGTCTTTCATGGCTTCTACTTTTGTAAATCATCACTATAATTATCTGTTGACATCAGATAATTATCATCAACATCTTTTTTTTTCTTCGTCTTTTTTTTTTCTGGTTTCAGGACTGAAATGTGTAAAACAAAATTGGATGTAGATTAGCAAACGAAAGGAAGTTTACAAATGAAATGAAATGAAAATTACTTTATTAATCCCAGAAGGGAAATTCAATATTGTAGTAAGGGGTTTTTTTTTTTCTTTTTTTTTATGTCGAAGTAAATGTAGGAATTACTGCGTCTTCTTTTTCCATTTTCCATATCATCCCAGCTTTTTGTCATTTGAAGTCGTATATGTTTGAACTAAACCAGTTCCATGCTCCTCTTAACTTTAAAGCCTTACCTGAGGAAACAGTGAGTAACAGGTGGGTGTTTAGCCTGCACCACCCACCATGGCCAGCATGCTGTCATGCTTTCTTTGACCAACCTTCTGGGCAACTACCTTCTGCAACCCCCCTTTTATTTCTGTTGACCAGGAAATGCAGCGCTGTGTTGTTTACTGTTGTTTACTGTACATATAACACTGATCTCCTGAGGATTCCTGCCACACACAACAATGACTACTCGTGTTGATTCTTTTTCCTCTCATTTCGTCAAGTCTTCGGTGGAACCTAGTGACTTACTTTTGTACCTTTAGACATGTTTACTTGTTGACATGCTGTCCATGCTGTTTTTCCTGTTACACTGTAAAGCTGACGTTCTTCACCACAGGTGAGAGATAAGACTGTTTTCAGTGGTCATAACATGAATCTGTTTCTGGGTTCAGGGTTTTTCTTGGATGAAATTGTTTCTCCTTTGTAAAATAATGAACAATTGTGTATTTACTGTCTGTTCATAGTAGATTTATATATTAAATGAGTATGTGTGGGGGTGTGTGTGTGTGTATATATATATATATATATATATATATATATATATATATATATATATATATATATGATATATATATATATATATATATATATATGATATATATATATATATATATATATATATATATATCTATATATATATATATATATATATATATATATATATATATATATATATATCTATATATATATATATATTATATATTAGGGCTGGGCAACGATTAAAATTTTTAATCTTGATTAATCACATTATTTCACTGATTAATCACGATTAATTGCATTGTATACGCAAAATCAAATAATGAATTCAAAAGTAGTGTAAAATGCACTTTTATTTAAATGTTCTGCTGCCATATGAACTAAAGTGCCATAACATAACACTTTTAACATCACCACTTGTTAGTAACACATATTTAGTGTAAATCTCATCTTAAATGTAAAAAATGTAAAATAAAATAAAGCTTATTGCCACTGCCAGGGCATTAATGTCATCCTTTTTTATAAAATCTACAAACAAAATCCAACAAAATGATTGTGGCTCAGCACAATCAGAACATTAAAACAGATAATTTCTGAGGCAACAACAGAAACTTTTAACGGGGATTTCAACTTGGCCGTTGTTACAAATAACCTTGTTTCTGTCGAATCCTCCATCTGGGAGAACTTTAAAATAAAAATGCCCATGTTAAAGTTCAGTAACTTTACCAATCCATGTATCATTCATTCTTTCCATTTTCAATTGTCAATCAAAAATTAAAAAAATTAAAAAGTGACATTTTATTACGTTTCTCGTTTTTTAATCTAACACAGAAAACGCATGAAAAAATGCCTGTTTTTTAATATTTCAGTTTTAGACTTGGAACAAAAATACGAAATGAAAAAACGGGCCACAGAACTGAATTTGTTTTATAATTAAGGACTAGACTCTCTGTTGTCATTACACATCTGTGCCACTAGATGGAGCCGCACTGAAGTAACCAGCTAAGAGAACAGCACAACAGTGAACACATGGAGCAGATCTGATGTAACATGGAGGAAAATGACATGAAGGTTTTCTTGCAGTCCAGAATTTTTTTTTTTAGACAGAATTATTAATATTGCTGAGTTGCTACCCGAACTGTAAAGTACACAGATTTTTACCGTTCTCCATGTCTGTTTTAGCTTTTCCCAAGTTTACCTGCCAATTATTTTCCGGTTCCACAGCAGCCAGTAACAGACTTTTCAAAACAAAAGCATGTGAGCAACATGCGTTAACACGCGATAAAATAAATGTTGGCATTAATAAATTAATGAGTTAACGCAATAATAACTTGCCCAGCCCTAATATATATATATATATATATATATACATATATATATATATATACACATACACACACGTACACACGCATACATACATGATGAAATACTTTGACCTTGCTTTGAAGTTAACATTGACAAATGAAACTTTTTTAAGGGTTGATTGTGCTGTTGGCCCTTTTAGGGTGTTACTGAAGCCACGGTTTGCTGTCCTGGGTTACAGTTTGTGTTTTGCCGCATGCTGCATCTTGTGATGATCTTCTTTTTTATTTATCATGTTGGTACCACAACACTGTTACAGGAGGTGTGCAGTCGCCCTCGCCTTTGCCTCATCTCTTCATCCTCATATCTGTACCATTCCATGCTTTCAAAATCAAATGTCAAATGCTGTTGATGTTCGAAAAACTCCAATATCTTCAGAGCCATGTACTAAGTTTTGGTATTTTTAAGAAAAAATCAACATTCTGCACTTTGTTTCTTCATGTTTGTTCCTTTTTCTTAAAGGCTTACACATTTGTCCTCCAAAACGGGGATGTCCAAGTCCAGTCCTGGAGGACTGCTGTCCTGCGTGAGATCTGAATATCTGAGTCAAATGACTGGGTCATTAACAGACCTGGATGACAAGCTGATGCTGATGGCGTTCATGTGAACCAGGTGTGCTGAAGCAGGAAGCTGTGTAAGAACAGCGGGCCTCCAGGACGGGAGTTTGACACCTGTGCTCTGACACGTTTGTCGGAACAATAGGATGAATGGGAACGTCGCTGGGTTGTTGACCATATGAAACCACTGTGATTGGGTGAAAATGATTCTGACTGATGATCAATTATTTCCACATCTTGTAAATCAGGCCAGACTTTTCTTGCATCCAAGACGATCACAGTTTGATTCATGCCGCATTGCTTGCAACATTTTCTTTCTTGACCAAAATTGCATTGCCAACTTTAATTTACACGGACCAGTTTAAAAGAAAACTTGATGTGTCTGTATTCAGATATAATCAATAATTACAATTATCAGTAGGTGCTAAAATGTTCTTTACAGTCTGAACAACCATTTGCATTTTGACTGAATGTATCCAACTTCAAATGGCAGAAATGATGCGTGGATCCTGCATGTGCAGCTTCAAAGCCCCGTGATTTTTCACGACTCCTATGAATTGACCGGATGGACCAGTCCACGTCATGGACCGTTTCTTGCTTGTTTCTTCCTTTTGGTGTCCCTCCTTCCAGATGTGCTGTAAATAATGTTCCATAAACTAAAAAGATGGATGAGAGAGCATTTGCAGAAGGTCTTGTTCATAGTTCTCTGTACATTCCCTTTTTGTTAGACACATGCACAGGTACTGCTTTCTCCTTGTTAGTCACTCTGAGCCCGTTTGTTGTACATACAGGGGTGTATGGACCTGGAACATAACACATAACTATGCTGCCCTGCACATCACCTCATGTTGAATACACTGATGTTTCTACACATTTTTATACTCTTGAGGAAGACTTTCCCAGAAGCTTTGTGCAGCAGTGCCAATTGTGGCTTTCCTACTGTTTAATGCTTCAGTTTCTCAAACAGAGAGCAGCCAAAGCTACCACAGTCTGGCGGCTCTGTCTTCACAGTTAGTCTTTAATAAATGTCCAATTACTCAATAGAAAAAAAGGATACATTCCATTTTATTGAATTTCCATTTATTTTGAGGCAGGAATGCTTTGATTTTTCACCCAGACTTCACTCCATTCCTCGTTTTTTTCTCTGCATGATCTGTGTGTCTGCATGCACTGCCTACCAGTTGTCTGTCTGTCCATCCGTCCCCTGCCACATACAGCACAAGGGGGGGGTTGAGCACTGAAGGACATTAGTAATTTCACTGTATCCAGACTGTCATATCTCTTCTGCTGCGCTTTTATTCATTATGAGGAGCAGTTTGGGTGCTTTCCATGTCGTTACCTTCACCTACAGCATATGGATTCCTCCAGTCTGGAGGATATATGTTGGCTATTTTAGAAAACAAACGTAGAAAAAGTTACTAGCACAGACAATAGATTTTATTGTATTTATGTAGAGAAGCCTATTGTGTCAGTGGGACGCTTTGTAAAGTGCAGCAACAAAATGGGCATTGCTTTAATTCCAGGCGTGATGTGACTGGTGGAATTTTTGGGAACATTCAGGACATTTTGTCCTTTTGTCACATCTGGACTTTTTAAGGGCTCCACCCAGATGCCTGGACATTGTTACAGTTGTCCATTCCAGTAAATAAGCCAGTTATCTCTAAGACCCCTGTGGTTCAAAAACAGTTCTAGGTTTACATACAGTATATAAATGAATATTCTGTTTTGTTTTTTTCATTTCTGTTTTTGACTTGTTCTGCCATTGTTACAGAAATAGTACATTTTTCTCGGGAAACCTTTGCTCTAACATATTGTCTTTGACATGTACAATATAAAGTATTGTTTTGGAAAAACTTTCTGCACTGTGCTTTTTTTAATGTTTGTAATACTGTTTTGTATTGATGAAATCTGTATCCAACTATCAGGTGTGTTTATTCTCTGTCCTGCTACTTCATGGAGTTGCACAGATTATTATTGCTCAACCATAAAAAACATCAAATGTTTAAACTGAGGAAATGTACCATCTTTAAAAAAAAAAAAACAAAATTGGGTCATTTTGAATATGATGGCAGTTTCCAAAAGTTTCTCAAAGGTTTCTCACTGAGTAGCATCTCTACTTTTAACAACAGTTCTTTTACTTGTAGTTTCTTTTTAAATCACATAATTATATTATACTTAGTTAGCATTATTAGCTATATCGCCTCATAAAAATGAGTCGGAGGAGATTTATTTAACAAGGGAGTTGACAACGGTGCAGGAGGTTTTATGAGCAGACAGGGGACTGGACGCAGGTTGCCAGGTCTGGTACCAACAAGGTGACTTTGGAGCGGTGTCATTAAGGAGCAGATGGACCTTTTCAGGTTGGAGATTAATTCAAAACAAACTTACCAGTTACAAAATCTGAAAAAAGTGGGACAACATTGACATTGCTGGTACTACAAAAACAAAAAAACATGGTTCCTAAATTTACTTTTCAGACAATATGAACCCACAATATTTCTCAACAGATATTTCAAGCATTAATATGTATTTATTTAAGTATTTCAGGCCTGCTGTACATTTGATAAAGAAGTTGGGACAGTACAGCTTTTACCGCTGTCAATGGTGCAATTCTTACTTACAATATTTCAGAAGCATTTGTTTTAAAAAGTGTCCTGACACTGAGGATACCCAGCAATGATACCCAGGTTTATTTTGTCGGCGTTGTTTAAGTTTTCCTGCAAACACATGTTAAGGCACACAGCAGTATGGGGTTGTTGTCACATTTTTGGTTTCAAAATTCTTTCCTCATCCTTGATTGCAGGTCAGGACTGCAGGCAGGTCCGTTCAGTACCTGGACTCTCCACTTCTTCCGTTGGTAAATAGATTTATGTCCCTGGAGGAGATATTGTGTTTCTCTAAAACCTTAAAGTACTTTAAGCATTAATGCTGCTTTCTTAGCGTTGCCAGTAACACTCATACGACTCCCTTCCATTCTTTATTTGAGGAACTTAGTTTTTGAATATTCCAAATATTTTCTCACACATTTACAACGTGGAGAGCTCTACCCATCTTAACTCCACAGAGACTCAGCTTTTCATGGATGCTTTTTTGTTTGTTGTTGTTGTACTAAATCACCATTACAATCACCTGTTGTCATCACCTTTTTTTCCCCACTTTTCACTATCTTTCCCAGAACTAACTTCCTCTGGAATGTGTGGAAGACCTAAAATACAAAAACAGATGCATTAACAAGAGACAAAGTTGAAAAATTAAAAACATGAAATATCTCTGAGTTCAAAGTAAATTCCAAAATCACTTCAATGTTTATTTGTGTTCATCCATATCATCAACTTTTTCTGATTCAATGTTGTAACTCTTCAAGCTTATTTATATTTTTTTAATTCTTTCCGTAACTAATCTAACATGGTGCATTTAGCTCCCTCTGGAGCCACAAAAGATTTATACAAGTGTCTGGAAAATGCAACTACCTGTAGCTGTAAACAGTAGTTTATGTTTAAAACGTTCAGATGAGCCAGTCACTGGTAACAGTGGGCCCACAGTAGCTTTGACTGGGGTTAGCCACCCATTTGGACGGGTCAGAGGTCGGAGCTGGTGTCCAAATAAACAGCAGTGAATCGCTGTCGGTGGTGGAACAAACGCTAACAAAACAGTCCAAAAGCAAACAAAACCAAGCCTGCCGCTCTTCCTTTCAAATAAACCTGCATTCCACCACTTTCAGTCCAGCTCTGACTTTAACGCACAACAGAGCAAATAAGACCCCGGCCTGCGCAGACTGTCACAACGTCTGTAAATCAGAGCGTGTGGAGATGCTGGGCATCACCACAGGCAAATAAGGAAGACCACCTCTTTTACTTCACTAGGGGAGGAAGGGTAAATGGAGCCATCCTTCAGATGCTGGGACGAGCTCTGGGGGCTCCCTGGAGTAACGAGAACGGCAGTAAAGCTGAGTATGTGCTTGTTTACGGTTCCTCTGTGGCTGGGGATGCTCCAACAACACAGACTGCCCGGCTCACCTTCAGTTCATCCTATCTTCTACGCGACACATAATCCCCGTGCCCTCGGTCGGGTCAGAGAGGAGGCGGAGCCTGCTTGTTAAACCCCCCCACCAACAAGATGGCTCTCTCGTCGCCACAAGAAAGAAGTGAAAAGTCTATTTTTCCCCTCTCTTTCCCCCACAGTGACATTCTGGTCTGCGGCGACGTTCTTGCCTCGCTCGTCTTCTTTCAGTCGTTATCAGCTAGCTCTGTCATTACCCGGCCACCCGTGTGCGTAAAAAAAGGCCTCATCCTTCCCGCCACGCTCATCGCCTCGCATCTTAATTGCAGGTTCGAGTGACTCCAAAAGGGCGATGAGGCTTTGGCCAGCTGCGTGAATGACAAGCCAGACTAATTATAGAAGAGTTATTAGAATCAAATCTGCATCATCGACACACACAGAGACGTGAGTAAACAAGGGCTGCAATAAGCAACTCTGTGGGGGGATCACAGAGGTGGATCGGCCAAGTAAAGACCACAAGCTCTTGGATTAGGAAATGTCAGCACTCTGAAAGAAATTAGAACAAATGAAACAGTTTCCCTCAACTTATTTCATCTGGAGCATGACTTTAGAAACAATGGAAATATACTCAAAGGCATTCTAGCAGTTTGGTGTGTTCTTTTTTTTTTTTTTTTATCTCCCCCACTGGGTGTTCCACCAGTTGGTATTTTTTGATCCATATTTGAAGAGCTGTGTTGAGTTTGCTTTTCTTGCCACTGTGTGTGTGTGTGTGTTTAGTCTCCCGTTCAGTGTGTGATGTCATGTAAAGGGCAAGGATGCGCACGGTCAACACAACGCAGTGGGAAAGTCACTGTCATCTTGGCTTTGGAGTGCTGAGACATTTCAGTTATAACTTACACATGCATTTATGTGTTCTGGTTTTATACCCAAAGTACAGAAAACAAAAGAAGGGCTCCACCAGTCCACCCACGGTGTTACGCACAGAGTACTGGTCACCCCTAGCCTTGTTGTTCCATCAAAGTTTAAATGACCATCAATATTTATTCTTCTCAATCTCCTCAATATTTTATTAAGATACCAACAGAAAATGCACTAATAGTATTAAGCAAAGAAGGTAGATATAGAAAACCCATGATTTGCAAAGGAATATGGTTGCAGTTTAGTGAGTAAGGAGCCCACTAGATCCTGAGTCTTTGCTAAATCTTTAGCCTGTGACTTAAAAACTCTGGAAGATGATCAGTAAGATGATGCCAAAGTCATCTAGTGTGTGGTTTAAGCAGCAGCATTTAGCGCATACAAACAACGTAGCAACACATCTGCTGATATGGTTCTGTGTGCAAGTCTGATTGACTGTTAATAAAATATAACAGAACTCTTATAAACAGTAAGATAAGCATGTCACTCTGCTGATTCAAGTAACAGCCATGCTGGATAATGAACCTGGGTAAGGTGAGGTTTCTCAAAATTTCTGAGTTGGAATTTTGATCTCGGGGGGGCGTTCCAGATGAAACTTCCCACTAGGAACTCAGAAATCACAACTTGATAAAGGCTTGCTAAAGTGAGGTGATCCAGAAATAATCATGCAGTTTATGCACGATTGTTGTTATGGTTGTTAGACTGACAGTTAGTTTGCAGACTCTGGTGTTAAATGCTAGCTATTTTCAATTTAATTAATCAGTGCCTTAACATTGTTGGTGAATTTGACATCTGAGCTGTGAATTAAAATCTAAGGGAGTTATCATTCTTATTTTAAAGATAATATTGGCTTGCAGAAGACACAGTGAGATGGAAATAAATGATCCTCTGTGGTAACCGCTAAAGGGAAAATCGGAGAGAAGCTGTGTTATCAGTTGTACTAGCCAACCAGTGCGACTGGCTTTGGGTTGGTCCTCATAGGGTGAAGAGGTGAAGGTTGCCAAATAACTTGTGGCCTTCAGCCAAGAGTCGGCCTTCTGCTAGGTGCATCTGCCGATGACTGGCTGTTCTGAGGCCAGGGGCTCGCTACGTTCAAGGCTAACCTGAAACCCTCACTGTAACTGACTGCCAGGCTTGTTCCATCTACCCATCTTTGGATTAACGGGTTGGGCCGAGTAACTTCCTGCCAACATGGTGTCCTCCATTTAAAAAAAAAAAAAAAAAAAAAAAAAAGGCCTAAAACTATTCTGTCTTTGGGTGATGTCACAGCAGGTTTGTCCAGTTCTCTTTGTACAGTCTGATTTTAAGGAGATTGTCCCGTACAGATGTTTGCAGTGACATTGATGAGGATTCCATTCTTTTAGATTTATGAGACCCAAGTTCCTGTATTTTATCTTTGCTTCCTAAGTACATTGGAAAATTTTTGACAATCTTTGACAAAATAAGACTAGGGGTGCCTATGACTTTTGCACAGTGCTGTGAGCATGCGCATTTTCATCTGTCATCAATGATGAATTACAAATAAACCAATATTTAAGTCTTTACTTTGTGGACAATATTGAACAGAAAACACTTATGTACTACTATATTAGTAAGTAAATAAAGTTTCAATATGTGGCATGAACACTGTATGTTTCAGACCCCGCCACCAGGGGGCGTTTATCAGGAGGCTTGGAGCACAGAAACGGAGCATTTCCTCCACCAGAGCCTCGTACTGTCCACCGTAGATCATTCAGAGACGCTTGTTTTTCCCTCCATCTCCCACGAGTGAAGTGAAAGCCTCAGGCTCATAAACGAGAAAGTCGGCTCCTGAAGTGATGTGACCCCGTGACCTTGGCCGACCCCTGCAGTCATAGCTTGCGCTAATGACGAACAAAGGAGGAAGAGGAGGGGGGAGGAGGAGGAAAACACATTTAACCACACACACACATCAGCCTGGAGACAAATCAAGTTTCTTGTCCAGCTGGTATTTATATTTTCATTTATTTATTCGTGAAACTTTGCTCTGCTGACAAAAGATATAAAAAGCAGAGATTTATTGATGACAATGTCAGGAAGATTAATGACTGTAGTGGGTTTTATTTGGGTATTTGTTTGTGAAAACAGGAAACAGTGAGCCTTCTTCCAGCCGTTTATCCAGTCTCCCATAGTGAAGCTGGATCTACTGTTTTAGTAACACTCAAGTCTTATGTTGCTCTTTTTATCCATGCAAATGTATAAAGATCCATGCGAGCCCTCAGTATAGTATAACCTCTTCTTGTTCGGCTTTGTGAAAATGTAATACAGTAAAACTACACGAGTGCAGAAAAGCAGGTATTGATTCATTAATGAGGTGGATGAGAGATAGAGTTTATATTCTCAGCTGATACAACCTGCAGTCCTCATGCTAAAACATCATGACATCAGCAGTTGCAGGATGGTAACAATATGGCTGAGAACTGAGAAGTGCTTTCTGAGCAGCGCTATGGAGGTGTTAAACGTGTCTCACAGAAAGGAAAAGAGTCATCACTCTCTCACACACATGCTTGACCCAGTTGGACCGCTTTTACAACCAAATGTTCCAGTCCAGAGTCCAAAAGAATCCCCCGACTAGTCTTGATGTAAGGAGTGGGATTCTGCCTCACAACATGACAAAACCGGGACATTATTAGAGCGCATTATTGCACGGGTGAGCGCAGAGATATGATACGGGTCTTTACTGCTGCTGCGGGTCCACATGCTCTGGGAGAGCGACGCCCACACCGGGACGCTTCACGGGTCTGACGGAAGATGCATCAAGGAGGAGGTGATGACAATTTTTGTTTTATATCGGAGTTGTTCAAGGTTGAAACTGAGCCTAAAAGACGTCCAGGAATCTAAATAAATAAGCCTATAAATCTATCAGGCCTCATGAAAAGCATCGTCCCGTTGGACGTTTGGTTCTGATCTGGAGCAACTTCATTCAGTCACTGAAGATGATTTTAAGAATCTTAAAGCGAAATAAAACCCCAAGAATAGACATTTCTTTACCGAGTGGAGCTGTTTAGGAGTTTTGTTCAACTTTTTAAAGATTTTTCTATTGAAAAAAAAAAAAGGCAACAAGTGAGGCCTGGTCAAGTCCCTCTGAGCAGGATCAAAGATTTCCCTTAACTCTGGCTCTCTTTTAAGAATTATAAAATATTTTATATAACAAAAAAGAAGCATTATTAAATACTATAACATCACCTGTTAGAGTTTGTGTTTGGAGCTTGTTTAATTAAAACAAAATAGATCGATACAGGAATGCTGGCAAACATCAGAAATCTGCATATTTTTAAAGTCTCCTGATTATGCACTAATTCAATTTTTGTTTTTTTTTATCATATGATTTTATGTCATATACAACAGAAGAAAGAAAAAAAGGAAAATGTGCCCTCTGAGCCTATTTGAAGCCTGGCCCAGGTCGTTTCCGTGCACCAGCGTGGTGGCGGCCGCCACAGCTGGCTCCCAGCTCTGCCAGCCTGCTCACAAACAAACATACATCCGTACAGCCTCCAAACCGGTACGAGGTCGACCTTTGGATTTTTTTTTTTTTCTCTGAACCAGACGAAGGCAGAATACCATTCAAGGCACACGGAGTGTAAACCTTTACTTTATTCCCTTTTCACTGCAAATTAAAGTTTTGTAGCTTTTTCCGTCTGATTTTACGGGAAACATCTGGATCTCCTGCACCACTGGAGCGGTGGCCCCCGGGTGATTGTGTGCTGCTCAGCTGCGAGGAGCCCGGGATAATGAGCAGGTATCAAACGGGCTCCTACGGATAAGCGGGCCCTGGTAGGAAGGGCTGCCCAGCAGCATCCCAGACCACCGTGCCAAACGTGACTGCACACCGGTGCATCTGTTCATCTTTAACAAGTTAATGTGCAGGATTTCGAGGGGGATCTCGCCTGTTATTG
This sequence comes from Hirundichthys speculiger, assembly GCA_018398805.1. Taxonomy (NCBI): domain Eukaryota; kingdom Metazoa; phylum Chordata; class Actinopteri; order Beloniformes; family Exocoetidae; genus Hirundichthys; species Hirundichthys speculiger. The sequence goes on along the minus strand of JAGFBZ010002373.1, from coordinate 35,344 downwards.
CGTGAACTCTTTGGGAGATATTACACAAACAGCAAGTGCAGAAATGTTTGTTTCTGGTCCCGCAGTAAATCCGTCTTCTTAAGTCTCTGTGTATTGTCATAAGCCTTGTTTTAACCCAGTGGTTCAGGTTGAGCGCGTGTAGATGGGAGGGTCGTGCCACTCGTGCACCAGTAGGATCAGAATTAGATCAAAGCGTCAGGCGTGACACTGTAAATCAGTAGATTTAAATGTGCCTTGTAATGACTACAGTCATGGAAAAAAAAATTATTAGACCACCATTTTTTCTTCACTTTCTTGTTCATTTTAATACCTGGTACCACTAAACGTCATCATGTGACTAAAACAGACACTGAATGCATAAAAGCAGTGTTTTTGGCAGTACAACGCCATAGCTATTGATGTAAAAACTTAAGTGATTTAGGTTATAATCAAGAAAACCATGGAAAATGGTAAGATATCAGCTCTTAAATAAAACTCTTATGAGCAATCTTTGTGGTTATCGTTATGTTTGTCCAAACAAATGTACCTTTAGTTGTACCAGGCATTAAAATGAACAAGTAACTGAAGAAAACAAGGGTGGTCTAATAATTTTTTCCATGACGCCTCCAAAGCAGTCTGCTGGATGAGGAGAAATCAAAAAGCCAAAGGTCATCACTAAGATAGAAAAAAGTGGATTTGAGCCTCATGCTCAGTTACAGCTTCAGTAAACGGGTTTATAATGTGAGTTTAGTGCATCAGCATCCCCACAAAGCAGCAGGAGGAGAAACCTCACCTCCCCACCAACCCAGACTTCACAATCCAACATAGCTGCCGCTCCTTTCAACAAAGTCAACATCCGGCTAAGTTTACTGTTCTTTCTTATTTTATTTACATGAAGCCAGACATATATACATACCATCAATCACTTTTTTAAACCGTCTGAGCTAAATGCAGCATACACCGTTGTTATGAATTCAAGTTACAAAAGCTGTGGCAAACACATGACGTCATTCCCAGTTCCGCCTTCCAGTCACTGGTGGCTGCAGGTGTTTGACTTGATGAAAACACACGATTGTAAATCAGTAATTTTAATGACGTCCGGGATATTTGATCTGCCCATAAATACTGAAGTGATGGGAAACTGTCCCAGAATAGCCGCTTTAGCTGCTGGAGTTTACCGGTTGAAGCAGGTTTGTGGAGCAGCAGTCAGACCAGTATCTAAACCAGCAGCCCTGCGGTAACAATGGGCTCTTTTTTAGGCTTTAGATTGCATCAAACCCAGTCTGGGAAAGCGACATGTAAACAGTTAGACTGTATTAAGAGTGAGCGGCAGATTCAAAGGAATGTCTAGTTGGGGTCCTGCTTTTTTTTGTGTGTGTGTGTGTTTTTTTATTTTCCCGCCCTCCGGGCTGCTCGTTGTCCTTATCTGCGGTTGTTGGGGCTCCCTGCTCGTTAAGGAGCGCAAAGGCAGCGGCATTTGAAATGATTACATGTTACTTAAGCGGACAAACATTTTATGTGGCTGAGTTTAAAGCTGGCCCGAGTTTCCTCCACTGTTAATGAAGCTGTATGTTTTATGGTCTTTTTTTTTTTTTTTTTTTCCATAACAAGCGGATGAGGAGGGTAAAAGCAGCTTTTTTACACCCAACAGAGAGAGAAAATGGCTCGGCTTCACGGTTTTTATTTTAATTTATTTATTGGTGCGTATTTGGCCGAACTACACTGAATGTTTTACCTTCACATATACACGTAAAATTAAAAATTAAAAAAAAAGTGAAGCATTTTTTTTTCGTTCAAAAAATAGCCGTTTTAATAAATAAGCAAAACAACAATATAAATTGGACGGAGTTTGGATGGAGACTAAAGAAGGTCGGTGAAATAAATCCATGCAGCGAAACACTAAATTGCATTGGTCCCTTTACAGGATAAAGTTATACAAGTATGTACAATATGCATTATCTATTTATATTTAATTATACATATATATATATATATTCATACTTTGCCTTAAAGTCTTTAAAAAAAGAAAATATATCTCATTTTTATAAAGGATTGAAGGATGGCTTTGGAGAAAAACAGGCCGTAACTGCGCGCTGCATCATGTTTGGAGCCACAAACAGCTCCAGACAGTCCCAGGTATGGATCACACACGCACACACACGCACGCACACACACACACACACCATCCACCAGATTCTGGAGCTGCGGGTCACATTACGTCTCCACCGCCTCTGAGGTCCACGCGTTCCTGATAATCCCTTTGGTCTTCAGACTTTGCAGAAGTAAACAGTCTGAAAAAGAAGCATATATTCAGAACTCATTATTTTCAGGCACTGACATTATTTTTGACTGTTTATAAGGAGGACATGCTGGGGGTTTTCTGGCTCGCTTGGAACGTGGGAAGTCATTAATGAATCAATAATTAGCCGCGGAGCTGAGTGAAACCACATGGCTGCAGAGACGCGAGAACGTTTCGCATCTGAGCGCAGTTTTACTGCTGCAGAGGAGGAGAGGGACCTTTTCCTTGTCTTCAGTTAGAAGCACCTGAGTAAATTTACAGATTTTCATTTCTCTGTAGCGGACAAAATCAAACCCAAAGCCTCTGGGAAACATTAAGAACCAAACTCTCCCCTGAAATACACCACTGGTGTCGCGATTGAAATATTTGATTTTGAAAGGCCTTTTGTGTGAATCCCGCTGTTTAAATCCAACTGCATCTCAGTTATGTCACAGACTTGTGTGTGTGAGAGCGTGTGTGTGTGAGTGTGTGTCCGGCTTTAGAAACACTGTAAGGCCTGAAAACACACGACAAGGCTTAGTTATTTTGTTTTGGTTTCATGGAGGTCAGAGAAACTCTTGTAATGAACTGTTCTCACACTAATGACTGTAATGAAGCAGCAGGTTTGGTTCAACAGACAAAGACTCAGCCTCTGTGTTTACTTATTTCAACTGCAAAGCATTATTCAGGACCATTTAAGCCCAGCTAAATGAGAAATATTTGTCAGAACATCTTAAAATATATAATTTATATGACACTTTGTTTTTAAAGCGCTGTGGATTCAAACAGTTCAGTGTCTGTCAAATATGAGCACCACGTTGTTTTATTTTGATTTATTTTTCATCTCTTCATGACGGAACTTGAATATATATATATTTTTTAATTTGAATGAGCTTCAGATCTGCAGAACCGGGGAACCAGAACCTCCCCGCCAGTTAATGCGGGCCCGTTTTTATTGTCTTGTCGTCCAGCCTCGGTGCCCATTCCTGCGGTGGGAGCGCAGGAAAACGCTCCGTTGAGGATATAAATGACCCGTGGTGGCCCTACAGCTGCACTTCTTGGTACCTACTTCTGAGAAAGGCTCGGCTCCATAAGTCACAAGTGACTAATTTCATGCGTTTCTGGGCAGAAATTGGACCGACAGAAAACGCGGGGTTTATTATTTTTTGCCTGGCAAGTGTTTCCCGACTATTATTTGTATCAAACCAAGCCAGCTTCGCTTTGCCTGTAATTCCCTTTCAGAATTTCTAAAGTGGTCGGTTTTAAGCGCGGGTCCGGACCTGCAGGGACCGGTGGTACCACCGGGATCCCGGAGCTGCGCAGCAGCATCCAGATGCGGGAGCATCCAGATGCCGAGGCCTCGCTGGGAAAGTCTGCCGCAGATTTTCTGAGCTCGTGGAGGTTGTTGATGTGGAATCTGATGCACTAAAGATTTCCAACTATCACCGTTTGATGCCGTGTTTGTTTTTAATTCTTTAATCGGTTCTTGTTTCTGAGTTCGGGTGCAGGAGACTAACGCACGTGAGTCAGATACAGCTCACAACTATCAACATGATAGTGTTGCTGTGAGTTCTATTGGAGTTCCGAGTTTTTCCAAATATCTTAAAGTTGTTTTAATGTCCTTAAAATTCTCAGTGAATATCTTCCTTGAAAGCCTCCACTGGAAATAAGAATTTAGCACTTATTTTAGTTCCGTAAATAAATAAAACATCACAACACAGACAGTTCAGAGTTAATTTACAGTGATTTAGAAGCAGTTAATAAATAAACTGTGCTCTATTTTAGATGGCATGACGTTAGCAGACGGGTTTTCTTGCTCAAAGTGCTGCTGTGGCTGGTTTTTCTGCTTTAACTGCGGTAAAGTAAACAGATCTGGAGAGTGGATGGTTTTGAGTTTCTCAGAGGTAATTCGTGGTCGGTTTTATGTCTGATATGTTAATCTAGCAGTATGAAGATTGCTCCCAGCTCGTGGCTGGCTACCCACCGCTTTGGCATTGGACGCGCAGGTCTGTGGCTGCTAGTGGGATGCTGACATAGACCAGGCGCCCTCCATCCTCCACACCGAGAACGCGTAACTGAGTCTCTCGTGCGCTACGTAGCTGCAGCTGGACATCTTGCTGTCCATCTCGTCGCTCTGCAACACCTGACAGAGGAAGTCTATGTATCTGGACGCCAGCTTCAGCGTCTGGATCTTGCTGAGTTTGTCCGAAGGCAGCGTGGGGATGATTTTGCGCAAAGACGCGAAGGCCTCGTTGAGAGACTGAGTCCTCTGGCGCTCCCGGACGTTGGCCAGGACCCGCTGGTTCTGCAGCTCCTCGTACGACTGGCTGCTGCTCGGGCTCGGCTTCTTCCCTCTCTTCACCGGCCCCGGGCTGCTCCCGCTGCTGTCCTCGCTGCACTTTTTACTGAGCCTCCTCTTCCTCGAGTAGCGCTTCTGCTGTCGGTCCTGCTGCTCCTCCTCGCTGCTCGCCAGACTATCCACAGGGGACACCGGGGAACTGGAGCCCTCTTCCATTTCTTTCTTGAAGAAATGCAGGGATAGAGAGGAAAAAACGTTGTCCACCTTTGAAGCCGTGGTTACAACAGTCAATAGAAATCCTTAAAGATGAGGGAAAAAACTCTGAAGCTGTCGCTGCGCGTCTTTGGAAACTCTGGGCTCACGGTGGAAGTTGGCACGCGTCTCCTCTGGCAGGAAGTTTTTAGGTTCAATTTTTGGAGAAACTTTATCCCAGTTTCAGATGCTAAATAGCTTTGTGAATGGAAGGGGAGGGGTTTGGAGGGTGGAGGGGGGAGCCAGGGTGCGCCTCGCTCCTCTAATAAGCAGGAGGGAGCAGCAGCGGTTTCGTCTATAGGATGACCGAACCAAGGCTCTCATTTACTGTCACAGGCAAAGGACACGCGCTCTTTTGTTACATTTTCTCATTTTTTTTGTAACCAAATAGGCCATAAAAATACGCAATTTTTTTTAAAAATTTTACCTCAAGCCACCAAATGAATAAAATGTTACATTTAATCATCATGAAATAATTATCAGTTTGAGCGAGTATCTGTTGATCTACTCATCTGGAATATTTGTGATGTTAAAAGTTTCAATATTTAATTGTGGTTGCTGGACTGAGATCCTGCGGATCTGCTCCTGCGTAAACTGCGCGCACCTCGGAGGCCGGTGCGCGTCCGCTCTCTGCGGGCAGCTGGATCTCTGATGGAAATCCAACAGGAAGGAGGCTGAGGCTCAGCAGCCAGCTGTCCAGCGGCTGCGGACGCCTCCGGACCCGCGGACGGCCGGTCCGCCTCCGTGTGCGCGCAGGTGGCTCCGGTTACAGAGCCGAGGCTCCGCGCATCAGCTGACTGACCCCCGGAGACTCTGCGGCTTTATATAGCTGCGGCTTCTTCACTGCAGTCACTGGAGGCTTCTGCGGCTTCCAGAAACTAGCCTACACACATTTTATATGAAAAAGATGTAATAAAAACACACTTGTGTGATTGAAAAGAAAGTTTAACTTGTTTGATTTTTCTTGAACAAATAAGCTTTTCTATGTTTCTTCATGATGGTGGTGATTTATTGTTATATTCTAAGGAAAATGACTCTTGTCATACAGCAACTAATATCGGAATATTCAAGATAATGTAGACAGGTTACTCTAGTGTAAACTGAAAAGTAAAGTTTCTTTGTTATGCGGACTGCTCTAGAGGCTCTTTCATACAAAACACAACCAACGAGGCCTCAGCGGAGAATATGGATCCATTGTTAATCGAATTGTGCTCAAAAATCACCTTTTATTAATAAGCAGTTTTATTAATTGGCACTGAAGAGCTTCACTGCAAAAATTAAAAAATTAAAAAGGCAATATTTTACAAGGAAAGCCACAAAACACATGGGTGCCGGTGCCACTGAGGAACAGATGACTTATTATTAATCATTAAGCTATCTAATAATGAACTATTGATAGGATTTTATTAAGTAACTGTAGCAAATATTACATGTTCAAGGAACAAGAGACTAATAGGACAATTAAACTTCTGCCAATGATAAAATGATCAATTATGAGGAAGCTGTGATCCCTCATTGCTCAGTGTGATGTTTCATTCATCAGAAAAAGAAGTCTGCACCATTCAAACTTCTCTGGATTTTTTTTCAAATGCACTTTTTTGCTCCCATTGACACGCAAAGTCACTTTCATTTTTTATTCTATTTTATTTTTCTTCGAGGAGGTAACTGATGCGCGTGCGGACGTCCTTCAGTTCTTTTACAAATTAGGCTTCTTATAACTCGTACTCAAACTATAATTCATTTTTACAAGTGCATTATATAAGTCATATATATTGCATAAACCATATGTTATATATATATATATATATTATAAAACTCTTATATATATACTTTATATATATAATATATAATATATAATGTATATATATTTTCATTTTGCCCAAACATCCCCAAATATGATTGTGATCAGCTCGGTAACTAAAATCATAACAGCAATGGCTAACTCACAGCCAACGAAAGAACCAAGGCTAGCTGTCCATCAAACAGACTCAAATGACATCCCTCAATCTGATTGGTCAGCGTTACTGTTTAATTTAAATGTATCTGATGCGATAAAAAAAAAGATCACCCCCTGTAAAGGTGCCCTGGATGCCAAAACTAACAATAGCAACCAATAACTATTTCTGTACCAGGCTGTAAATATGTTCAATTCTGCTGCAAAGTTGGCCTATTTAACACTGGAGTCAACGGGGATTAGCCAGAACCTAGTGGTCAGTAGAGGAACTGCAACAAAATGTCCTTAATGGATGAGCTTCAATTCGGACGTGGCATGGTTGTTGTTTGGTATTTATTGAAGTGGCTAATGTCCAACTAAACTATCCAAACCTTGCTCTTGAGCAGCTGTCAGTTGAAGTGACCACTATGAATGGAAGGATTAATTCACAGATATTCAATAGCTAATTATTACCTCGTGATTTATTAATGTAGGGTATTGTTATCTGTTCTCTTTAATTCATTATTCAACATATGGTTCTCCATTAAGAATATTTGCTGCAGGTTTTACCCCAGATTTACCCTCATCATTTATCCCGGCACTATGAGAACACACTGAGTTGAGGCTCCTATCTGGCTGGAGTACTGAGGGCAACGTGGTTTTCAGTGTCTTGCTCAAGGACACATCAGCTCGTGACAGGGATGGAAATTGCAACCTTCCAGGTAACAGTCAATGACCGACCCACTATGTTACCCTAAAAATGATCAAATAAGAGTTCCAGTGTCTGTTTTAGATGTCCAGTGAGACTCTAAGTGAAGTGGAACTAAGTGCCTCCAGTTTAAGCCTTCGAGCGCTTGCGTGTTTCAGACCTGCAGGAAACCTCACCTGCTTTGTGTTGTGGGCTTGACTCACTGTCACACTGTTTTTTCACAGCACAAGAGCTGTAACTGTAACTCACACTGCGGCAGCTTGACTCCAAAGGATACATTATCTGCTCAGAGAAGGTAATGTTTCACACGTGCAAATATGAAAGAAACTCTCAGATATGTGCAGGCACTTAGAATGAAAGAAGAAATGCGCACATGCACACACATTCACACACACTTGCCCTGATTGTGACCTCTGAACTCAAGCTACAGGAGGCCTCCATGCACAGGGTGAGAAGGTTCTGACTCGTAGAGGGATACTGTTCAGCATCTGCAAAGGTTCAATTCAATTCCATTTTATTTGTATAGCGTCTTTACAATGTCAATTGTCTCTAGGCGCTTTACGGAGACCCCCGAACAAATATCATTAACTAAAATTATAATATTAAATCCAATCAATGATAATGGCAAGTTAAAAACTCCCACAGAGGGAGAAAAAAACCTTTAAGCCAAACAGTGGCAAGGAAAAACTCCACTTTAAGAGGAAGAAACCTTGAGCAGGACCTGGCTCATATGGGGGGACCTTCCTGCCGAAGGCCAGCCGGGTAGAGAAAGAAAAGAGGGGAGACAGGACAGAGAGAGGATGTAGGACAGAGAGAGGAGGGCACACAAATGACTAAACATAATGACCATATAAACAAACATAAACAGATGGAGGCAGCAGCACTGGGATGAGATGGCCAGAGGACCAGGTCGCCGATCACCACGCCAGTCGGCACCCAAACACAAGTGGAGGAGAACCCCGGAATGACCAGAGGATGGAACTGCAAGTCAGCATGAAACCCAGGAAACTCTGGCCTGCAAATACACAGAAAAAAAAAGGGGGCAAAACAGCACAACAAACCACAGGAAAGCAAAGAATATGGAGCACAGCTACAGTAACAAGGTGCTCCCAATTAATTATGAATGAGCTGAAGGAGGAAAGGGAAGGAAAGAGCAGTGGAGACACCACTCAGCAGATCATGTTGGTGTCCCCCTGTAGCGTAGGCCTATAGCAGCATAACTATGATAAAGCTGTGATTAAGATGAGCTACTCTAGTCTTAGCACCTACAACTATGGCTATAACTATTAGCCCCTACACATAGTTTAGACTAACTGTCGGCTTTACTGAACAGAAATGTTTTCAATTTAGTTTTAAAGATGGAGATGGTGTCAGCTTCCTTAACTCAAACTGGTAGCTGGTTCCATAAAAAAAGGTGCCTGGTAGCAGAAGGCCCGTCCTCCAAACCTACTTTTAGATATTCTAGGAACGACGAGTAACCCTGCACTCTGAGAGCGGAGAGCTCTATTAGGAGCATATCGTGCTATCAAGTCTTGTAAATAGCGCGGAGCTAGGCCATTAAGGGCCTTATATGCGAGAAGCAGAATTTTAAACTCAATTCAAATTTTCACGGGAAGCCAATGGAGGGAGGCTAACATGGGAGAGATGTGATCTTGCTTGCGGATTCCTGTCAGCACCATCGCTGCTGCGTTCTGGATCAATTGAAGGCTATTCAGCGAGCTTTTCGGACATCCTGCTAACAACGCATTACAGTAATCCAGTCTAGAGCTAACAAACGCGTGGATTAATTATTCAGCATCACTCTGGTAGAGGATACTCCTAATCTTGGCAATATTTCGGAGATGAAAAAAGGCAGTCTTGCAAACCTGATTAACAGGCTGCTTAAATGACATATCCTGATCAAAAATGACTCCAAGGTTTTTTACAACTGTGCTGGAAGCCAGCGTAAACCCAGTCAATCCATTCCTCAGGTGTTTGGGACCAAAGACAATAACCTCTGTTTTATCCGAGTTTAGAAGCAAAAAGTTAGAGGACATCCAGGACTTAATGTCATTAAGACACCCTTGAAGTTTAGCCAAACGTTTTGCTTCCTCTGGTTTCATAGATAAGTACAGCTGCGTATCATCAGCGTAGCAATGAAAGTTTACGGAAACCCAATAAGGCCAGGAAGAGGGAAAGAAGTCAGGTAGCTCCACGTTTGCTGACACTTCACAAGGAAAAAAAAGAAAAAAAAAAAACACGGAGAGGGGCCCCTGCCCAGGACGATCCCATCCTCTGTGTATACTTCAGGTGACAATAAGCAAGTGCCTTTTCAAAAAGGCAAGCAACAAATCATGATAATGACAGGCAGGAGCCCCAGACTCAAACTGATTATACTCCACACAGAGGGTGAAAAGAGAACAAAAACGTCATAATTCAACGTGCTCTCTATTTAAATCATTATTAAGACTTTTTAAAAATTTAATCTTATCAGAAGTGTAAACTCCAGTCAAGTTTAAGATCTTGTCATTTAACTCTTTTATGTATGAAACATATTAAAGAACAAAAACAAATAGGTTGTGGTTTGATAGGTGATTTCATCCACTTGTTTTGCCAATGCCCAAACCTAATTCTGAAGCACGGAAATGCAAATTAGATCAATTTTAAATTTAGCATGTATCTTCAGAAGACATGGAGGAAAACAGACTATATATGGTGAGAGTGGTGCTGTTGTTAGCTGCAAAAACGATAACTGTAAACTGACTCAGGTCCCACCCACCCACTTTGGAGCAATGGATTCAAAACTGAAAGATGTGTGATGGAAAGTTTACCACTCTGGATGCACAGCCTTTTGTTATAATTTTTTCCGTATAGTGATATGACCATTCTGCTCTCCCTCAACATGATGTTTATTAGCTACTACAACATTAAACTAGGGCTGTCAATTTCTCAAAATAATTAATCAGATTAATCGCATGACTGTCAATAGTTAATCATGATTAATCGCAAAATTAATCACATATTTTTATCTGTTCTAAATCTACCTTATACAGATCTTTTTCAAGTTGTATTACTCTTATTAATTCGAGTCCTGACTAGAACCAGGAAATACGACCATATTAGTCCAGTCCTGAGGTCTCTGGCTTCCTGTCACTCAGAGAATAGACTTTAAAACAGCTCTACTTGTGTTCAAGTCTCTTCATGGCCCCAAAGCCATCTCTGACATGTTAGATCCATATGAACCAACCTGGACTCTGAGAACCTCAGGTAGTGGTCTCCTGCTGGTGACCAGAGTCAGGACTAAACAAGGTGAAAATGCATTTCAGTTTTATGCTCCTAAAATCTGGACCAGTCTTCCAGCAGATGTGAGACAGACCTGAACTCTGACAATGTTCAGATCCAGACTGAAAACAGTTCTGTTTAGATGTGAATATGATGACTGGAAGGATTTTATCTGCACTCTTCATTTTTAATTTAATTAATTAATTTTTTATTAATTAATTTTATTTATTATTGATTATTTTTATGCTTGTATGGAATGATTCTATTTGCCTTCTTGTGACTTTATGCATCTGTAAAGCACTTTGAATTGCCTTGTGTACTAATTGTGTTCTACAAATAAAGTTGCCTTGCCTTGAGAGTACACAAATGCTTGCTTTATGCAAAACAAATGCATGTTTATTTATTGCTGCAATGCCAAATCCATTATATATTATATAAATATACTCAATATTTTCTCTTATGTTCTTCATACAAAATATTTTCGCGGTTTGCTTCAAACGGGGGGGGGGGGGGGGGGGGGGGGGGGGGGGGGGGGGGGGGGGGGGGGGGGGGGGGGGGGGGGTCTCTGCATCCGCGCTCTGATTAGCCGACAAGTGATATTTCAGTAGTCGGGACTCCGGTGGTAACTAAATTCACATCGACAGCAAACACAAACAACATTTATCTTGTGGAGTTAGCCATCAGGCAAGGTTTTGAAGCTGAACTTACCTCCGTTAGCAGTAGTTGGGATAATTTGGTTTGTTTACGTCTGTCTGTCTGCGGCATGGCCGTCGACGTCAGTGCATGACTTCCTGTTTTGACAGGACTACGGAGGACTACAGGACTACAACTACGGCGGGGCCCGAGGCTCATTAAACCTACTCTACGGCCAGGCTAAGTCTCGCGTTAATCACGCGTTAAAATAATTAGTTGCGTTAAAATTATTTTGCGTTAATCACGCGTTAACGCGTTAACTTTGACAGCCCTACATTAAACATGTTTATATTAATGTTGCTTCCGGACTGTGATGGACTTACTGTCAAGGATCTTATTCTAACAAATGTTTGAAAATGAAAAGGGAAAAAAATACTGAAAAAAGGTTTTCAAATACATTTATTCAGTTAATTACAGTTAACCCCTTCATATCAAGGCCTGTTTTTAAGATTCCTACTTGACATGACATACCTAATTTACATTGAGTATATCTCAGTAACTGCAAGGTAAATATGAATGAATATATAATCAGAATAAAGATAGTACATGAGAGATTACAATAGAAGTGTAAATTTAAAAATACGTCATTTCTGTATGACAGTCTGACAGAATAGTTTACTTTTTGATAACATATCTCTTTTGATTCATATAGAAAACCTGGAAATCTATTCTGTAACATCTCAACATTTAATACATTGAATGCAATTATTTTTCTCTTGACATTAATTTTTTTTTTTCAACAAATCCACTTTTGTTCAGCATGTTTTTTTCTTTTTTTTTCAAATCATGGAATGAAATGTTCAACTACAACAGAAGAAAAAAACGTTAAATAGCAATTTTGTCCAATAAAATTGATGAATGAATAAAATGAATGTGGGATAACTCTGATGTCGGGGAAAGAGCTTAATATGCAGCTAAACCGTCCAAGCCCATGCAGATACTAGAAAACAGATTTTAAATCACTGTGGAGAGCGCTACACATGAAAGGGTTAATGCAGTTTTATTCATCAGCCATGAAACTGGTCATCGAATGCACCTCAGAAAGGTCTGTTACATGTTTGCTTGTGGAAATACAGACTGTCATATCCAGAAAAGCTCTCTAATCCCTGTGGATTTCGGTAAATGATTCACGTACATCTCACCCAATGTTCTTTGGAGTTGAGAGGAATTCGTGGTCGCTGTGATTCTCGAGAACCCCCTGAGACGAATGGTGGAAGATAAGAGAGGCATACGCAGCGGAATGAGGTGAGACAGGGTTTGGGGGGGAGGTGGGGGGGGCTTCCTCTCACATCAAAGATGAGCTTCGGTCGTAATTCAGCACAGCAGGGTGACGTACCTCTGTCTTGTCTGACACCTCTAAAACCAGCTCCACATGGGTGGAGGGCACGGCCTGAATCAGCTTAGATCCCGTCTGTCGTCGCAGCAGCAAAAACACATCCTTGTTGCACGCACTATCATCAGTCTCCAGATCAATTCAGTGATTGAGAGATGAGAGGTGAGAGACAAAGCCGGTTCAGAAAGAAAAGAGATAAAGGGAGAAAAGAGAAAATGCATGAATGTATGGATGTGTGATGATTCTGAAAATGCTTTGATCTGACTGGAGGAGTGTGATGGAAGTTATGGAAGAGATGATTTGTGCCACGATGAGCTGAGTTTTACTGTCCACGTGTCCAATGGGATTCGTTGCCTTTGACTTTATCGTCACCTCCCCCAACCTCCCAAAACCTTGAGAGGTTCACCAAGAGGAACTGAAGCCATGGCCTGTGAGCATGCATGTGACTGATAGGAATCATTAACACCTGGTTATCACATGATCAGAGCGTTTACTTTTTATGTATGTACTTGCACGCGTGTTTGTATGTGTGCATGGCTTTGTGTGAAAAAGTGATTCAAGATGAACCAGCGATGTTCAGCAGAGGAGCCCCAGATGGTTTTCATTGGACAAAATACTGCACTTATTACCAGCAGCACAATCGCTTTAAAGCTACTTGTGGCCGCACTGCTGCCATTAGAGAGATAATTTACATATACAGTGGCAATTTCATCTGGTTACATTTACATTGAAAATTGAAAAGGAAAAGTATGGGAAACTCTTGGAATGAACTTGTTTTCTGCATTAAATTACCATAAAATGTGATCTAATCTTTATCTGAATCACAATAATACACAAACACAATGTGTTTTGGCTGACAAGACACAACATTTATCAGTTCCCAGAGTTCAGCCTCCTTTAGCAGGAATGAGTTAAAGTAAACACTTTCTGAATCAGACCTGCATGACGCTCAGGAGGAATTTTTAATGATTCTTCTTTACAGAAGAATTTCAGCTCAAGCACACTGGTAAATTGTCTGGTGTTAAAAGCTCTCAGACACCCTGATCTACTTTGTTTGTTTGTTCATGTATGTTTTCATGGACGATGTACTGGAATGTAATTTTGTTGTGCTGGGATGCTGGCTCAATGACAAATAAAGCAATTTTGTATCTTGTATCTTGCATCTTGACATAATGATGTAGGGTATTTTGGTCAACTTGGGAATTAATTTTCCCTTATATTTAGTGCAGGTCTAGGCCCTGAGACAGTGGAGCAAGCCCAAATCATGGTTCTCCCCCCATTATGCTTCATTGTGGGGTTAATGTTTTGATCTTGGTAAGCTTTACCTTTTTGTGTCATGCAGTAGTGCTGAGTATTATTTCTGAACGGTTTCACTTTTGCCAATTCCAGTGATGTCCTCAAGCCTCTAGCTGTTACTTGTAGGTTTTTTTTTTTTTTTTACGTCGCTGAGGATTCTGCATTGTGTCTTTAAAGTCATGTTGGCTGGGCACACATTTCTAGAAAAAGTAGCCTCAATACTAAACTGTCTCTGTTTGTGGACAGTTTGTCTAACTGTGGCCTAAGAATTTTAAAATGACTTTATATCCCTTTGCAGATTCATGCAGATCAACTACACTCAGTCATGTCTTCATCTCCTTTTATTAGAACATGGGATACACCCTGGACAGGTCCAACATTTTTCTTCACATACTAATTAGTTAATACTAATATTTTACCATATAAAATTATTTTGCTTTAATGCAAAAAAAAAAAAAAAATCCAAGTGGTTCACATGCTTTTTTTCTCGCTTTTACTTAGTGGCCAAACAACTTACTGGTATAGTGATGATGAAACTAAAAATTATGGTTTATTTTGGTTTGTTCTTGAGCTACAAACCTGGTTTTCAGTAAGAGGTGGCTTAGTGCCAAGAGTTTGACAAATGCAATGTCTCATTGCTGTTTTACTTTCCAGCAAAAATGTGACTCATCAGTTCTGAGTAGGAATTTCTGCATGTCAGACTTGACGGGAATCCAACTGAATGTTAATTTACGAGAAAAAAACTGCATAAAAATTCTTCTAAAGTAATTTGATAACTCATTGTGTGACTTTGTAAGAATGAATCTAGAACAATTTCTTTCCTGTTAAATGAAAGTCTGTGTTTATTGGAGATTTTTTCAGTAAATGAAACAACAGCCAATATTGGTTAGAGGTACATATTGGGCTATAAAACCGTAGGGACACCTGCAACAATAACGGGTTCTTGTAACGCCAAGAACCCGTTCATTCATATATTCAGTCCTCTTCATTCTTCTGCCCGAGGGCTGATGACAAGGTGTTTCTGAAATCGCATTAGGGGCCCTTTCATAAAAGTTTCACTGGGGAGTGTGTAACAGCTTGAAGCATTTAGGCTTTGTTTAATATGATGCAGGTTCACTGCGTGATGCTTTGTCTCCTCCATAGAAAGGGGCGCAGGATGCCAGAGACCCCCACTGTCAGAGTTTGCTTTGATATCTAGAAGTGCAAGGGTAAATAGGGCTGAATAACCCCCCCACCCAAAAAAAAAAAAAAAAAAAAAAACCTGTAAGCTCAATCTCCGAGTCTTCTACTGCCCTGTAGAGTTATGGCCGTCCAGTCATCAAGCCAAGCTTTGAAGTGAAGCCCCCAGAGCCTTTACACCCGATGGGAGATGTGCACGGAGATAAGTTATCGTGATCTACACTAGCGTGTCCATTTCAGCCACATGCTGCATCTGTTAGGTAAAGTGCCCCACTTCCAAAAAATGGAACAGAAAAACATGGATACCTATTCAACACCCTGTGGCAAACATCCATATGCACCGATGCGTTGGCTGTAGGGGGATGCAGGAAGACATGGTGTTTATTTACTAAGTTTTAACCAACAAGAGAACATTCCTGGAATAAAGTAGACTCACCCATGCTCAAGTTAAGTGCACTTCACGGACTTGACAGTTACAAAAAACAGTGTTGCCACAGCAATTATGTTGGCCTATAACGCAATTATATTCATTATGCATGTACCACTTCCAGAATCTGAACTTTAACCAGGCTGAATAGGAGGCAAAGGGGGGGCAGTGGGGGTTGGTGGAGGGGGTGGGGGTTGCTGTTGATAGGGTCAGAGTAAATTTGCTGAACAAATGACAGAAAGGCTGTGCATTCGGCTGCTGTAGGCCCAGCCTCCTGCACAAATAATGTACCGTAATTAGGGCTGCACTTGTGACCCTAGCGCCAAGGTTAGCGTGAGGGCTGGCCCAGGTTCACAGTGTGCTGTGTTAGCCAGGTGGCCACAGTGGGCTTTGCCACGGTGGGGTCAGCGTGAGCTTAGGCAGTCTGGGCAAACAGTAATGTTGTTTGTTCCTCTTATTGGGCCAGGACACAGGCTGGGTGACCGGCCATCACCGGATGTCAACACATGGGGGGGGGGGGGGGGGGGGGTCGTTGTCAAAACCTCACCCCTGCTCCACTGAACTGATCTGCAGGGAGAATAAATTTCCACTGTCTAAATCAAAGTTCAATCCCACTTCTGAAACAGTTGGGACACTATGTAAAATAAAATCAGAATGCAATGATTTTCATAACTTATAGACCCATACTCCATTCACAATAGAACATAGAAAACATATCAAATGATGAAAAGGAGGCATTCTACTGTTTAATGAAAAATATTAGCCCTTTTTAATTTGGTGGCAGCAACAGTCTCAAAAAAGTTGGGACACAGGCAACATAGGATGAGCGTCTTACATCTCATCAGGTTAATTATTAACAGGTCAGTGACGTGATTGGGTATAAAACGAGCATCTTAGAAGGGTAGAGTCTCTCACAAATGATGGGTAGAGGTCTATGAACAACTGTATCTACAAATACAAATTGTCAAAGTTTCAGAATAATGTTCCTCGGTGAAGACTTTGAATATCTCATGACTTGCAGGACTTAATATCAGTATCAAAATATTGCAAGAATCCTGAGATATCTGTGTCCAAGAGACAAAGCTGAAAATCCATATTGGATGCTTGTGATCTTCAGATCTCTGGGCAGCGCTGCATTAAAAACAGGCTTTATTGTGCAATGGAAATCACTGCACTGACTCAGGAACACTTCTGGAAATCATGTACACGGACACAGTTGGGCGTGCCATCCACAAATGCTGGTTAAAGCTCTATCATGCAAAGGAAAACTTTATGTGAACCTGATTCTGAAATGTGAATTGAAATTTTTGAAAACCATGGTCACCTCATTTTATGGACTATAGAGGTCAGAGACCATCTGGCTTTTTATCAGCAAAAGCCTGCATCTCTCATTGTGTTATGGTGCACTAGTGTCTATGAAATGGCCAGCTTCCACATCTGGAAAGAAAACGTCACTGCTAACGTATATTCTGTATATCTGTATAAACAGGTTTTAGAACAACATACACTCTCATCCAAGCATTTTCTTTCTTTCTTTTGTTTTTTTTTCCGGTTATCTGAAAGACTCTGTATCTTTCAGAAAGACAGTGCTAAATTGCACACTTCATCCATTATTAAAAATTTGCTTCATAATTGACTATTTTTTTATTTTCTATAAAAAGTCTTATGTGTCTACATGTTGATTTCACTGGTTTTTTTTTTTTTAAATCAACTTAGAGAGTCTCAGAGAAGGCTCATCTGAGTGGACTTCCAGTGTGTGGCCCCCCACTGTGTGGGCTCCTGGGACACATTGTAAAGATGAAACCCTCGTTTTTCTTTCTCAACACACTCTGATCTGAATTATTAGCTCTGAGGCTAACAGCATGGACATGTAATAGGAAAAGCAGGTGAGCTATTTAACTGGAGTTTCACAGCTAATAAAGTGCCAACACAGTCTGAGTCACAGTGGTGATGAGTACTGGGTGCAAGGCTATTGGAGTGTTAGCATTTAGTGAAAGAAGATCTATAATAATTGTTTTTTGTTTGTTTTGTAGTTTAAGCTGAACTCATGATGCTGTTAGCGAAAGAGACTAGGCTGCTGAGCTATATGTCAGAGAGCTTCTAAAGAGTTACATTAATCCAAAGACAGGCAATATGCAGAACGAACAAGCCCTTAAGATGGTTGGAACTTGCGCACCTAAACTCAAGTCACCACAGAATAGCTATTTTAGCTTGGCGTAGCTCGTGCTAAGCTATGATGCTCACCAAAGTTACCTTAATCCTTTCTGAGTCTGTCTATCTATCCCTATTTATGTTGTTTCTACTGAAATTACAATCGACACGAGTTCTGCTGGAGCAGACATGAGAACTGCTGGAACTCGCCGGGACCCTCAGCTAACTCACCACAGCGGGGGGGTGACTGGAGCTCAGTCGGAGCTTGGTCCTGGTGGATCAGGGATGTGGTAACAGCAGATGAAGGTAGCAAGTTGACGGCTGGTGAGTGGTTTGGCTATAGGAGCCGGCTGTTTTGGCTGCTGCTGGGGTTAGCGGCTGACGAGCTAGAAGCCATGTGACTGATTACCTGCAAGCTAACAGCCTTCAGATGGAGGCAAAGTTAACAGATGGTGGCAGTGTCTGTGTGGACTGGGTACAAAACAAATGTTAGTAAAGGGGCAGTAGTGTAAGTAACGTGGTTATTGAATCTGGATCTGGTCTTAGGTGGCATAAAAAGCAGTGTAGTGACCCATTTGCCTCTCAGCAAAACAGAAGCCTTGAATCAGAAGCTAACATCACAGTTTCCCTGCTCCAGGTCACTAAACCTGGCATGAATTTATGCTGAAATATCTTTCTGTTCCAAACCATTGACTATATGTCAGTGGTATAGTGAAACATTCTGGCAAAATTGGCAACATTCATGTCTCTGAATCAAATGCAAGTCCATTGTGACGATCTTCTCTAAATGAAGAACACCTCGGTTCATCAACCACCCAGCCTGCCTACAATAAATGAAAAATAGCACTGGTATCTTAATTCTCAACTTCCATTAATGAGCGTAGTATCTAAAATCAAGTAATTTGTTGTTCCTGTTCCAATATCAAAATGACAAACTGTATATGAGTAATTTTCTATTATTTGTTTCTCAATTTCAAAAAGGGAAATCAAATGTCCATGTTGTACATAAACCATCAAAGGAGACTGACTTGATTTTGGGGCCATCTTCTGGAAGTCATTTAATTTTTTAAGTCATTTAATTATTTAAGTCATTTACCTACTTCCACACTGGTGACAGCTTTGGAAACCAGATGCTGCTCCTTGGAAAAAAGTCGTAATCTGTATTACAAATGAGGGACATGGAGCAGATTTTAAAAACTGATTCAGAAAATGATTCAAAACAGTTCTAAATAAATATAAAGACACTGTTGGAGTCTTTATGAGTGATTAAGTATTGCTACACATCCCAGCTGTACCAGTTAAATTGCCATATGGAAGCAGAGATAAAACTAATACATAGTTGTCGTCATCGCTCAGCAATAAAAGCCATGACTGAGTTAGACATTGACAATAAAGAAAATATCGTTGCTACAGTTATGTAGTAACAAACATGCCAGATTCAAAATTAGTCATGCCTCTCTGACTGACTTCTGATGACCTTTGGATGGGGCTGTTTTAGATCTCTTTTCATGCACACTACAGGATGTAACGAACTAATTTTATTTACAATCGGAGGGCCAAGACTCCAGAGTTACACTAACACGATAAACACACCTGCCAGCCGATAGCAGACCAGCCTCACAGTGTTTGTCAGTGCAAGTCGGCCGGATGTTAAATCAATAAACCACCTCACTGCAAAAAAGAGGCCTGATGCAGTCCGCAGACTGGAAGAATCTTACTCATTCTGGCTCCAAAATTTTCCACTTGCTGAAAGAATCATATCTCATCTGAACGGTATTCTTGGCTGCTTTTGATGGGTGAAGATCCCACTGTGATGATTATGATGTCAAGCAACACTGAAAAGTCATTATGTTTTAGAATTGAATACAATGATAAAGACATAAGTTGATATCTTATAGCTCAAGAAATCGCTCTTCTCACGAGCGTTAAACTGCATCTCATACTCTTCATCAGTAGATGAGGGGATGACGACTGCTCAGTTGATGATCTGACCCTGGTTCAGGATTTTTATTTCAGTAATAAATCAGGATATCTGTGTCTATCTGTCTGCTCTTTTCCTATCTCACCAACAGCTCTTATAAACTACCAAAATCTCACATTGATATATATCAAGACATCCCTGACATTTAGCATGAAATATCGAAAAAGGAGTTTAAGAGTTGGTATGAAATGGACAGCATAAACATTAAAATGTATTTTTAAAGGATTTATGTAAAATGAGTGACAACGCTTATATGTCAACTATTGTAAAACAAGGAGCCCCTAAAGTTGCCATATGAAAAACAGAAATAGTGAATTAAACTGATTATGAATGACAAAGGTCACATGTCTTTTTACACAACTTTTAAAGATTAAAGTCGTTTTTATAACAAGATAGTAAATCAGTTCATTGTTCAATGTGTTTTATACGTTTCCCAATACAACAAGCTGATCGCATCAACACCAATCAGGTAAACGGTTAGCAAAGAGTGAAGACAGCACTGGTGACACCTGCAAAAGCTGTGAAATAGTGTTTCCTTTGAAAGCGGTAACAGATTAGTTACTATGTTCTCAAATAGGGCTGTTTTTCTTCTTAAAATTTGTTTCTCAAAATTCAGATTTACACCACCTATATTGCATGCATCTTCGCTGTTTAATTAAATAACTTTAATTGAAGGAACATGGTGCCAATTACTGACATCTGGTGGTCAAATTGGAGATAGCGACATCATCAAAAGGCTGTCTGTCCACTGTCAAACAACAAATTAAACCTACATTGGGAAGCTAAATTATCTGTCGAGGGGAAACAAAGCAACTTCAGTATTACTCTAAAGATTTTTATTCATCATTAGCAATTCCTTTTAGTGATAGGTCATGAGAACTTTCTGTCTTTTGCTTCCTTATTGAGATTGATTAGGGCAACATAAAAATAATTATTCATCCTTCTTTTCCTTAAATGTAAAACAAAGCACTAATCACAACCACTAATGGCACTAATCTTCTTTTTCATCACCCTTTGCACAATAGTCTTCTTCTGCATTCCTTTTATGGTTTTAATCTGGCACTTCTCCTCACGGGGTCCTCTGTGCAAATAGACTCATTCTGTAGTAATGAAAATCTAATTAATTTAGAAAAACAATCACACACCACTCTCAACACAGTACCTGAAACGACACCCCAGCGTGCACCCTCAGCTGTATGTTAATAAAATGAGAAGAGGCTCACACAGGGCTCAGGCTGAATCACACTGGAAAAAAATATGGGAGAAAGAAGTATCACATAACACTAGTGCACTGTGATCTAGAAACTGACCACAGCAATGTCCCAGAACAAAAACCAGGGACCAAGACATCCAAGAAGATTTCTCAAGCATGAAGATTTGAACTGCACCAGGCCTGAAATAATACACACCAACTGGTCGAAGAAATTAAATGGACACCATGGACATGTTGCAGCACAAATGAAACATCAACCCAAGGCCAGACTGAGCTGTCTTGATCATGAGGGATCCAAAAGGGGCAATTCAATTGAACTACAGGCTAATGACCTGTTTTCTAAAGATAAGCAAACATGTGGCTCCATGCCCAGAGGGAAACTGCACAGGTATAATGTACCAAGGAGATGCTCTTCCTCCACTGCTGTGCTCTGTGTTCCTGAACCCCCTCAGCCAGATCATCGGAAAGAGTGTCTACGGATACTGGTTCTGAAGTACAACAATAATTAGCCCCCTCTTCGACATGGTTAACATCAAGCTTAACATCAAGCAAGGAGCTGAAGTACCAGAAGGCTCAACGTCAGCCACAAACAAGTTCCCAAGTAAGCCAGAACCTTCAAGACCAGCTGAATTGGAAGAACAAGACCTGAGCTATTGACACATATTCCCTGCAAGTTATCGCACCCCCATGATTATTGAAACCTATAAAAAATAGCCAAAGAAAAATATGAAAGCCCCTGATGTCAGGACAAGAAAACTGTTGAACCCAGCTTTCTAAACTTCCAACCTGAACAAATGGACTAACTGTTTTATTCTTGATACAAATCAGGGGGACCAGCTGACGTAACCTGGAAGACTTGTGTGTACATCACATGAGCCACCATGCCAAGAAGACCTGAAATCACATGTACAATGTCAGAAACTCCTCTGATTTATGCCTCAGTTGAAAGATGGGTAAAATAGCACAACTTCTTTGATATTGGGTCTTTTTTTTTTTTCAAAAAATGCAGGGAAAGAAATTTCAAAAATAGTTTACATGTTTATTCAGACTCTTCTTTTTAAACTGTTTTTTAGACAATATGTGAGTGTTCTTTCTAGAGGTTTTTATAAGAACATTAACTGTTACTATGCACGTAAGTTACTAATGCTCAAATTTACTTTGGAAATTATTTTCTTGACAACTCATTTTATCCACCAATTTAACTTGTAAAGCAAACAGCCTTTTTTGAATGCTTCAAAAAAAAAGAGCAAACAATCCAAAAATAAAAAATAAAACCAAATCAAACACACAGTAAAGTGCACCCCATTTTAGTTGATAACAAATAGAATCAGACTACCTGAGAGCACGGTGAAGACAGCAGCAAAGGCATTGAGCTTTAGTCCATCAATGACATTGCTGGAGTGAACCAACTCCATACACATGAGGCTGAAGCCCACCAATAGTAGAACAATGTATAACATCTCAGAAACCAGCGAGAGCCACAACATCCCTGGAAAACAAATAAATCACAATATTATTAAGTAAGATCAAATGACCAATAAAAGCCTTCAGATGTTATTGAAAGGGTACAAGGCCGAAGGGGAGAAGGGTTCCATGTGAACAGCAGTTGAACAGGGCCAGTCAGTTCAAACCCTTCATTGTGTTGCCCTACTGAAAAGGAAGGTAGTTAATCCTAGAAGGTTTGCGCCCTGGTACAATGCACAGTCTTAAAGAAATGTAGAAACTGGAAAGAAAGTGGTGCTCAACTAATTTAAAAGAATTTAATTTAGCTTGGATAGATAGTTTGGTAATGCATAAAATAGCTCTGTGAAACTAGAAAAATGAATATTTATCATTAGAACTGGGGAACGATTAACATTTTTAATCGTGATTGATCGCATAATTTCCCTGATTAATCGTATGGTATATGCAAAATCAAATAATGAATTCAAAAGTGGTATAAATGCACTTTTATTTTAATGTTCTGCTGCCATATGAACTAAAGTGCCATACCATTTGTTGTGCAAACACCTTTAACATCAGCGCTTGTCAGTAACACATATTTAGAGTAAATCTCATCTTAAAAAATGTAAAATAAAATAAAGCTTATTGCCACTCCCAGGGCATTAATGTCATCCTGTTTTAATAAAAAATGAAAAAAAGTCTACCAACAAAATCCTGAGCCACAATCAGAACATTAAATCAGGCAATTGCTGAGGTAACGTCAGAAACTTTTAATGGGGAGTTCAACTTGGCAGTTGTTACAAATAACCATGTTTCTGTCGAGTCCTCTGTCTGAGAGAACTTTAAAATGAAAATGTCCATGTGAAAGTTCTGTAACTTTCAGTGTCTCATTTGTTCTTTCCATTTTCAATCAAAAATAAGAAAAAAATAAAGAGACATTTTATTTTGTTTTTAGTTTTTTAATCTAACGCAAAAAACTGAAAAATGCCTGTTTTTTTTTATATTTCAATTTTAGACTTGGATCAAAAATACAAAATGAAAAAACAGGCCACGGGACTGAATTTGTCTTTAATATTTAATTGTCCAGTTTACTTGACCCAGAAATGGCTTGGTGAGCGGCCAGTTCAGGTAGCATGGCGGTGCTGGAATCACATACTATAATATTTGCAATATTGTGGAACTCAGCTCATGTATAGATCGAACGAAAGCGCTCTCCAGCCCTGCGTCTCCTCAGATCTGTCATGATGTGCTTGGAAAGGAGGACCCAGTTGCAGGAGTTTACACAAAGGGTATTTATTTAACAAAAACCAAACATCCAAACTATCCAAACAAATCCAGGAGTAAAAACAGAAAAACACTAAAAAAAAAAAAAAAAAAAACTGAAGACAGAAAAAAAAAGGGAGAGAGACAAAAACAAACCAACTGTCACTAGACCCCAAGGCCCGGGGGGAGCAAAAGTCCAGGTGGATGGCCTCGGCGCCAGGCAGACGGCAGAGACAGTTCAGTGGGACGGCCTCGGCGCCGGGCAGAAGCCAGGAGCTGATGAGGCGGATGGTTGTGCTGGCGGCGGCTGCTCCAGCGAAGGCTGAGGAGACTCGGGTGGCTGCACCTCCTGCTGCAGTGGCTCAGGCGGAGACTTGGGAGGCTGCAGCTCCAGCAGCAGCAGTGAGGGCTCAGACTCAGACAGGGGCTCAGACGGCAGAGGCGGCTGCAGCCAAGGCTGCTCAGGCTTAGGGAGAGCCTGCGTAGGCAAGGGCTGAGACTGCAGCTCTGGCGGGGACAAGGGCTGTGACTGAGGCTAAGGCTGAGATTGGGACTGGATATATATATATATATATATATATATATATATATATATATATATATATATATATATATATATATATATGCCTGTGAAAGAGAAAGACTAACAGAGGTCTTCCCACCAAGGGCAAGTCAGGGATGTGCCATGTGACACTGAGGAGATACAACAAATCATTGCAGAAACTAAGATACCAGGGATCCAGTGATCCAGTGATCTTCCCACAGTAGATTACCAGAGCAGCAACAAAATTTTCTCTGAATTGCAGGAGAAAGAGATGGTTACTATTTGACTCATAATGTATTATGGATGAACTCCACGAGTTACGCAAATGATAGGGTCACCACTAGAGACCAGAGTAAATTTGAACACTAGCATAGGTGTCAGACAAAAAAATATTCTGTGTCTTTGTAATCAGGTTTTCTATTCCACCTTCTTTTAGGTCAGAAAATTTGCATGTTGACTGGTGGTAACATCAAACACCAACAAACATGCGATGAGAATCAGATGCCAGGGGCTGATTGGTTCACTTTATGAAGCGAAACCCCAACTTGTCAATGAGGAGTCCAGAGGCAACCAGCCACACGTGCCACAAGTTTTAAATGCACAAATGTAGAACCTTTCTTCAACTGGCTTGGGGAGGTCACTGAGAGACACAAACTTGATGGGAGGGATATATGGAACATAGATGAAACTGGTGCAACAACAGTCCAGACTGCAGACCATGTTGTTGCATGTCGTGGAATTAAGGCAGGTCGGTGCAATGACATCGGATGAGAAAAGTGAGCTTGTGTCAGCACTGGAAAATGCAGGTCCCCCCTTCTTTGTTTTCCCCCATAAATGTTACAAAAAGTACTTTATCTAGAGTGGGCCAACAGGGAGTGCAGGAAGTGTTAATGCCTCGGGACGGATACATGAAGACTTTCTCTTATTCCTGAATCACTTTGCCAAACATATAAAGATGAGCCCAGAGAAGAAGGTTTTGCTTTTGATGGATAACCACTCTCCATTTATCTGTGGAAGTTACTGACTTCTGGAAAGAAAAGAGGATTGTGCTTCTTACCTTCCCTCCCCATTGCAGCATCTATGGCTCATTTAGGAAAATGGTGAACACTGCCTGTGATGCCTGGATGAAGATGAATCCTGTCAAGATGATGACAATATATGATATTTCAAATATTGCTTGCAGCAGCTGCAACAGCCAAAAGCATTCACAGCTGGTTTCCAAACCACAGGTATTTGGCACTTCAATCCTAACATTCTCCTCAGACCAGAGTTCTGCAGTTCAGGATGCCACCAGGGGTAAAAGGTTCAGTCTAGAGGTCTTTGGAACAACCTGAAAACCCAGGTTCTGACCTGACCCGAATCGGGTCTCGGGTCCATTCACAAGACGTGACTCCCGAGTTCGGGTCAGAATCGGTGCAGTTATTCTCGGGTCTAGTCGGTGCTCTCTGACAGGCTGAGTCCACGTTTACCTGAGAGGAGGTAAAGATATTGGCGTGGCAGCTGTCACTCAGCCCCCCCCCCCCACCCCACCCCCCCTCCATCCAATAGGCTGCAAAATGTCAGGTGACAGGTCAAGCAAAAATAAACAAACAGTAGTTTGGTTTAGCCAGTGTCAGGACTCGGGGCAGTTAAATGATTATTCATTAACGTGGTGTGTTTGTTATGAAACAATCATGAAAAATCAATAAAACAGTCTGAAATACTCATTGATTCACCAGTGAGACAAACACTAATGGAAGAGAAGCAGAGAAGAGGAGCCAAAAGTGTAAGAAAAAGTATTTCAGTAAAATAAAAGAAGATAAAAGAAAAAGGAGAGAAAGGCCACAATAAAACATTCGAAAGCCAACACTGAGGATTCTAAGACCTCTGATGACGAAAACCTTTATGTTGTCTTTATGGAGTTGTTTGGCAATTCAAAGCCTCAGAAAGTGCAGGTAAGAACCACCGAATGCAGTCTGTGGGATCACCAAGCCTGCACTCCAGGGTTATCAGAATATCATTTATTGATGCACATTGCTGCCAATTAGCACCATCCATCCATCCATCCATCCATCCATCCATCCATCCATTATCTTCCGCTTATCCGAAGTCGGGTCGCGGGGGCAGTAGCTTCAGCTGAGAGGCCCAGACCTCCCTCCCCTCGGCCGCTTCAGAGCCCAAGCTGTGCGTCGAGGTGAGCCTGACTATATCTAGTCGGTACCTCTCAACCTCATGCACAAGCTCAGGCTCCTTCCCTGCCAGAGAGGTATGTCCCAGTAGCCAGTTTCATCAGCCAAGGGTCGGCACGCCAAGGCCCACACTTTCGGCCGCCACCCATACCACACAGCACCCGACTTCTATGGCCCTCCCTGCGGGTGGTGGGCCCACGGGGAGGTGAACCCATGTAACTCGTTCGGGCTGAGCCCGGCCGGGCCCCATGGGTGAAGGCCCGGCCACCAGGCGCTCCCGGACGAGCCCCTCCCCCAGGCCTGGCTCCAGGGTGGGGCCCCGGTAACCCTAATCCGGGCGAGGGACATCGAGCTCCTTGTCTTTTATTTTCCATAGAAGTCTTTTGAATCGCTCTTAGTCTGGCCAGTCCCCCAGGACCTGTTTGCCTTGGGTAACCCTACCAGGGGCAAAAGCCCCTGACAACATAGCTCCTGGGATCATTCGGGCACACAAACCCCTCCACCATGTTAAGGTGGCGATTCAGGGAGGGACCAATTAGCACCCTTTCCTCATTTTCTGCCTAAAAAGATAAATGAGAAATATTAAAAGTTATCCCACCCTCCCCCCAGCTTCAGTTGCATCACTTGAACTGGTTTTGACAAGCTGGATTTGGTATGTGATGTGTATGTGCAGCAAGCATCAGCATGTTGAAAGATGCCAAATGGTTTTGCTGATGTAAAATGAAGGAGAGAGAAATGAGGTGACAGATGGATGTCAATCTGTTTAAAAAAGAAAAGGTCTGAGTTTTCAAGTGGCAGTTTAGAAAATGGAGAAACGATAAATACAAATAAGAATTATAAATTAACTGTCTATATAGATGCCATCCAAGGGTTTACCTCCACCTGTCTATACAGATGTCATCCCAGCGTTTTTCCCCACCTGTCTATATAGATGACATGCCAGCGTTTACCTCCCTCCACCTGTCTATATAGATGTCTCTGGGATATCAAATAACATGCTGACCTGCAGTCTGATCCTCTGACCATCTCATTGTAGCTGCCTACATCTGTTTACATTGTCATTTCTGTAGTTCATGTAGTAACAATGAACCAGTCAGAATAGAAGTACATGGAATTATTATTCTCCAGTTAATGGATAACTATTATTTATACATTTTAATTATATATAGTATTTCCATATATATACAGTCATGGAAAAAATTATTAGACCACCATTTTTTTGTTCACTTTCTTGTTCATTTTAATACCTGGTACCACTAAACGTCATCATGTGACTAAAACAGACAGAAAAGAAAACACTGAATGCATAAAAGCAGTGTTTTTGGCAGTACAACACCATAGCTATTGATGTAAAAACTTAAGTGATTTAGGTTATAATCAAGAAAATCTTTGAAAATGGTAAGATATCAGCTCTTAAATAAAACTCTTATGAGCAATCTTTGTGGTTATCGTTATGTTTGTCCAAACAAATGTACCTTTAGTTGTACCAGGCATTAAAATTAACAAGAAACTGAAGAAAACAAGGGTGGTCTAATAATTTTTTCCATAGACTATATATATATATATATATATATATATATATATATATATATATATATATATATATATATATATATATATATATATATATATATATGGAAGTCCATGAGACTTTTTTTAGGTCCGAGGATGATACATCAGTCACACAAAGTTTCATATCTGTAGGTGGAAGCATATCGAGGGGCTCGTCGTTTTAAAAAAACAAAGGTGGCGCTATTGAGCCACTTTTGTGTGCCCATGCGCAGCACCCATAAAATAATAAAATATGTAATTATATATAATTTCACAGACAATGAATGCGTGTGCAAAATTTCGTGAGTTTTTGAGTATGTTAAGGCCCCCAAAAAGGCGATTCATTTCGGAGAATAATAATAATAATAATAATAATAATAATAATAATAATAATAATAAATAAAGCTGCAAGCAGCATTTATCGGGCCCTTGCACCCATGGCCACCGCCCTCCCCACTGTCCACCACCTTCCCAAGCTAGTTGAGAATAAAGACAATACTGTGAAAATTCCATTTGGTTATAAAAATGGAAAGGTTGCTGCCCAGCTTGAATCCAAAAATATGAAAAGTAAAAAAACTGTAGTTGAATCTACTCAGACCTGAGTTCTAAGTAATGAGGACTTTTCTGAGTATGAGCCATAGGAATCCAAGGCTCATGTGATAAAGCACTGACAGAATATAAAATACACTAAACAATGTGACCAAAATCATATGCTATGCACATAATCTTCCCTTTTCTATGTCGAACAAACTAGTTACAGCATTAAAGTGAGACAATTGCCATGGGGAAAAGTAAGACACTGCTTCACTTTTCCCCTGGAGGCAAAGTATGACAAAAAATAAGCTTTGTTTTTTTGTGTCTTAAACAGTATGAAAAATCCATGCCAAGGAAATACAACAGGAAGACAACCTGGGGCCGAACCTCCATTGAACAGATGGAAAGTGCAGCCACTGAGGTCATGGAGAAAAAGAGGCCCTTAAGATGTGTTTCAAAGGAGCGAAATATTGACAAGTCAAGCCTCCTAAGATTTATAACAAAGAAGCAGCTGGGCCTGGGACTGGACGTGGTACTGTGGGCTGGGACTCAGTAGCCATGGCAAAGAGAATTTTCACAGATGAGATGGAGGAGGAACTCGCCCAACACCTGAAAGAACTTGCTGAACAGTCCTATGGGCTCTCTCCAGCTAAGTGCCGCACACTGGCCTTTGAGTATGCAGACAAGAACCATGTCCCCATGCAGACAAGAACCATGTCCCCATGCAGACAAGAACCATGTCCCCATGCCTGCCAATTGGAAAGAGATGCAGTCTGCAGGTCAAGGGTGGTTCTGCAGCTTTCTAGCATGTTGCAGGCTTTCTGTCCGAACTCCAGAAGCCACATCCCTCTGAAGGGTCACTGCCTTCAATAGAATGACTGTTGGGGAGTTCTATGATAATCTGGCAGTAGTCATGGACAGGTGGGTGAATTGATTGTTCCAGTGCATGTGTTTTATTCTCTAAAATTAAGCAGTTTAGATACCCTTTCTCTTTGTCTTTAACAGGCATAAATTCCCCCCACACGTGATTTTTAATGTGGACGAAACAGGTCTCCATACAGTACAAAGGCCTCACCAGGTGAGATAAATGACACACACAAGGCTGACATGTGTAGCTTGTAATAATGTAATAAACAGGCTGGCGGGACCTTCGAGCGAGCAAGGCCAAGAATGGTGCTCCGAAATTAGATAGGCGATGGAGCCAGCAGCCTCTCATCCACCTCCAGGACCCTGCTGCAGGCCCTGGTTCCACTCTGGGGGCCTGCACTGACTCCTGATACCCACTCACCAGGCCTCAGGTCCTCTGCAGCACCTTGCCAGAGCTCTGGTTCCATTCTGGGTGTCTCAGACCACCCCCTGGAGCTTCTCACCCACCTCCAGGACCCTGCTGGAGCTCTGTATCCAGTCTGGGTGCCTCTGACTGGGCTCCAGCAGACTCTCATCCACATCCAGAACCATTCTGGAGCTCTGGGGGTTACTTAGGCTTGCCCCTGGTACCATGCAGCAGCCCATCATCACCTCAGGCTTACAGCCCGGCCCTGGTACTCACCCAGGCTCTGGCCTGCTAAGACCAGTCCCGCTGAGAACCAGGCTCAGGCTTCCAAGGACAGCTCTGGCACTCACCCAGGCTCCCGTCCTGCTAAGAACCAGCCTCCGGTCCCGCTGAGAACCAGGCTCAGGCTTCCAGACAGCCCTGGTACTCACCCAGCTTCCAGAACCAGCCTCCTGGACAGGCTCCTGGTACTGAGGAGGTCCTGCATTGACCTCTGACACCCACTCACCAGGCCTCAGGTCCTCTGCAGCACCCTGCCTGAGCTCTGGTTCCGTTCTGGGTGTCTCAGACCACATCCTGGAGCTTCTCATCCACCTCCAGGACCCTGCTGGAGCTCTGTATGTAACCTACAGATCAAACATGCCATTAATTCTGAACTTTCTGTCTGTTTCAGGTAATGACACAAAGAGGAAAAAGGCAAGTTGGTTCCATCACATCGGCCGAGAGAGGGGAGCTGGTAACTCTGGTCTGTGCTGTGAATGCTGCTGGTGACGCTGCACCTCCGATGCTTGTCTTTCCCAGAGTAAAGTTTAAAGACTGCTTCATGATCAATGCACCTCCAGGGGCAAAAGGTACATCCACCAGAACAGGATGGATGAATGAAGATAGCTGGGCTGAGTTTCTTGGCCACCTGATAAACCACACTTACTGTTCACCTGACCACCCCATGCTTCTCATCATGGACAATCTTAAAGCTCACACATCACTCAGGGCAGTAGAACTCGCCAGGAGCAATAGTATCGTTATGCTCACTCTCCCACCTCACACATCCCATCGCATGCAGCCTCTGGATGTGGCCATGTACGGTCCGTTCAAAGCCCAATACAGCCGAGCTCTCGATGGATGGATGTGATCGAATCCTGGCAAAACAGTCACCATCTACCAGGTTACAGGACTTGTGAGTCAAGTCTTCATGACAACCGTGACACCACAAAACGTGACTTCTGGGTTTAGGTCCACTGGGATTTTCCCATACAATCGTGACATTTTCCTGGAAGAAGCATTTGCACCATCCATTCCATCAGACCGGCCAAACCCTGAGCTACAGCCTGCCACCGGGGATGCTCCACCTCCGGGAGAAGTTATTGAAGGCCTGCACCCTGCAGATGATCCGCCTGAAGATGACCCTCCTCCCGCTGCAGATAACGCAGCCTCCTGTACGAATTCGGCCGCTCCCGTGCCATCTGACACGGATCCAGGACCTATAACTAGTCGGCCTGGATATGTCCCTCCACAGGAAATCATCGCCCTTCCAAAGTTCCCCCCCTAGAAAATAAACAGAGGCGCATGAAGACCACGATCCTCACCGACACTCCTGAGAAGCAGGCACTCGAAAGGGCTTTTGAAGAAAGACGGAGCAGACTGCAGAGGAAGTGCAAAAGAGGGCAGAAAAAGGTGAGCTGATCCAGAGCTTTTGAAAAGACATGTAAGAGACTGATGAGAAACTGTAAAAGAAGGGCTAAAAATCGGAGCCAATCCCGAGGACTCGCTATGGAGTCCTCGGGATCTGAGTTTCCCCTACTGTAGAAATGGTTCTTTTCTCTAAGTTGAATAAAACATTTTTTGAATGATACTTTGCATTATTTGTGTTTGTTCAGTCACCTCCAGAGTGGTGGAAAAAGTAAGTGGATCACTTTACCCCAGGGTGGCTCGCTTTACCCCCTTGAAATCTGGGCTTTGTCTCAGTTTACCCCGTAGCCACAGTAAAATGAGACACTTGACCTCTTTTTATAAAACCGATCCCATTTTCACCGTCTTTAGTCCGGCAAACATTCTGATTGTTTCCGTCCTTAGGAAACATCCTAAATTAAAGAAAAATGTGTTAATTTTATAGACACGTCAATTTAGCTTGCTTTGAGGGCAGGGGGACATAAAGACTGTCTCACATTACCTCATGCTCCCCTATATATATATATAGATATATATATATATATATATATATATATATATATATATATATATATAGACATTGTAACAGATGCTATACAGATAAAATTGAAATGAATATCTAGGCGCTTTACAGAGACCCAGGGCA
Organism: Hirundichthys speculiger; assembly: GCA_018398805.1. Classification (NCBI taxonomy): domain Eukaryota; kingdom Metazoa; phylum Chordata; class Actinopteri; order Beloniformes; family Exocoetidae; genus Hirundichthys; species Hirundichthys speculiger. The sequence continues at coordinate 3,270 of JAGFBZ010002373.1, read as the reverse complement.
TGACCCCTGAGCAAATATCATTAACTAAAAATATATTATTAAATACAAATCAAGGATAATGGCAAGTAAAAAAAAATTCCACAGAGAGAGAAAAAACCTTTAAGCCAAACAGTGGCAAGGAAAAACTCCACTTTAAGAGGAAGAAACCTTGAGCAGGACCTGGCTCATATGGAGGGACCTTCCTGCTGAAGGCCAGCTGGGTAAAGACAGAAAAAGAGACCAGAAACAGGACAGAGAGAGGAGAGCACACAAATGACTGAATGAAGTGGCCACATAAACATTAACAGATGCCAGAAGCAGCACTGAGGTGAGATGTCAGAGGACTAGGTCACCGGTCACCACGCCAGCCGGCACCGAACACATCTACACACACAGGTGGAGGTAAACGCTGGGATGGACAGAGGATGGAACTGCAAGTCAGCATGCAACTCAGGAAACTCTGGGCTGCAAACATACAGAAAGAAAAGAGAAAAAAAGGGGGGCAAAACAGCACAACAAACTAAAGGAAAGAAAATAGACCACGGTTACCGAACAAGGTGCTGTTAATTAACTATGGAATGGGCTGGAGGAGGGGGAAGGGAGGAGGAAAGAGAAGGAAAGGGAGAAGCACGGTGGAGACACTGCTCAGCAGTTCAGTGGTGTCCTACATGTCCTACTGAATGCTGAAATCACCCTTTCCCAATGCACATGAAAGTCATATGTTAGTGAGTGTATGTGGATTATTTGTCCAGTGTGAAAGGGAATTTGCATGATCTTTGCTCCTGCTTGCCAGATCAGAGGTCCTATTCCACAAACTGACAGGTTTGGTTTTTTAGGTTTGTTAATTATAAAAACTGTCTGAATCTGTATTACTGGGAGAGTCACTGGTGCACCACAGCATCAACAAAGAAAAGCTGAATCATGGTACTGATCTTTTATTTATTTATTTATTTTTTCCTTTACAAATGTATTCTACCATATAAAAACTCCCATGAAGCCTTGTCAGCATGGACAAAAAATGTTCTACTGGAAGGGGTCTTTAAAAATTTTTAGTTATGCAGTCTAAAAAGCTTTTCTCATATTGCATTATCATGCAAACACTAGCTAGACTATTAGCACTGTATATTTTGTTTCTAATGAATTCATATAGACATAACCCTCTTATTCTACAGAGGAAGTGTTTTTATTTATTTCCTGTTTCTCGAACTTTGACAAATGGAGGGGCTGGGGATTTAACTTCTAGCTTTTTGACTGATGATCAACCACTTTCCAACTAAGGCCACCATTAACAATTTATCTCATGACACTGCATACAAAAAAAAAAAAAACCACCCCAGTTAGAGGTGGGCTGAACCTAAAATGACAAGCCAAGTAGTAAAAATTGGGGTAAAACTGAAGAGCAGGTTGTCATCCCTTTACAGTGCATGTTATGCTATGACATGCGAAACAACAAAAGATGTGTATTAATTATGTGAGGCATAGCTTGCCATGTTGTAACTATGCTGTACTCACCTTTCTCTGATGGAGGTGCTAAATCAATGAAACTTCTGCATCTCTCACCTAACAGCAAAGCAGAGAAAAAAGACATTGTCATGGCATGTCTGTTTTCAGCTGTTCTGAAACAAGTGAGGGATTTGTTTGGAGAGAGGTTTGGAGGAGGTCAAAGAGAAAAGGACTAGGATTACAAAATATAACTGATGAATGCTCTTTCTGCTTGGCCTGAAGCTTTAGTCCACAGCCTAATCTCATTGTAATTCTCATTTTTGATTAAGGTGTGTTTGACAGGATCAGCTGAGAATGTGAACTGGTAAATCCTCAAAAAAACTGAAAATTCAAAGTTCATGAATTGAGAATTGAATAAACTATATGCTGAACATGAGGCATTTGCCAGAAACCTTTTTCTTTCTTTTAACTGCCACTAGATGGTATCTTGGTAATTCTGATGAACATCTGTTAAAAAAAAAAAAAAAGATGCTCTTTAAAACCACTGATGCTTCTCAAAAACTGTGACATGCAGTTCACGTAACAGGAAGGAGTGATGACCTTTGACACAATACATTCCTGCTTTCCCCCTGTCGTCAGTACAGCGTCACATATCCCAGGATTTGTTGCAAGTGGAACTCTTTAATCAGGTAGGGGGGGTGGCAACAGCTGTTTTGAGGAAAACTCATCAAAGCCCGAGTTACATAATCCTTATTGAATCAAGCTGTTCAGCACCCCTCCATGGCACAGCCACTTGATGAGACAGAGATACGTTCACGTCCTTCGTGAAAAGTCTGAATCTGTAGTTTGTTTCCACAACCAAAGTGTTGCACCCTATACCATTTATTTACAACACTCCTGCAGATCCAAACGAGTCAGAACATCACACTTGTCCACAACATTCACTGTTTTTATGACTAAAGATGTGACAAAATCTAATTCTGCTCACATCCAGTGCCGGAAAGCCATAGAGTCCTGTCTAATGACAGTCCGTTTTTAGTTAAACTCTTATAAAATAAAATAAAAGAATAAATAAAAGTGAATCATTTATTTTCAGCGGCTTTTTTTCAAATTCGGAATGATTTGATGACTTGTTAGAAAGAATAATTTCTGTTACAGTAAGTGTGATGATAGTAATGAAACATAAAAAGTCAAGAAATATCAGGAAAAAAATCTAAACGCATGCTTGAAAATTCAGCCTTCATTCTAAAACAGTCTCACATAGCCAAATATAATAAAATAAATCAGGCTTACATAAATAAGAATTAAGAATTAAATAACAACTTTTACGTTTCTACGTTTTCCTCTTTTCCAGTAACTGTCTCAGTAATATACGAGCACGTAAAATGGGAAAGTCTCTGGCATGTAAAAATATGCAACAGTGTGGTATGACTTTGCAAGCAGCCACGCACGCACGAGCACACATATGGAGCCCCGTTTGGATAATAATTCAATGATTAAATGAGTCTATTATTATGAAATACAGGCATTTATTATAATGAAATATTTCCCATTATTATGATAATGGTTTCGTTTTTCATAAGAATGAGCTTTTACATAATAATGGATTCGTTTTTCATAAGAATGAGCTTTTACATAATAATGGATTCGTTTTTCATAAGAATGAGCTTTTACATAATAATGGATTCGTTTTTCATAAGAATGATTTGTGTGTCAATCACAGCAGAGAGGGCGGAGCCATTTATGTGATTGGCTGCTCTTTCATTCAGGCATAAGCAACAGAACAGTGAATATCGATAGTGGGCGAGAGGTGCAATATATACTCCAGGGCAGTAGGTGGCAGAATGC